>VZRI01007955.1:327147-373098 GCA_013397515.1 Upupa epops | reverse complement strand
TGCCTTAATGGAAGTCAAGACAGACCACATCCACTGGTTGTGCCCTCATAAAATGCTATCAGTTTGGTCAAGCATGACTTCCCCTTGGTGAAACCTTGCTGACTGTCCCTAATGACCCTCTTGTCCTTGATGAGCCTAGAGACAGCATCCAGGACAAATTGTTCCATCACCTTTCCTGGGATGGAGGTGAGGCTGACCAGTCTATAGTTAACTGGGTCCTCCTCCTTACCCTTTTTGAAGATCGGTGTGACATTTACTAACCTCCAATCCCTAGGCACCTCTCCTGATCCCCATGACTTAGAAAAGATGATGGAGAGTGACTTAGCCGTCTCCCTTATCAGGAGACATCCCATCAGGGCCCATGGATTTATGTATCCAGTTTGTTCAACTGATCCCTAACCCAGTCCTCATCAACCAAGGCAGGCTCCTGTCTTGCTTTGACTTTCTCTGGAGCCTTAGCAGCCTGGGGTTTGATATCAGGACAGCTCCCAGAAGTATAGAGGAAGTCAAAGAACGTGTTTAGTACCGCTGTAAAGAAAGTAGACAAGATTTACTTAGTTCTGCGATTAGGATGCTTCTCTGTGCTGGAGAATGACAATTTGTGACAGACACTGAATGGAATAGCCTAGCAGTGTGTGATCCAAGGAGCCTCTAGGCACCTGAGCAGGCAAAAAATAGACTGTTTTATTTGTTAATAGCTGCTGCTATTAAGCTTTGTAATACAACTAGCTTATTGCAGTGAATAATGTTGACCTCAAAATTGTGTTTGGTTTTTTGTCCAATCTGTTGCAACATTAGGTTTACTTGAACAACATTCTATTTCAAAGTCTTTGACGTTCTTGCAGGAGCTCTTAGAAAGTCCACATATGTTTTATCACTTGTTCTTGTTTATCAGTTAGTTTACGTGTTCAGAAATACTGATAGACTAAGACATGATCTTCCTTTGCAGAAACTGCTGATTAGACTGTATCATGTATAATGGTGTTCTATTTTTAATGATTGTTTTGAGGAGCTTGCCAGATACACATGTAAGGCTTGTTACCTTGCAATTCCTTGCTTCAGAGGCTTTTTTAAAAATACAGGTTCAGCATTTGCTGCTGTGTTCCTACAGAACAGTGGCTGTTATTGGAGCTTCTTCTGACAGCTCAGCCACTTCATGCCTCAGCTGTTTCCAAGACTTGCTGGATAACTATTTGTAGAACATGATGCAAACTTGGTCATTTAGGAGTGGTTTTCAGCTTCCTGACTGTACTCATCGAAAAGCCACAACTCTGCTCTGCATTGCCTGGTGACAGATAAACACATCTTCCTAAACACCAAATCAGTATTTTCAGTAAGCAAGATTTACTATGTGAAATTACTGTTGGTGTTTAGAATAACTAGGAGGAGAAAAGGAGCACAGAATTTTATTTCCAAGTGTATTTATTTAATTTCAACCTGTATTTTGGTTGGGATTTGGTTTATTTTAGTGTTTAAGAAGAATGTGTATATAACCGAAAAACATACTATTTATAGGAGTGCTCTTCTGTAAGGTTGTAACAGTTCTAAAAGCGGGTGGTATTTGAGGCATTTCTCATTATGAAAAAATAAATATGTTTAATGGGATATGTGTAGTACTTCGTACAAAACTCACAATTTTAAAAGAACAGAACTTGAGACTGACCATGTACTGTGGTTTGAGTTTTTTTTTTCTAGAGATGCAGCTTTCTCAGAAATGCCTTAGCATGTCTTAGGTTTGGCATGCAAGCAGCGATTACAACATTTAGTGGGAATTTTGTGACTACCATATCTAAAAGAAGAAGTAAAATTAACTTGATTGTAGTTCCCTTTGAAGGACTTTCACCCCCTTTTGTTAAACACTAGAATGTGTTTAAATATTCAGAGTTTATTTCCAGTTAATTGACACTGTAGCAGACTTCAGGAGTATATTGTGAGAGGTGTAAAATCCTGGGCTTCTCAGTACAGGATCCTTCCCCCTGTATTTTGTGCGTAAGGTAACCACAAAATCATGTCAAGTCACTTCAAATGGAGCCATGAACAGAAACCAGTTATGTAAGGAAATTAGGAAATTTGCACAGGCCTTAAGGCAGAGGACATAGATTCTAGAAATGGCTACAGCAGTTGCAACAACTGCACGCGATGTTCCTTTCCCAGAACCTGAAATAAATCTCCCTGGTGCTCAACATTTTGCTATTTCAGGCAGTTGTGTAATTCACTGTCAAAACAAGCATTCCTTGGGAGACAGTTATTTTCTGTGGGTCTTCCTTGCTGGTTTGTCCTTCTGATGTGGGCACTTTTCCTGTGGAAGTGAAGATGGTTAAGTCGAGCCTACTTCCTGTCAGAATTTGTAAGCCGATTCTCACAGTATGCTCTGTGCTGCAGCTGCAACTGTGACAGCTTCCTGCTTGGGATGGTAAGTGGTAAAGGGCATGAGCTTATAAGGAAGAATAAATATGTTGTGGCAGAATTGGGATGAGACACATGGGTTGTGGGCAAGATACAGAGACCTGAGAAAGTATTTGTTTTTCATTAACTGACGTCGTAATGGAGGCACAGGCAGGTACAGACTTGCTACCAGATGACTCTGTCACGGTGTATCATGTTTGGTACATCTGTGTTTGTAAAAAACAAGGCTTGATAGACAGTGACCAGTGTAGGATCTGATTCATGTTTTATTGTTGCTCTTGTTGGCCTGACAAACTCAAGCGACAGAACTCCCCGAGGAGGAATCTGGGTATGTTCAATGTTTGTTTTTTTTTTTCACTAGTAGTTTGAGGGTGATTGTGGTATTTCTTTCTTTTTTTGTTGGTGTTTTGTTGGGGTTTTTTTGGTAGATTTTTTTTTGGGAGTTGTTATTGAGATAGAGGAAAGAACAAACTTTGAAAAACCATTCTTTTATGAGCACCCTCTTAGGAATGCTGGTATCCCAAGTTAGCAGAGTTGTTGGAGTTCTTTGGTGAAAATTAAGTATGTTAATTTCTTATTACTTACAAAGTGTGTTCCTTGGGGAATGCAAATAATGTTAGTTCCTTTCTGTTTACAAACTATCATAACCTTGGACTGCAAGACCTTAAGGGGCCTTTGTTGGTGTACTTTGCTTGCTGCCTGTTCTATATGGTGCTTAGGTTAGTGCTGTCATAATTTAATGCCATGTTTTGCCTTCTCTTTGGCTATTTCAGATTTCCTTAAGGCTTGCTGAAAGGAACGTGATAAGAATGCCACTGAAAGGTGTGAACTTGGAAGTGGCAGGATTCTCATTTGCTTGTATACAATTTGCAATTCTGAAATGCTGTTTTGAGAGCAGGCATAGATAAAGCAGTTAAACAGAACACTCAGGGCCGTTACACAGTATTTGATGTTCTTTTTAAGAAGGAAATACGGTTTAATGGTTTATTTGTAACGCATGTGAAAAGAGTATGTCTCGTGAAATGTTCCTTCTTGAGCTTAATCTTGTTCTTGGTGGTTGTAACAGAACTCCCTTGAGTAGAAAAGAGGACTATTAAGTTTTAGTGGTGTGTCTGCTTTACATCGACACCTGTGGTGGTTTGTTTCGCCATGGCAGAAGCAGCTTTTGTGTCAGCAGCAGATGCCTCATATGACTATGCTGTTTATTTGACTTAACTTGAAATATATACCAAATAATGTCAACAATTCAATGATAATGTTAACTTGTATTTTTATGTTGAACCTGAAAAGTGAAGGGTTTTTTTCCTCATTACATTTATTATCTACCTGTGCATCAACAGGTATAATATTTCTCTTTGAATTTATATGGTACAAATGTTGCTACAAAATTGGTAGTTAATGATGTAGGTTTCACTATGGTGATTTGTTGTCTCTTATTCTTCATACCAGGAAATCAGGGTGAAATTATGCCTATGATTGTGAAACTGTAATACGAAAGATCTAAAATCACGGCAAAACAGTGTTATTGTGGAAAGCAGCTGAAATTACATTCTAGTAGTATCATGGCTTTATGCAGTAACTATTTTGAAATTGCCTTGAATTTGGTGCTAAGAGAAGCTGTTCTTCTGAAGGTAATAAAAATATATGGGATTTTAGAAAACGCATTTGAGAAAAATGCTGTAGCTCTGCAGTTTTACTCCTAGTGATTCTTAGTGAACATGACAACTTCATTAATCCGTGATCATACTGAGCTGTGAAGGACATTCAGGGTTTGACTCAATAGCTGTATGGTGTCCTGACCATTCGGGTTAGGGTTGCTGTATGAAAAACCCAGATTCCTGAAATACTTAGTGATTCACAGTGTTTTCAGGCATAGAAAGCAATTATTTGCTTATGCTTCCCTGATTGTGTTGTATTTTTAACTGCGTTCTTTTGCTACCTGACACTACTTAGACCTTTGTGTCCTTCTAAAAATTTGTCAATTTGTTATTTTTGGCCTTTGTCACTGTGAGGAGCATGGTTTTATTCTAAACTTCTGTCAAGAGTTCCAAGTAACTTTTATTTTCTGTACACTGTCATTTGTCATTATACCTGACTTGGGTTGTCAAGACCCTCTGGATATAAGTCAAATTTAAAAATGTACTTATTTTGAATGTATTTAAATCTGTTGTGTAGTGTTTAATCCTGTACTACACAACAAGCACTGTACTGCTTGAGTGAACAGGTAAAGCTACCTGAAAGCATCTGAGCACCAATTTCTATAGCTTTTGAAAAACTGCTCATTTGATTGCCAGGTGTAGTATGTAAGCATGTAGTATTATTGTGCTCTTAAATGGAAAAGAAACAGCTAAGAAATCCTACTACTGAGTAAGGATCAGCAGGTTAGCTAGATAACTAAAACCATGTCTACTTTTAAGGACAAAGTGAAGTTTTTATCAAAACCTGTTGCTTGTTATTTGTAGTAATAATTGGGAGTCTGATGGAATCATAATGAATGGCTCTGTTTAGATATCTCAGATGTTGTGATCAGGCTTTTATATTTGCACCTTCTGTCTAATCTCTGAAATAAGAGTATTTTGTGGTGTTTTTGGGTCTCCAGCTAGTTAAGTTAATCTTGCTGTAGCTAATCTGCACAGGACAGTGCACAGCTGAGTGTGAAAGCTGCTCCCTGTCCCAGATGCAGGTAATTGACACAGAGCATGAAACAATGGGCTGCCTACGGAGAGGATGGAAGGAAAATGAGACAGAAGAATTGGCAGTGTCCTGCTGGCTGTGCTGGTGGACATCTATCAGCTATTTTGGTTTGCTCACTTTGCCCATTTCGTAACTACATGCCTTAGAGCCAGTTTGCACAGTATGACCAATATCAATACAAATTGTCAGCTGAATAACAACTTGTAATGACTATGCAGAGCTCTGAAATCGTTGCAACACTTAGTCTCATGTTGAGGTGTTCAGTGAACTGTGGGCAGTGCCTGAGTCAGAGCTGGGCCTGCAGTTTAAGCATTGAATTGCTACCGCCCATTTATCATCCAGGTAAGTATATTGTACTGTCTCAAAAAAGACCCCAGAACAAACCACAATCAAATCCCAGCCCCAGCAAGAAGAAACACTATCCAGAAGTAATTAAACCTTTTCACCTTTTGTGCCACTGTTTCAGAAATTCTAGTGTGTCTCTTCAAAAAAGTGTAATGTTTCCTCATAGACGTATACGTACTTAGCCCACCAAATTAATTCAAAGTCTTTTCAAACATCTGCACCATGATTGTCATATGTACTTTTGTGAGCATCACCTTTGAACTTGTGTATGTAAATATGTGTTAAACACCACCAAAATAGACTCTGCAAAGGATTTAATATAGACAATTTCTTAAAATTATGAAAATGTGGGTAACCTAAATAACATGTTTGTTGATATAAATAAAATAAATTCTTAATCCAAATATAATGACATTTTATTATAATTTTTGTCTTGGGGCAAAGGGATTTTGAGTTAATTGGAGAACTATTGCAAAAAAAAAAAAAGCTTTCTGCCTTTAAAATGGTTTGTAAGCACCTTTGACACCATTGCAAGTCTTGGATTCATAAGTTGGTTTCCTGAAAAATCACTGACCTTGGGGAGAGAGAAGTTAATGTAGCTGTTGAGGAAAAGGTGTCTCTGCAGGTTCAGCAGTTCTTTACAACTGATAATGTGTTTCTGCAGCCTTTCTCATGCTGCAGTCATGGTGGTAGGACATGAAATATTTTATGTGAGAAGAGATGTTGGTTTGAGTGAAGTGAGGAGTTGAAGATCCTTTGAGTTCAACTTGCAAAGAAGGTGAAGGTGAGGGCTGCAAGTGTCGTTGAACAATGCCTGGCATGCTTCTACATCAGCACTGCCTGGGAAGAGGAACTGCTTTTATCGTGGCTGTGCTGTATAGGTCACATGTGTGGAGTCAATATATAGTGAAGGGTTTTATTTTGCTTCGATCCTATAGTCCAGTCTAGCAAGTGCTTCTTACCTGTTTACTTAAGCAGGCTCTCAAACAAGAAAGCAATTTCTATTTTAAGCTTTGTATGGATGAGAAAGAAGTATAGCCACTCTATGTAATATGCCAGAATTTTTCAGTCTCTGTTGGGCTCCATGTTTTATATGATAGAAATATTCTTACGTTTACTGTGCCAACGAATTCCTAGTAACTGATACTAGTTACTTTGAAAAACTACTACTGTGATTAGCAACAAATAGTCAGAAACAATTACAGATGTTGACACAGACGTGGCTGCCAGCTTTGATTAACTTGATGTGACTTTTTTTGTATTATAAACAATGGAAAAATTGCAGTGTAGACTTGTTCAGCTGCACTGAAAATTAGTGTCCTGATATTTCTGAAATTTATTAATGACTGTCTAAGGCCTCTGAGAGTATTGTGTTGTAATTTTATCTGAAGTTGTATAAGGGATATTGGAGATACACTATTAGAAATCTTATCAAATATCCCAAAGAAACAACAGTTCTTTCTCTTTTGAAACATGAAAATGTATGGCATTATGTTTCTTGGGAATCCTATTGAGGTGGTATGAAGTCAGTCTATTTGTTGTAAGTTTGAACTACACAGCATATGTGATACATAACCAAATGTTTAAATTTGTGTGGTGTGTAGAGTAAGAGTACATCCATATGTGAGTCAGGGAGGACTGAATAAACAGGTCAGTGCAGAAATGAGTCTTTCTGAAGGGTCATCTTTTTCTTTCCAAGTAACGTTTTGGAAGATGACAGTGCTGATAGAGCTCTTGTAGAGGGACTGCAGTTGTGACGAATGTACAAAGCATCTGTTGTGGTCAAGTAATCTTTTTTTTTAATATTGCAATTTTGATCATGAAAAATGTATAATAAAGTGTAATGAGTTATGTTTAAGCAGTTCATGAAGACTCTTAATCTGTTGAACAGTTTCAGTTTCCATCTCATTTGCTACATATAGTATTTTTCTTTGCCTTCCTTATCTGTGCAAATGCTTTATACAAATGTTATATCTTCCTCTTTGTTCTGAAAACAAAGATCACCTTCAATCTTTCTGTATAAAAACTGCCTACAAGTGAATAAATCTTTTTTTCTTTTCATGAAGAAATACAAATTGCAGTATTGTTGTTGATATTGACAGTGTTAGAAGTATGATATTTTTATCAGCAATATACTGCTGTAACATTTTTTTTTTAGCCGAGAGACATTGATCTTGGAAGCAGCTATGCTTGATGCATAGTTTGGTGTTTGGAGGCTTAACTGGTGCTTCTCCTCACTGGTGAGGCTATGCGTGGGATACTGGGACTAGTTCCGGACTCCCAGTACCAGGGAGGCACAGACATAATGCAGAGGGTGCATTGAAAGGCTATTGAGGTGATTAGGGGACTGGAGCATCTGGAAAGGAGCCTTCAGGAAAGGCTGAGAGCTGTGACTGTTTATCTCAGAGAAGAAAAAGCTGGGGGGATCTCATCAATGCACAGAAATACCTAAAGGGAGAGTGTAGAGAGGATGGAGCCAAGCTCTTTACAGAGGTGCCCAGTGATAATACCTGAGGCAATGGGTACAAACTGGAATATGGGACGTTCCCTCAACATCAGGACAAACTTTTGTACTGTGAGAGTGACTAAGCACTGGCAGTTTGTCCTGAGCTCTTGTGGAGTCCCCATGCTTGGAGATACTCAAAAGCCATCTGAATATTGGTCTTGGAAGCCTGCTCTAGGTGGCCCTGACTGAGCAGATTGGTTGGACCATTTTATTTTTTTTTGAGAGAGCTTCTGCTGATTTTTACCAGTTATATTTGATCCTGGAGTTGTTCAGATAATACATCTGGAAAACTTGTTTAATAATTTGAAGTTACACTTCTTCAAAGCCTTTTGCATAATTTGGTAGGAGTTTATAGCTTTACACAGTAGAATATGAATTTTTTTCCGTGTAAAATACTTGGTGCAGTTACATATGTAAAAATAGCATTCTTAAACCTTTTGTAAATATAGGAAAAAGGCTGAGTACTGGGTGGAGCTGAAAACTTAATCTTTTACCCACTGGTGTTACAAGGTCAGATCTATCTAGTATAGCATGCCCCATTGGCCTTTATTATAACTGGGCTTGAGTCGAGTGTATTTACTTACATATATTTTCAAAGGGATCGGCAAGATCAAAGATTATTAAGCACAAAGTGTTCAGATTTTTTGTCAAATATTTTAATGGATTATTTAATTCCTTTTCTTCCACTTGCTGCTTCCTGCCTTTAATTTCAAATGTAGGTACTAAGCTAATGTAACTATTTTTAATCTGTCAATGTCTGAAATCAATTTGAGAAATATTTGAGGTTAATTTTAATGATGTTTGTAACTGAAAGAACTTGCATATAATAAGATTATTATAATAAGAAACTGGAAAGGATTCTGTAATTCTCACCTAAACCTTATTTTGATTGTTACAGAATATTCTGTAAAAGAGAACATATGGAATTTAATAAAAATACAGCAATTCTAAATAGAAAGGCTTTTAATGTATACTTTTTTCCCTAGTTACTGATCACATGAAAGAAAACTTTTAAAATGAATTTTCATGGTAAAAATGTTTTATGTAGGCTGAGAGTTTGGTGTGTTCTTTTTCACTTTGCAACTAATGACAGTGACATAAAAGAGTAATACTACTGCTATTTGTTTTCACCTTTTGACTTGGTTAGTCTATGGATTTTGTGAATGTAATTTTGTAATTAGTACAATTCTGGCACTGATTTTTTTCCTCAAAAATATCTAATAATCTGTATAAAATTTTATAATGGTTATTCCTGTACTTCAGATTCTGTGCTGTGGTAATAGCTACAGGTTGCTTAATTTATCAGAAAAAAAGGCTGCATATAATATAACTCTTGTGAGGTTCTTGTGAAACAGTAACAAATCTTCTCTGTGTCACCTGTAGTTTGCTGGAAAGGGTGAGGAAAAAATGAGGCTTTTGATGTCCTTTGTGGCTTTTTGTTTACTTGGAGGAGAATTGCCAAATTCTTACTTAACATTACACCTTAGCTCATTACTATTTAAGTGTAGCTGTTCTGCGCTTTGCTGGTAACGGGAGTGTTTTTGCATTCCCTATGTTGGCCTTTGTAGGGAAGGTGGAAGTAAAGTTCTGTCTTTTTCTATTAACAGCCTAAAATGACAGTGTGAATTCAGTGGAATAAATGGCGTCCAAAGTAACAGATGCTATAGTTTGGTACCAGAAGAAGGTAAGCTTTCAATTTGTCTTTATGCTGGCTATAAAAAAATAAAAGTGATTGGCTTATTGTGTTTTGGGTGTAAAGTGTAATAAACATTAAATACTGCTGCATTATTGGTTAGCAGTGCAGGAGGGTGAACAGTTTGAAACTTGCCTGCCAAAAGTGAATATATATTTAGTGACTGTATCTCATGAAGTGGAATAGCTTTTGGGCTCTGTTGAACTCCTCACTCCCTTGGCTAGTTGTGCTTATAGAAAAAAATAAGAAAATTTTAATTCTTGCTAGAATATTAATGCATGTAGAGGAGAATATTGTTTCTGTAGCACATAACTGAATCCTTAAAAGCAGAAAGTAAGAATTGAAGAATTTTTTTTCTACCAGTGACGAGGAACTGTACAATCCATGCCCAAAAGAAGTAGGGTAGAGCTTTTTTCAAGTCAAATAGAAACAGAAGGGGGTGGGGGGGAGTAAAGGAAAAAGGTCTTATTTGAAGATACATTGCTAAAGTATCTTTTGATTGACGTTTGCACATAGAAATGTTGATGCATCTTTCTAACATTATTTTGATAATTTCAGATCATCATATCCTCTTGGTATTAGTATACCAGTTGGATTATTTAGTTAGATTTCTTTTAAAAATCTGAAATGCTTGCTGCATTTTGAAATGTGCTTCTTTACTGGGATGTAAATAAGGTGCTGTGATGACTTCTTTTTATTGTCTCTATATGATTTAATAAGTTTCCATGAGTTAATGTTTTCTTTGAGCCTGTGGCTGTCTTTTTGACAGAGTGCATCTTGTCCCTAGAAAAAATATGGCAACCATCCTCAAAACTGAAATTCTGGTTAACTTGTAGCTAAGCAACAGGTAGTTTCTAGAAGTTAATTGCCATTGGGAAAGTAGAAAAGTGAATTTTCCTGATTTAAGTTAGACAGAACATTGAATGGTGGATGAAAAAATGGAAAATAGGATAGAATGAGGATTTTTTTTTGTTTGGTTTTGTAATGTGTGTTCTCTTCCTTTGCTATTCAAGCTTTACAAAATGTTTACTTTTATCAGTTAACACTGTGGTTTTGAACTGTTTCTTGACTGCAGGTCCAATCTCATTTTGTAAGATTTCAGAGGATGAGTTGCAGAAGATTCAGCGTAATAAAGTGCAGTGCAGACTTTACAGAAGGGAAAACTGATGCAGATTTTTACCTACTTCTGCTCTTAACTTTCATTCACTCACACTGCCATACTCTTAGAAGCACCGAGCTATGTCTGTATTTAATATGGCCAGAACCTCTTTTGTGCAGACAGTCAGGTCTTCATCACAACTCTTGAGGATTTTTCATTGGTGGTGATGAAGCAGATCTTTTTGTGGAAGGTAGCTCTATATAGAAGTGGTCATTTGATGCAAGAAAGAGTCTGAAGTTTTCATAAATCTCGAGTGACATTCATGCTTGTTATATTTTTGGGTTTGTTATGTTTTTTTTATTTTAATTTCTGACAGGTTTTGTGTTCTTCGTACAGGAAAAGGAATGTTGTGTGTGATTATGCACCAGCTTTCCATCCTTCCAACGTTAGGAAGGCAGGATCTTCTGCTAATGAGTCACTGTGCTGTCATCTGACAGAGGACAGGGCTTCTGCTCTTGATATAAACATCCCATTCCTCAGTTTTACTTTTTCCAGGTCACTGCTTCTAATAGGATTGGTATTTTCAGGACAGTTGTTCTTTTAACCCTTGTTCTGTCAATTTTTCCAGTGATTTCACACACATTTACATTTATGACGTTAATAGTGCCAACAGTATTTCTGCTACAAGTCTCTGTAGGCTTTTATAGAGGTCTGCTTGGCCAGAGATCACTGCCTTTATGACAAGATTTGATGAGGTGACTCCTGTTATTTCATGATGAACTGGATTGTCTTCAGGAGGGATAAGATCTTGCATAAACCAGATGTCAGTGTTTTCCATGGTGTGAACAAAATTCAGTCGCAGTGCACGTGTGGCATGGGGTTTGCCAATGAGCAGCTTTGCTACTTCTGGTATAAGGAAGCAGAGTCTTATTTTGAGACAAAAGGCCACACTTGTATAAAAATTTCATCTTAAGCAAATGTTTATGCTAATTAGATTATGTCTGAGGTTCCATTTATTGAAGGTTCTCCTGAATCAGACTGGTATTCCAAAGGATTTTTTAACTTTGTAGTGTGGTATGTGGCCTTTTCCTGGAAACATCTAGACTTTCACCCATGTCCCTAATTTTATTTTGCTTTGTTTTATTTATTTATTTATTATTTATTTAAAACTTTTACGAGGCACAGTATTTTCTTTCCCTGAGGATTTGTGGCTTGCACCAAAGTTTGTGAATTAGGGAACTGGAAGATCTGTGCTGGTGGCTAATGGCTACCAGATTTAATTTTGTCCTTTCTGATGCATTTCCGCTGTGTGATTGCTTTTGATGGCAAGTACTGAACTCTTTGAACTGGTGATTGCTTTCAGATGTAAATTTTTTTTCATTGTTGTTGAAGTTGTCCCACTTGCCTTTTAGATCCACTCATTCCTCACAACAGTAACCGATATTAGAAGTGGGGAAAGATAAAAACTTAGAACCTTCTAGCAGTAAAACGTTGTTTCTGGGGCAAAAGAGAACCAGAGTTGCAGTCAGTGTTGATCAAATGCCAATAAGATGAGGAAGATGAAGTGTTCTTCTGGGGAGATATTTTCAGATTAATGAATAAATGCATAAATTCCCTAAAAAGGAAGGAACATGAAGAAGTTCTGATATTTCTAGTCTTATGTAAGGGAGAAAAATATACTTGAGTAGGTGGAGGCTGCACTGCGTAAGAGGTATTGAATAGATAACTTACTCCTCATGTCTCTTTGTTTGATTTCAATGTTTAGGCTTTTTAAAAATGGCTTTCATTTATTTATTTAGTTTCTCTAAGGAGTTCCAAAGGTCTGCTGATTTTCCAAAAGTCAGTCAGGGAATGTAAAGAGTTAAGCAATTGAGCTATTCCAACCCTACTTCAGGCAAGTTTTCCAAACACCAAGTTTACTCATGACTCATACTATTGTCTGAAATTGAGCTCCTCACACTAGGGTGATTTAGTAATGCACTTAGTTGTTTAAAAAGTCAGAGATTCTATTATGTAAACTTGTTTGTTGTTACAATAGATTTACTTGGCTTTTAGGGCATTGGAGCTTCTGATTACTATCTTGTAAATATACATTAATCAATTCTGTAGTTATTTTAAGTTGGACTAATTTTAGATAGTTTATGATACCAGCTGGTTATTTGAGATATAAGATTGCATGGACGTGGCTTTACTGCTTCCACTGATAGCTGGTGTTTCCCGGCTGGCATGGATAGGTTTGCAGTGCCTGGAATCTGAACAGATAAATCCTGCTAGGTACAGATTGACTCTGTAGAAAGCAAATTAAATTAAACCTCTACTGTGTTCAGGATGCACTGGGGGTTGCGATACTGAAGTATTTGTGTGCCAGACAGGCTTTGTCTAGCTTGTTGTCAACACTTTCAGCTGTGCTAGTTCTTGCAATAAAAGGGTGTGGTGGGGTGTCTTGTATTGCTCTCTGAAAGGCTCTATTAATTACTTTGCTTCTACAGCTCCCCAGCTAATATTTACTTACATGCACTTTGTTAATATCCTTAGGATTTCATTGATTTACTGGAATACTGAACTTAGTTTTAGTTTTTTAATTGAGTTTTAAGGAGAAAAACATCATAGTATTTCCTCTGAAAAAGTCTTATGCCCTCACAGTTATTTGAAAAAAAATCATTATCTGATGGCATACCAGGAAAGAACCTCTTTACTGTGAGGGTGGCGAGACACTGAAACAGGCTGCCCAGGGAGGTTGTGAATGCCCCTTCCTTGGAAGTGTTCAAAAGCAGGTTGGGTGGGTCTCTGGGCAGCCTGATCTAGTGAGCTAGTGAGAGGTGTCCCTGCATGTGGCAGGGGCAATGGAACTATATTATGTCTGAGGTCCCTTCTAACTCAAGCCATTCTATGGGCGTATAATTTTTGACCTTTCTCATGTGTAGTGTACTTGACCTTTTGTCTTGGTAACAGTAGCTGAAGTTAAAAACATCATTAAAATTGGTAATGTAAACTATTTGTTGTAACTTGAGCTTTTTGTTATTTTCGTTTTCAATTTTTAAAGATAATATTAGACTTGCAATTTTTGATCTGGTTTCTAGTTTGGAAACTATGCATAAGTTTACCTTAACAGCTTTCTGCTTTTGAACCCTCATGGAAACCTTGCTGCTAAAACAGGGAATTTTATACAGATTTAGTAATAATGCAGGAGAGAATTACATTGTTCCTTCTCTTGGGGATAATTGTAGGGGAAGGCAGGATAGAATTTAATGAATTGGGCCTCAGCCCTGCACCCAGTCACCTATGAGTTGCCTTTACCAATGCAGCTTTCTGCTGTTTTGAGTGTCCCTTTGGTACAACTCTTAAAGCGCACAGTAGAACAAATTAGATGTTTCGTCTCTGATGGCTTTAAAGGGCAGAATTAGAATTCTAAATGGGTTGCTTTAAAATGTGTAATCTGGAGTGTTTTACAGCTCACTAGATCAAGATTATTCATGTCAAGTTAGGAAGGAAGGAAATAAATAAATATATTTCATTCCCTGAAACCACCCAATTTCCTTCTTGACACTGAGCTGATGGGATGCATGGCTGATCCTGACACTGAAGCCAGTTTTTACCAAATGTTCAGGCTTTGTGGCTGCAGTACCTAGAATTTTGGATACTGAAACCACATGTGTTAAAAAAGATCCACACGCAGGTGCTAGAACTTGACAAGTGTTGGAGCTGGCTATTTTTGAAAACCCTGAGGAAAACCCCATGTGTTTAGTAGAACTTCCTTCCCTGTAGTGCTGAGTTTGGATACTTGAGTTGTCATCT
Source organism: Upupa epops (assembly GCA_013397515.1). NCBI lineage: Eukaryota > Metazoa > Chordata > Aves > Bucerotiformes > Upupidae > Upupa > Upupa epops. Next base: position 358,560 of record VZRI01007955.1, on the reverse strand, counting down.
GACCAAGTAGTGGTGCTTCATCACCTTGTTTTGGTAAGACGAAACTGCAGTTTCTGTAAGAGGACTCAAAAACTGCTGCTGTGGATGAAGGAAGCAGACTTGGGTTATACCTGGCTGTTGGCTCCCATGTCTGCTTTGCCTTCTCATAGATTTTTATGCATTTCTGTGGTGAATTTTGTCAGGGGACTAATGCAACTAAAAACAAGAGAAGCCAAATCTGTGGAGGCAGGGAGTGAAGAGCTGAAATTCCAATGTCTGAAATACTAAAATTGTTTCATTACTCCTTATGAAACCATAGCCTACATTTTCTCTCCTTGAGGAGATTGTTCTTTCAGCCACCCAAATGAATGTGCTGGCTCAAGGAAAGTTTGCTGTGGTCAGGGTTGTAAGTGAGGCATTATTTTAAAGTGCTGGTTGCAGTGGTGATAAAATTGTTGGATTTTTTAGTGGTCTTCAGAAAATGAAAGTGAATAATGAGGCTGCCACAGTGGTTTTCTTCTTTCAGTTGCATCTTGAGGCGGCTTTGTTTTGTGCAAGTACATAGTAATAAAAAAAGTCAAAAGTGTTGTATAGTTCTTACATCCTTAACAACTGGAGAGTAGAACTGGGTTGTTAGCAATAGTCTAGTCAGTAGGTCAGGGGAAGCTCATGTGAAACAGCCCCTAGGGTGCTGTGCCCAGTTTTGTACTGTCCAGTACAAGAGAGGCATTTGCATTCCTTGGCAAGCCCAGTGAAGGGCCACCAACATATTTCTGTGGGGGAATCATGTGATGTACAAAGAGTCTGAAAGATCTTGGTTTACTCAGTCTTGAGAGGACGAAGAGGAGAACTTGCTTCTACCACCCACAGTTCTGGAAGCTGTGGAGGAGGTGGAATCTGGTTCTGTAGAGGTGCACAGGGGATTGCATGAGAGGCAATAAACACTAGTTGAAGTGTGGGAAATGCTAATTAGTTACAAGGGTAAAAATGTTTAATATGAGGTTTGCCAAGCACTAAGAAAAGACTCCAGAGGTTTGATCTTTGTAGATGTTTGTATATCTGTTGGGTAAGTCCTTGATCAGCCTGCTGTAACTGGACTTGCTTTGCATGAGAGGTTGGGTTAGATGGCCCCCAGAAGTTCTGACCTTTGCTATTCTGTGATAATTAAGTGATGACTTAAGTTTAAAATTTGAGGATGAGTAAACATCATCATAAGGAATTATGCTTAATTGTGATTAATGGCAGAGATGGCATCTCATTCAGTTTGTTGTATTTTTTAACTTTTGCTTTATAGTCTACTTGAGCCAAAGAAATGGTACCTGGGGTTATTTGTCATGTCCAGCTCATGTTGCTAGGAAATGGCTTTGTGTAGGTGTTGGCCATTCCTGTACTCTTATTTAGATGATCCTGAAAACTGCTTTTAAGTAGTCGTAGTCTTATGTATATAATTTTCCTTTAACTGTTTGATGAAAAAAGATGTTTCAGTATGTTAGTGCTAAAATCTGTAATCCATTATTCAGGTCAGTAGGTAGGGCTGACTGATGCTACCTGGAATTTATCTGTAAAGAAAGATACAGAAGAACTAATAGCAAGTTGATAAATGTTTCATTATCTATTATTATGGTCTGAAAAGGATGGCACTTTTAAAGTAAGCATTGGTTAATTTATCATTGAGTGAAATGGCTACAAAGGACAGTGCTGTTGTTGATACTGCTAGAATTTGAGCAGGTCATTAGTTGTTAATTGAAACAGATATGAAGAAATCATTAGTAAAGTTTTTAATTGCTTCATCTAAATGGTTTGTTTCAGCTCACCCTCTAGGGGCTAGCAGGGGGAAGGGAGGGGAATCCCAGAATGTTTTAGTAATCAGAGGTAGCAGTTCAGCACTCATAAGTCCAAATCCAGAGCTCTGCACCTTAGGATTCCTTGAATTCCTTTGTTCCTTCTCTATTTGACTAAAAGATAGTAAACTCTTCTCTATTAGTGGACAATATGCAACTATTACATAATGATTCCCAGCTTAGTTAAATTTGTCTTAGTTTAGCTTGTCTGGTTCACCATAAACAAGACTGGAAAAAACCCCACCACCTTTGCAAGTGAAAAACAACTGAATGAAAATTATAATCCCAATAGAGATAATTAACTGCTGAATACTAGATTGTTATCCTTGCTGCAGTGGGGATCAGTTCAAGAAATAAAATGGGTTCAAAAAGAACTTTTGATAATCGTATTTCATTTTAAGAAGATGAGAAGTATAATGGCTGATCTCTGAAACTGTGTATCTAAACATGAAATATGAAACATTTAAAATGTTAGTTTAAAATTAATAATATTGAATGTTTATAATGCATTAGTAATTAATATTAAAGTTGATACCTCAAATAATACAGTTTGTAAAGAATGTTGGACTACAAAAGTTAGTAAAGCAAATTTGCTAATATTTTAACACTAAATATTTTAATAAGCTGCAAAACACTCGCTTCGTTGACTGTGTGTCAAGGAAGTTAGCTTTGTTTTTTATTTACCAAGCTCTGTATCTTGTATCTTTTGGATTTGTAGTAGTGTTGTAATGTTGCTTGTAAAAGTGTTTAGAGGTTTTAAGGAGCAAAGCTCAGGGTAAAGGTTTCATTATTGATAAACATTAAAGTTTTAACAACCAGCAGGAAATACATAGTATTCTTAGAATTATAATCTTCGCTAGTCTGCTTGGTTATAAATTATGGATGGCTCCTGAAATATTGATCAGTTCCATTAGAATCAGGCGACCTTGTGAGTATTGGGCTACAGGTTGATACCATCACCACATTAGCTTGAAGTGAATATCAGTGTCACTCTCAAAGCTCAAATTCAATCTTGATGCATGTATGGTTTACTATGAGAAACACACAGGGAGGAAATATTATTCAGTGTGGACACCCTTCATACTGGGTTTTGTTTGAAGTAGAATTAGCTGTGTTTTCATTGGATTAACTTTTTATTTGGGCTGTCTGCTGTTAATACTATAAAACCAAACGTTACAGGTGCCAAACAGATTGTAGAGAAATGTGATAAAGTGCTTTTATTTAGTCTTTCAGTGAAAATCTAGTTCTATCAGGCGAGTTTAGCCAAACGTGGAATTGTATGGCTTAATATCTTATGTCAAGTCACATACAAGTGAATAAATGGTTTTTTTTTTTTTTACAGTTAATTATATGTGAAGACACATTGTCCTTAGAAAACCTGTTGGAAAGTATTGCACTTATTTTAGGACTACATGTAGTTTAGGATGCTAAATCCCTACATTTGCTTTATGAAAGAAGACTGTCAGTTTTCACTCTTTGCATGTTGTCCCTTACATGCTGTAAATAGTTGTTTGGCAGATACAGAGAGGAACAAAATGCCTTTCGTATTCTTTGACTGGTGTTTACTGAGACATGGTGTCTTGAATTGAACATTTTAGAGGTACCTGTGTTGGACAGACTGGCACTGAAGAAGAATAAGATGCAAGATGCTGTTCTATACACATCTAGTTTAAATCACTGTTTTATCTAGTTCTGCTACAGGTATGTTGTACCACTTTTTTTTTTAAATTGGACATACAAGTTTCTTACAACAGGGTTGTGTAGCTGTGGATACTTGGTGATGAAATTTCCATTTAAAAATTATAAGATAAAGCATGTTACGTAACTTGAAGTAACAAATAGTTTAAAAAAGATGATTGTTTTTTAAAAAATTACTTTCTGCTAAGTCTTAAATAAATGCTTTAGAGTAAAATTTCAGGTACTCTTCATTTACTTGTTTGTAATCATTTTCTGTGGATCAGATTTAAATTGGGGTATTGTGTAGTTTGCTAGAAAAGAATTTTGTTGCCAGTTTTAGATTGGACTGGTGCACTGAAAACATCAGTGACAAGCTGTTATACAGAGAGTCTTGCACTAAGCCTTGAACAAATTTACACATCATTAGTTATTGTTGTGTACATAAATATTGGACAGTTTTTGGACCCTTGTATTTTTTACTTTAAATTTTCTTTGAAGGGTAAGGATACTGAAGAAGTTGCAACTGTAATGGATGAGGCTCCAGGTAGAGTTGGTGGGTTCAGGAGTCTTAACAGTGCTTGAGTTGATTGGGCCCTTGGTGTTGATGATCTAAGCAGCTCCAGATGCAGGAGGCTTGAACATGTGAAAGGTAGTCCTGAGGACAGTTGCATACTAAGGGAAAACTAGCTTTGATCAAGTTTTGTGTATATTTAAATTATATGGATTGATTTTTATCTCTAGAAGGTTATTCCTTCATTTTACTTGCCTTTAGAGCTTAATTTCTTTGGCACCGTCAGATACAAGTCTCTTTTTCAGTGTCCTGCAGGTGTGTACTGTTGAAAAGTATTGCATGAGTAGCCAAGAGCTAGAACCAGCATGCAAACATTTGATGACTTAATATTTAGGTCTACATGAAACATAATTTAGATGCAAATACTTGTAAATAAAAACTCTTTGAAGGTGGAAGAGACTGTTGCTTTCAATAATTTAAAACTGGAAAGGTTTGCCAGCATTAAAATGCATTCTTGAATTAACTCAAGAGTGACATGCTTGAAGGTAACTCATACAGGTGTCTAGCATTGCTGGTAATTGGGGTATGTTATAGTTTAACTTGTTGTCCAGGAATAAAAATTCAATGGTTTCTGAAAGATGTGTTTAACAAATTTGTCGTGAAATAAGTAGAAAAGCAAAATAAAAATCAATGCTGGTGTTTTTTTTACTTTCCTTGTTTCAGCAGCAGTAGTTCTACCTCTTTTTATTGAATCTGGGAAATGGAGTGTTCGAGTATGCTGCTTCATAATGATGCCTTTGTTTGTTTTCATGTTTCCTTCTGATACACTCACAAGAGAAGTATAGAGGGATGCTTATGCTGGTGGAGAGGAAGGAAACCAAGCATCAGGTCAAAATTTGATGTGCTGAGCACGTATACCTTCTCCCTAAAGCACTTCTAAAATTTTGTTCAACACAAAAAGGTTATATTAGGTTGATGATTTTGTTTTAAATCATAAGAGATTCTGAGGGTACTTGCAATTCTCTTTTTAACCCTTCAGCTTGCAACTGTATGCCTAATAGACCTGTGATCAGATTTTAATAATTAAAATTGATTACAGGTGACTGGCTAGATCCACTAGTCTCCTAAAACAGTTGTAAAAGACCATCCTTGTTAACATTTTGAGTTGGTTGTTTTACCTCTTGCTGAATAATTGCTTTATTGGGCAATGTTAAAAGAGCAGCAAAATCTTCACTCTTGTCTTTTTGTGGAGGTGGAACCAGCTACCTAGCCTTGAGGGAAAAGAAATGTTTGTAGGAAAATATTACCAAGTACATTTCTTTTGCCACAGATGTTTTCTAGCTTCTGTGTTTTGCAGAGTTCTTTTAACAAACGGTCTGTCTTGTCTAAAAGAATGCTCTTTTAAAGACTCCCTCAACTTTAGACTGTTTTCAGCTCTGAATGGAATTGGGAATACAGGGTTTGCTTTACAGCTTTATTGGCACAAAGACTTCCTTCTGCATTGCTTTCTTGCATAATTGAGAGGGAGACAGACTTGCATCCCCTCTTCTGTCTTTGTAAAAAGAAATCTTGTTTGGAAGTGAGGAGGGGAGTACGCAGTACAAAAACCTCACTCAGGGCTCTTCTCAGTAAATTTTGTGAAAAACAGGAAGGCCTGAAATTGAATTTAAAATGTATTTAGAGAAAAAGTCAGAACAATCAGACATAAACATCTGGGTGGAGTGGTTATTCAAGATACTGACTTTTTAATTGCTGGCTGTTACACAGGTGGAGTTTAACTTCCTTTGGTTTAATTACTTTAATTGTACTAAGTGCTTCAGTCTACCCAATACGATGTCTGCCTCCCTAATTATTATCCAAAGTTTACCTTTTCTTTTCCCAAATGACGTGCAAAGTAATTATTATTATTACCAAAAAGCCAGTAGGTTATTTTAATCAGTTTTAAGGTAGTGAACCTCAGAGATTTGGTACTTTGCTCTTGTAAAGGGAAATACTTAGATTTGGCTAATTCAGTTCACTTTTGCTTGTAGACATGCCATGGACATTGCTGCTCTACATTAGAAAGGTTTTTTGGTTTCGTTCATTGATGGATCAGGTTTTGAGTCACAGACAATGCCTCTAGAGTTTTTGTTTATGGGAGTGTTTGCTGATTGGCTTCCCTGCAGAGATTTTTGCGTTTAGGTTTGATCCTTAGTTAAGAGATGATTTTATTTTATTTTTTTTTTGTAACTGAGAAGACTTCCAATTCAACACTGAAGACTGAAATAGTAAAAGACAAATCAGAGCCATGTTTTCTGGTTTAATATGTGTGCTTGTGCTCAGGTCTTTTATGTCCCTTGTGTTTTGCCAACCGGAACAAGAAGTTAGACTTGTGATAAGGTTGAATTCAACCAGGTTCACTCAAACGGTGGTGGTTCCTCTTGCCTCTCTGTTAGGAGTCTGGTGTCAGTTCTCTGCACAGTCAGCAAAGGGACTTTGAGTCTTGGGAAGTGTGCCCATCTCTCCCTTGTGACCTACAAGTGACTTGCACTTAATTAGTCAGAGTTTGCGATACCATTCAAACTCCAGATAAATGCCAGTGTGTGGACACGTGTGTGTACACACATGTGCAAGTCTAGGTGGAACTGCTGGCTTGTAAAAATTTTACAATTGCCATAGTGAAAGAGATCACTGCTGAGTATTATGTGAATATATAGAAACACTGTTGATGAAGAGTTTGAAGGAATCTGCTTATCTTTGCTAACTTTGTGCAAAACTTGTATATACTGTCTCATATATTGATTTGTTCTTGTCACATTATGTTGTGTACAAATTTCCTGAAGTTTAGGCTTATTCTTCAAAACATCTGACACTGATAGGGTGGCTTTCTTGTATAAAGAAGTGCACAGGAATTTTTTGCATTAACTACTGCTACCAGTGTTGATAGTTATTTACAGTGCAGCACTCATCAACACTGCTCTTGGTGCTAGGATTGTAAGTGCTCACAGGATCAACATTTAGTCTCTCTATGGCTCTGTTCTTACCAATGGACAGTTCTCAATGGTGCTCTGGTAAGGCTAGAGCCTAGGATAAAACTATTCCTTTTAATTCCAATTATTTAACTCAAAACTTGTTCATATTCAGGCAAAACTAACATCTTTAGAGGAGTTTCATAAATATATGGACTGGCATGTTAATGAGAGACAACAAATATGGGAATAGATCTACTAGGAACAGTGCTTCAGCAGGAATTTTCCCTATTCTGTAATCTAGTGGATTACCAGCCTGAGTATATTTTGTTGCTGTGCAATCTTAAGAGATAAATGTGAAGAGACTGAAGTTGTAAAAGTGGGTGGGATGGAATGGGAAATACAGTGGGAGATGATCTGAAAATGATTAATTGAAGGTATGAGTTAAACTAGATGTGGTTGCTATTTTCTCTAAAGATAATTGAAAGTCTGCATCAGAGTTGCTGCCACAGCTCTGCTCTCTGTCAGTATTGTAACTGGAATCCTGACCTAAAGTGGGTCTTCCCTCTCCTGTCTTGGACAAGTCATGCTATGAGGCTAACTGCTTGCTCACCTCTGACCTCTATCACAAGTTATTTACAGTTTAGCCAGATTCAGTGCAGTCAAGATGGAATGGAGAAGATATTTATTTGTAAATAAGTCTTCCCTAAGGGCTTAGTCTGCCATTCTCATACTTGTCTTGTTGAAGCTTGATTGTGTGTTATGTGTTTTTTAAAATTTAATATAACTTTTTTTCGTGCATTCTTTTTTAGATTGGGGCTTATGATCAACAAATATGGGAAAAATCAGTAGAGCAAAGAGAAATAAAGGTAATATTATAGCATTTCAACTTCTAAAAGAATTGTTTGGGCGGTTATCAGCAGTGCTGTCTGTGGGTGTGTACGCTGATGTAACTCACAGTGTATGTGTTGGTATTTAATACTGGTAAAGTAAAACTAGACTTCTGGAGTGTAACCAAATGTAACCAGTGTACTCTATGTTCTATTTATTTTACATAATTAATGATCCTGCAGTATTTAGTGTGCTGCACCTTTCTCCATCGCAGTGGAATTTTTTTCTTTTCAGTTATCCTAAGCCAGGGCTTAGTTGTTTTAGTACCTCTGTCTTTCACTTTTCTTTGTGATGATTGCTAATGTCAGTTATCTGAGCTCTCTTTGCTTTCAGTTAGTTACCTTATACCTGCAGCTTACTTTTCCTCCTTTATGATGCTGTCATTGTTTTGTACAGTTTATTAGACTGGTAAGTACCTCAGGCTTTGTTTCCCTGAACAAGCAGTTTAACAGCATTCTTCGCATTTTGGTTTAACTAACAGTACCATCAGTATCTGCCATGTTGCTAAATGGTTTTGAGAAAAAGAAATCAATCCTATATGGATTTTGTACTGTTTTTTGTACTGATTTATGGATTATGTACTGTGGCATACTCCGTGATGTTAGTTTCATTAACATTTTCTTGCACTTAACCTTTTTTCTTCAACTGTTGCACAGAGGAATTCTGCTATTGCTGCATGAGTTTTAAGGCATTCATAGTTCTTAACACTAGCAAAATGTACATTGCTTGTTTCCCTGTGGGTGAGTTTTTATCCTTCCCTGTACTGAAATAGGCTAAGCAGGATGTGCTGGGGGACTTGGTTGCATTACAGGAAAACTGTTACTGGTTTGAACTACAGAGTTTTCCAATATCTGCAGAAAACCTACCGGTTAACGTGATTAAACCTGACACCTGAACCTTTGTGCCACTCAAGTGCAGCAGGGCCCTAGGTGCCAGTAGTGTCCCAAAAGGACCTGCTTCTGAAAGTAGCAGCAGGGGCAGCCAGGGTGAGCACTATTGATATAAACTGGGGTCTACTGTGGAAGAACTGCATCTCAGGGTGCCATTTGTGTGTCATGTTTATAGAATAAGCCCTCAGAAATGGTCCTGGCTATCAGTGCAAGTGACTAGAAACAGAGACCCCAGTGTGTTACTTGTAGACTTGGGAAGGGCCCTGAAAGCATAAACCAATTACCATTACAGCAGACCATTGCACTTGTAGTGTAGGACATAATTAAAATAATGTATTGCAAGTAATGCCTTGTGCTTGTTTGAAATGCATCTTGTTTGGCCCAGGAGTCCAATAACTAACAAATTAATGATACTCATGGGAGTTCGTCTTGACTGAGGTTAATAATGGTAATGCTGAAACAGACTGTTAAGTTGAAATGTGGCGCATTGTGACGTTCATTTGAAAGCTACTGCAGTACTGCTTATAAATTAACTTCACTAAATGTTGAAAAAAATTATTTCAGTAGCAAAATAATTTAGTAGAAAAAAATGTTTCTGACACTGTGAATTTATAGTTTAGTTATATAAATATAATCTATGAAGATTAATTTTAGGAGTTTTTTTAAAAAAGTAACTATTTTAAAGTATCTTTATTTAATGAAATGGTTTTGATGAATAGAAATTGCAGCTCTAACCAGATGGGCCTGAACATTATAGAATAGTATAAAACACTTAAGACTGTTTTTGTAATTAACCTTAGTTTGAAACACTGTTTTTTTCCACATGTATTAGAGGCGTTTGCAATGCATTAAGAGAATGGAGAAACTGAATCCTCATAAATGGAATTTTCTCACTACAGGTGGCAATTCAGTGCACACAGGCTACACCGACACAGTTGAGATTGGACCATTGGAATATTTAAAGAATATCTCACTTTTTCCATGAAAGATCAAGTTATACTTGACTCTTTTTTACAGAAATTTTTGTTTAAAATGAGAACATCTTTATAGACATGGTAGTAAATTTTTCCTAGGATTGTTATATGTTTCTAGGTGGCTGTTTCTTCTAAGAGGCTCTTAAACCTTTATTTAAACTGTCAAGAAAAAGTTTGTGGTCCATAAGCAGCAACACATTTGAAAATCATTATATATCATTCAGCATTTTATTTTTCAGTTTTAGATCCTTTTATGAACCAGAGTTGCTCACTTATGCAAGATTGCACAAGAATCTGTAGCTGGTTCTAGAATTACAGTAATTTACATTTCTAATTATGGGCTTGTTTTCCCATTCTACATAAAATTGCTGCACTTTTAAGACTACTGTTCTGTAAAAATCTTGCACATTGAGCTTTTTTGCAGTGCTTAAGTCTGCAATGCAACTGGTTTTCTGTGTTTGTCATTCTCAGAGCACATTTTGACCCATCTATGTTTCAGTTGTATGATTTTGTTCTGCTTCAAGCAAATTCTCATTTTTCTGGTATACTCCTTAAGTGATGACTGTATCTAGTTAATTGTGAACAGCTAGTGTTATTTTTTGCTTTTTCAAAAAAATTATTAGATGTAAGAAATATTTTGAGCTGCACTCTACGAATTAAAGCAATTTGCTTAATATTTTTCATACAAAGGTTAACATTACACAGTTTCGCTGCTCTTTCTGTCATTGATAATAATTTAATTTTTATGCTTTCATTCGAATGTAATGCTTATATTTAAGTAATAGATGTTTTTACTTTGTGGATGAAATGCAACAGTGGTGGAAACCTACAGTTCACCTTTGAATTTAACTGCTTTTTGAAGGAAAGAAGTTAAACCACTTCTATCATAATTCCATTGCTGTACAAAATATTTTTAAAATAGTCTGTTTTACTCTGTAGGAGTTGTACTCTGTGGAATCATTATTGGCTAGTGTGATCACGAGCCTGACCGAAAGTGATCATTGTAAACTCCCAGCTGTTTCTCAGGCTTCAAAGTGCAGCATCATATCTCAGCATTAAAAAACAAGCTTGAAGTTTTTGCAAGGCAGTTTGTCACTTTAGTAAGTGAAAATGCTGTTTTTAAAAGATAAAATAAGCTTTCCCTGTCCCGCTTTTCTTTTTGGTGTTTCTTTACCTCTTTCTAATAAGCTAATCTATATTCACTATTAATGAAAAAAATCTACATTTTCTAGTTCTGACAGTGGACCTTGTTGATTAGTGGCTTTATCATGCCAACATGGTTTGCTGTCTAGGTCTGAAGTGAAGAAGTTGTAATACAACAGTTTTGTGGCATTTAGTTAGACATTAAAGGAGAAAAGAGATTCAGGAAAGTAATTTGTTGCAAAAGTTCTGAAAACCTAATATAAACGTATCACTAATTCTTGTGAGTGTGTGCAAGTGTTGTCTGCGTAATTCACAGCCATGGGAGATGAATGTTCAGTGCTTACTTGTGTTTGGAAAATTACCCAATGGGTCAGTAATTAATTGTTTTTTGTTTGGCTAATGAAGTGTTTAAAAGGCACTTATTGAGCCTTGGGTTTTTTTTAATGTTAATTTTATTATATTGCATTTTTATGAACTTGGCATATTTGTCTGAATTTTCAGTAGCAGCATAGGCTAAATGCAATTACTGGCCTCATTGATAAGTTTTTCTTTTGTGATGTCTGCCATCTGCACAAACGTGTTTTGATAGTATTTACCTGTTGCAGGGTTTGAGAAACAAACCAAAGAAAACAGGACATGTGAAACCAGACCTCATAGATGTTGATCTTGTAAGAGGTAGGTCCTGAGCTAGAAAAAGCTGAATTTAAGAATAATTTCTTAATATAACTGCTATTCTGTGTCTTTTGACAAAAATGTATTAGGATGTACACAAAGACCCAAACTGCCCTACATAACTGCTTTCTAATTGAGGCTTCTAGATTAAAATGAGGATTTACAAACCTGATTTGAATTTTGTTGTGTAGTTTTAAATCTTGAAAAAAAAGAAATGGGTGGAGTGTCATGAGTCAGAATTTTGGGAGTTATTAGGTCATACATCCATTGCCCTCCATTCAGTCTTCTTCCAAATCTTCTGACATCTTGAGGGAAGGTCATACTGAAATTTCTGAAATGCAAGGGTTATATAGATCCTGAATATTTCTTGACTGTTTTAAATAACTTATTTAACTTCCCTCATGTAGTCTAGGGGAAGTATTATTTAGCGTTTTTTTTTCCCATGAGCCCAGCAGCCAGCACGGCCTCTTAAACCCATACCAGGTAGTTCTGCCTGAATTCAGTCTCAAATTAATTGAAGCACTTAGCCATGCACTTGCCCTTAGAGATACAGAGCATGCTCCCACCCAGAGCTGGCCTCCTGCAACCCCCTCCCCCCCATTTGGTGGGGCTTGATCTTTTGCTTGCATTTGAGGGTTCACCCACGCAGATGTGCTTGCTCGAGTTGCTGGCACTATGGACACATGGCCTCCACAGCTCATGCTGTGACATCTGACTCCTGGTGCTGGCACTCAGCCTTGGACATGTGTCCTCACAGAATAGATTGCTCCTCGCTCTGGAGAGAACTCAACGGAGTTTAATAACAAGATAGTACAGACAGTGCTGACCTGGCATGTGGCACGCCTGGACAGGCAGTGTCCCGAGCAGCAGCTCTTTGTGCCTGACTAGTCTTCTTTATCCTTTCACCGCTCAACTTCCCCACACCTGCTCCTTCCCAAATTACCTAAACCTCTCCTTTCTCTCCCACCCTTGCTTTCTTTCCTAAACAACCTGTAGTAAGTGCTGTGTGATTTGAACACCTCTTCCCCGGCATTGCTCCCCCTGTGGGTAGCAATCCCTTTTTCTCTGAAAGGTGAGCTGTTCTTCCTGGCTCATGGTGATAGTTTCATTCCTGGACAATGGGGCTGATGGGTCTACTGGGAGGAACCTGGCCAAGGTGTTCCTTGATTTCGGTACCCACCTTCACCTAAGGACTGGTATTGTGGAAATGTGAGAGAAAGAAAATTAACATATGAATGTGGAAGAAGCAGATCTGGGGAATAAATCTTTGTAGGAAATAAGGAAGAGCAGTAGATCATTTGAATATATAGAAAGAGTGTTTAAATGCCTGCTCTGCATGGATGTCTAAGTTGATGATAAAGTCGTTCCTGTATTGGCAGTGTTTTACTGATGCCAGCAGAGAGCTTGATAATGCCAGTTCTGCCTGAAAATAAAGTGAAAATGATGTAGCAGCGTACAGTGGTTGACCATTCTAAGCCAGTCACCTTGACATAATTTATGTCACACCTCTGTTAAACAATGTTACACAACATTGTGTGTTCCAGAAGAATTTGCAGCAAGATATGGAGGGATATGGGAAAGAATGAATGTTTGAATGAGTTAATTGAGGTGAAAATGTGGCATAGAGAGATGAGTTACTCTTTGTGCGGCTTCCTTGCTTGTCGAGCTGGTTATCAGCTGGTCACATACTCCTCTGTACTTTGCAACCTTTTTCCATTTTCCTGAATGCCATGGCTGGAGCAATTTACAGGTGTTGATGTTGCAGGTCCTTTTGCTGTATTGAGATGGGCATCTCCTGTGCCTGTAGTGGAGTGGGCATGTGGAGTTTTCATATGTTGTCCTGTAACTTCACAACAAGTTTCTGATACCTCAGCGAAACAGAGTAATTTTTAGTACTTTATTTTAAAATAATTTTGGTTTAGTAAGAAATAGTAACGTTTTGTTATTCACACATTCTGTAATTAGATATTTTCAGAGGTTCCTGATAGTGACAGTCAAGAAGGCAACAACAATTTACACTGTTTGTATTGACGAGATAGCAAAACGGAGAAAGTATGAGACGCAATAAAATAATTATGCTTAATTGCTTTTATATATAGCTATTAACTGCTATTAAACTACTGAAGTTATTATTAACCATAACAATGAAATATATTACATTTTCTTTTCTTTTTTTAAAGGATCTGCATTTGCTAAAGCAAAACCTGAAAGTCCTTGGACATCTCTGACCCGCAAAGGAATTGTGAGAGTTGTTTTCTTTCCATTCTTCTACAGGTGGTGGCTGCAAGTAACATCAAGGGTCATCTTTTTCTGGCTGCTTGTTCTTTACCTTCTTCAAGGTAGAGTTGGATTATGGGATCAGCTTCAACCAAATGCCTTATTTTAACCATATGGAAGCTACTGTATGTTACTTGGTTCGTTTTATGTTGTCAAGGTTCATTTCAGTATCTTGAGAAAATATTGGTATGATGCAGTCCCAAGCATGTGTCTTCTGGTTAATGTTTCTTTCACGCATGTAAAGGGGGCATACTAAAATTTAAGGATTTCCTCACAGACTTTCTTCAGCGTTTAGCACATATCTTAGTTTGTTATCTCTGTATATATTACAGGTTTCCAGGACTATCTAATTTAGTTCAGAACTGAGCAATATCAAAGAAACCTTTGGCTTAGGCCATGTATTTTGATCTTTCTGGTACTTGTGCAGATCAAGAGCTCTCATCAAGAAGCAAGGAAGGCCAAACCTGCCAAGGTGCATGCAGCCTCTGTGGCCCGGTAGGATGATCCGTTTGACCAGTTTGTAGTTGTCCTTCCATCTTTATTTTGTCACATTGGAGGCAGTGAACTTCAAGCTTATATTTTAGTTAGACCTCAGAGGCGTTCCTGAATGGCTGGCAAATGCGGGGGGGCTTATTATTCTACGTGCTTCTGCTTTTTTCCCCATTGCAATGGGGAGACTGTGCATCTTAAATTTATATTTTGTAGATTAAGGAAGGACTTTGGGGCAACTGTTAACAAACAGAAGGTAATTCACAGCTTTTGGAATGCTCAGTCTTGACTTTCTGTAATCTGTTTTTGTGCCTCTTATAATTATATGTAATGAAGGAGGAAAATTAGAAAGGGAAGAATATAGTGTATGAGTCAATATCTAACAGTGTGAAAGGCACTGAAAGAATAATTGTATCTGAAGTATGTAGAACAGAAATGGAACAGAAGGCTATTGAAAGTTAGGACCAGTTTAAGTACTCAGAAACCAAATGACTGGTAAGTTTCCTGTGTTGTTAATTCTAATAATATTTAAAGGAATATTGGTAGAGAAGTGCTTAAATTATAGTTTGTTCCCACATTCATAGGTGGCTTATTCTAACACCATTACAGTAATTTTTTAATGTCCACATTTTTAAGTTTATCTTACAAATACATCTGTCCTTAGTCTGTGGAGTCTTCATAAAACCAAAAGCAGCAAAATAACAAGAACGCATATTCTGAGTGCAAGCAGATGTTTTAGGATGTTAATTACAGAGCTGTCTTGTAATTAATTTTTTTCCTAGGTTTCTTAGGATCTGTAATTTACTGAAATTATGGTTGAAATGCATAATTTCCCTTGTCTGTATAGTCTGATACTAACTGAAACAATTATTACAGTAGCAAATACTGGAAAAAATGAATAGTATTTTGTATTAAAATATAAATTATTTGAAATACTGTCATTTAAATTTTTCTGAATTAACTGCCAGAATTTTGATTATTTTTCTAAAATGAATTGAAAGACTTAAAATGCACACACAGGTAAAATGACACTGACAGGTTTTGTTACTGGAAACGATTAAAAACAACCTCCCTGAATTACCTCCATAAATGTTTTACTTGGAAGCTGTGCTCAGTTATTACTTTCATACTAAATCAGTAATGCAGCATCAAAATGTCAAGAATCTACGACGAGAACAACAAAACATTTCAAATTCCAGAGGCCATATTTCTGACCTGAATATGAGTACTGTGTTGTAGCTCAGACTTTCTCTCAACATGACAGATTGTCCTTGACGCGGTTGTGAAATGATCTGATGTTATTTTGCTTATTCATATGTAGTTAATTAATTATAAAACATTTTCTTTAAATTTATGAACTGCATTACTAGTCTAATGCTTTGAAATTTATCAACTTTAGCAGGACACTTGCTTGTCTCCTGAAAAGAATTCTTTCCTTCACTCTGGTTCTAAAATCCTGATTTTATTTGCACTGGTTTCCTTTATTGTCAAGTATGATTTGTGAAACGTGTGATAAGGGAGCTACAGAGTAACTAGTTAGTTTTTTATCCAAAGTTGTGGAACAGGCTAATGAATTAAGGTAGAATGAAGGCTATTTTTCCTTCTGACCCTTTCTCTATTTACTTTATAGCATTACCTTGCTTTTATTTTAAAAATGTCTCTGTATTCTAATAGGGAAATCAAGTGTGAAATTATAATGTGTATCTATTATGTATTTAAGTATCTAATGAGAAAATTTAATAGTGATACAGGTTTACTGTGGTGAGATATATATATTTATTTGAATGTATACTTTTTTAAAATTTGGTAATACAGATATCTCAAAGCTTCAAATGATACAGAAATAAAAATGTTGTCTTTGGAACGTACAGTTGCTTTCTATGTTACAGCTTTTTGCTTTGTGTGATACAATTTTGTTGTGTCTGCTTCACAATATAAATAATTGCATTTATGAAATTGCAAGTCCAGGTACTACAAACAAGTAAAGCAATACTTAAAAATGGTGTGAGGAATTGTTACCTAGCTGTTAGTAGGAGCAATACTAGGATAACCTGAACTGCAGTGCATTGACACACTGTGCAGTAATAAGTTGATGGACTTCCCCTCTCTCCTACTGAAAAGATAAGATTGTTAACATTTTCTTAAATTTGTGTGAACTTCATTGTGGGAATCTGCAGTCTCCAGATTTCCATCTTCTGGAAGAAGATGGTTTCTTGTAGATTATTCTACTTTGCTGAATGTTTTTTAAGCAGTAGAAGAAATCCTGCAGTGCAGTTTGAAATTATTTTGTGAAGGCCTACTGCAAATCATTTCATGTGGATCTGTGGAGCCCTGTGTTGTCAGAAGTTTATCCTAATTGTATGGTAGGAGTCAAAATTGGCTACTTACTTACAACTCATACCTTATGAAGTGTAGGCTAGTAGTTGCGAGTGGCAAGCATCTCTGGAGACAGTCTAGTCCAGACCCCTGTTCAAAGCAGGATCAGCTAGAACAGGTTGCTCATGGCTGTGTACAGTCAGGATTTGAGAATCTCCATGGATGGAGAACCTGCTTCTGATTCGAAAAGTCCAACACTTGCCAAACTTGTTAAATGGTGCTGCACCAATATAGATATACAGAATTATTTATGTGGACTACTTTAAGGATGACATTTGTTTTTTAGTTTGTTGTCTTCTGAAATTTCACCGTTGAATTGTTTCATGACAGATCTAGCTTTCCAAATGCTTTCTCCCCCCCTTTATTTTCCCCCTTTAGAGCAATAGCTGTGATATCACAAGTATAAAAGACATGGAAATTAAGATTGCAGGCAACTGTTTAAATCTTTGTTACTGCTAATTTCTTGCAATTGTATTCCTTTCTTTCTGAAACAATTGTATCTGTTTGTCTTTTTAACTAAAGCCATGTAATGAGTTGGCCATTTCAGACATTACAAATATTGATACTGATTTCCATTCTTTTCCAGTTGCTGCTGTAGTGTTATTTTATACAGCCCAAAGTCCACATCATATACCTCTGACTGAAGTAATTGGGCCAATATGGCTAATGTTGCTGCTTGGAACTGTGCATTGTCAGATTGTTTCAACACGAACTCCTAAGCCACCTCCCAGCACAGGGGGTAAAAGAAGAAGGTATAGTCTACGTTAAAGTATTTGTTATTTAGGTTTGTTAAACTACCGAAGAACACACATGAAAAAACCTAAGGTTGTGTGGTCTGTGTTTTAAAAGAGGTGAAAAGTTAATGCTCTGTTTTGAACTTAAACTTTAAAATGGTATGTAATTGGTGCTCTTTAATTTTTGCACATTGACTAATTTATGCATTGTTTTATTTTAATGTGTTGAATCAGACATTTTGCTTCAAAACAGTTTGTATCTGAATAATAGTGTAGTGACAGCGTTTATATTTCTGCCAGTTTGGTTTCACAACTCTGTGCAAGGCTAACTAATAATCTCTGTGGGAAACACACTTTAAAGGAGATGCTATTGAAAGCATAGAACTTGAGTCTTCTAGCACTTAACCAACTGTGGCTTTCTACAGTGAATTGTCACATTAAAATGTGAGAACTTGCAGTACTGAATCTTGTAATTTGCCTGTATCTTGTAATTTGCCTGAATCTTGTAATAAGCCTGTATTTTGGGGGTTTAAGAGTTGGGGTAATAAGTGTTATGCTCGGTTCTATTAAATTGAGCTTATTACATTGCTGTGATAACGCTTTACCAAAATTTTTAAGATCTTATTTGTTTTTTGCATGCTTAAACTACTGAACACGTTACAGAACTAGTAGATTGCTCTTATAAAGCTACCTTCCAATTTTAATCTCTTCTAATGAAGGAAATTAAGGAAAGCAGCACATTTGGAAGTACATAGGGAAGGAGATGGCTCTAGTACCACAGATAACACACAGGAGGGAACAGTGCAGAGCTACGGTACAAGCACCTCTTGCAGTATTGGCGCTGTCTTCAGAGATATCTGGCATGCTGCTTTCTTTTTATCAGGGTTTGTATTTATTCAAGGCTACTTATGTGTTGGCAATGCACTATCCCTTTTCTAAATAAGTAAACATTGATATAATGATTAAATGTTTGTTGATCTTGTTCTTGTCCTTAATAATAAACTAATCTCGGTGTTTTAAAGTGTAGTGATGTGTTGTTTCTTGACTTTTGCAAATGCTGAGGCGATGATTTTGAAAAGACTGTTCACTTTTAGTTAAATTGTATTTTGATGTAGGAATGCTTTGTATTGAGAGTAAAGCAACTCCAGTTTCTCAATTTTAATCCAATGAGAAAATTCTACTTTAAACTTTCTTCATTACATTTAGCTGCATATTACTGTGAGATAATGGTTACTGAAATCTCTGTGTATCAAATCACAGCTTTATCTGAAGGGAAGCCTTCAGATAATGCTATTCAAATGGGCACAGTGTTTAGGTTATAAATAAACATTGAAGATACATTTTCTAGTCATTGGAAGAAACATCTAACCCTGTTACATACCAGAGCTGTTCTGCAAATGATTGATTTGCTAATGCAGTGCTCTGGGCAATTAAAAGTTTTTTTAACAAAAAGCATTCTGCAGCAGTCAGTGTTCTAGGTGAACAGTACTCACAGCATTGTGCGTGTAGGATAAGTATCAGCTTTTATTCAGAAGAGAAAATATACTCTTAAAACAGTATGAAATTTAGAAAAGGGATATTGCAAGTTATTACATTGATGTTTTATTGTGCATGCTGCAGCTCTAACACTGCAATGCTAACATGTCTGTTATACTTGTGATAAGCGCACTTAACCACTGGTAAAGCTTGTATTATGTTGTGGGATTGTTTAGTTGAAACTGTGGAGAAGTTTTGAAAATGCTGAAAAATGTGAGAGGTCATGAGATGTTTAGGTTGGTTTTTTATTTTTTCCTGTGTAGATTAAGCTGGGCTCTTTGGGCCGCTATGCATTACTTTCTGGTATGTTTGGAATGTAATCTTGTAAACTTTTGAATGTTTTCCATTAATTGTAAATACTGCTCTAGAGTAAGAAGAGGAGTGTTGGATACTAATTTTCTTTCCCTTGTATTTGGCTCAGGGTGTTTTCAGTTGAGAAGGGCTGTGTGGGACTTGTAGGGATTTGTTTAAACCATTTAATGAGAGGTGTATATATGTAGATGTTAAGCAGCAGTGATAACTGCTTAGTACACAGTATCTTCAAAGGAGAAAGAGCACAGAATGACTGAGAATGCTATGAGAAGTTCTTAGGCATTTATTAACCTCTTCAATTGCAGAAGTGCAGTTGTTTTTTATGTCTGGAGCCATACAAACCATATAAGGAACTTATTCAGATGAAAAATAACCCCCTTTTTTCCCTAGAAGATCATACAGATCAGTTTCTTCACATATTTTTTCATGGTAACATAAACAATATTGTCAGCACAGTGGGATGGTCTGGGAATGAGTAAGCAGGAAAAGAGTGTGGATATACTGACTACTTGATAGTGTCGGTAAAGAAAATCTTATGAAATCTTTATGGGACTAAAGATGGGAAAGGAGGCTGAAACACCGTGATAGCATTGTGTTTCATGATTTTATCTGCATTCCAACTGGTGAAGTGTGTCTCTTTGGATTTTTCCATTTTATCCAGCTCTCCTTAGCCATTTTTAGTATTTGGGGTCTCCCAATTATATGTGTAATACCTTATCTTAGGAGGAATGTGAGGTGACTATTCTACTTCCTCTGATCCATTTGATATACATATTTAAGAGGAATTAATTTTTCATGTGTGTTATCCACATTCTCAGAGAATGTGTTAATCCTTAAAGAAAAGGCACTGCATAGTCCCTGATAGACAAGTTTAATCAGTCTTGTTAGTATTAATGACCTGTGTTCAGTATCCTACCTGTAATAGTAGGATAGTATCTGGAAACTGGATTCATGATGCCTCCCCCCCGCAGTATAACAAACAATCCAATAAATAAAAGATACTATTTTTTTCCCTGTTTAATTTACTTTGAGAATATAGAAGCTTAGGACTTAAAAGTAGACTCCGTTGATAAGGTAGCAAGTTGCTGTTCCATTTCCTTCCCTCATCATCTGCACTTAATCATTTGGAAGGGTAGTCACCCAAACATTTGCTTTGAGAAAACCTTTATCTTACATTAGATGGGCTTGCTACTACATCTGTTAACTAGGTAAGGGGCTTGACACAGAATGGTAGAATGGTTTAGGCAGGAAGGGAGAATGTTACAGAAGAGTATTCATAAATATTAGTAAATAATAAAAGCATAATTCATAAAATTATTTGGTGATTTGAAAAAAAGGGTTTATTTAGTGTGTTGGATACACTGTAATATGAATCAATGTTGCCATGGCTGTTACTGGTTGATAAGGGAAAGGGGTAAATATCTTGTGTGTAGAGGAGATGTTGATATGTACAACAAAAAAAAAATACACGAGAACTAAACAGCATGTTTGTTTGCTCCTTCAAGATATTGCATGTTTTCATTCAATCAGTAGCACTTAGAATTTCAGCACAGCTCTTTTTTTTTTTTTTTTTTAGTTAAAATAGAGAAGCTTTTCATCTACATCTGGGGGTTTTGGTTCTTTTATCACCAAAGTTGCTGTGAAGTTTAAATTTTAAAACATAGGCTTCCTTTACTTTCAGTAGGTAAAGGTTAATTTCTTTCAGGCACTGACAGTTTCTTTTGTAACAAATTTAGGAAAGGGTAATGGGTATTATTTGGAAGATGAAATAGTTGTTGCAAGTGTTGCTTCAAAGGTTAATATTATCTGTGGGTGTCTGTGGGGTAGTAAAAAAGGTTAATATTATCTGTGGGGTAGTAAAAAAGCATGGTTTGAGAAGGATAATCAAGTTTTATACTGGGAGGAAGAAAGTAGAATCATTAATTGGAAATGTTTGTTTCAAATATAGATCTAAGAAAGCAAAAAACTCAATAGATAAATCTACTGAGACTGATAATGGCTACGTGTCCCTTGATGGGAAAAAGACAGGTAAAAGCGTTGAAGAATATGTGCAGGCCTACGAACGCCGATGTGAAGTGATTAAACCAGAAGAATTAGGGTGGAGCACTGCAACAGTGAGAGATGCCTTCATCAATCACAGTCATCACAAAGTGAGTGTCCATGGCTGCTTTCAAAACAGCTTTATTAATTTGTCCAACAGTGTGTGAATTGCATACTACTTATGCATTCTTATGTACTTTATCCTTAACAATGTTTTAAAAATGGAATTAAGCTTAGTTTTCTGGGGACAAAAATTACATGAAGTCATGTTTATTCTTGTCTTCCTAATGTTTCCTTTTCCTAAAACATTCTTTGCCTTTCTGTATTTCAATGCACAACTTTGTTGCCCATTTCTCACTTCTGTTACTCTAAGGGCAGCTTTAGTTTAAAATCTGGGAAATGGAATGTGGAATACATTGATGATCCGAGTATTCTACATGCAATCTGTAGCACTTCCTTGTCAGAAGAAGAGGTAGATGTTAAATTAGTACTGTATGTGGTGATAATTCAATGTTACAGTGTCTGCTGTCAAGTTTTGTTTTTTCTGGTTTGTCTGGATTTGGTTTTTTTGCCATAGTTCTGTGTATTGCTTCCTAAGTCTTCCTTGCTAGGTTCAATTTAGACAAAATCACATTGTTCTTTAGTATAATATGAACTAGATCTTCGTTATCTGAGAAATGTTTTTGATACTACAATTTCTATTTTATAATTCCTGCTATACTGCTTCATTTTAACAATTGGAAATACATTAATAATGCTGCAGAAAGAATTTTTATTTCAATACTTGAGAACAAAACATAGTAAGTCTGAATGTATGTCTTACTAATATTGTTACTTCTTGTACCAGGATACTCACAGGACTGTGACAAATTTATCAGATGAAGTTTCCAGTGAGGAAGGGCCTGAAACTGGATATTCTTTACGTCACAATGTCGAACGCACTTCTAGTGACTGTACACTTCGAAAAAGGAAGTCTCACCATTATAAGAAACACTATCCTCTGGAGGTACGACCTATTCTACTGCTTCTGTTCTGTAAATTCTTCCTTCTTGAATAGATATATTTTCCTCAAATCTTTCTTCCCCTATATGAGATTCTTGGGTTCTGTAAATTAGACACCACTCTAATGAAGGACAGGGATTTATATTTGTTTTCATTGACAGCATTGTGAAATCAAGTTTTTATTTAGTTGGTTTGAGCTTCATTCTATTTTTCAATCTGTTTTAAGGAACCTAAATAGTATTCTGTTGATCTTTCATCAGATTATGGGAACCCTGTTGCTCACTTGACACTGTTACCTCCTCTGCAAACTTTGATTTGTCATAAAAACAGTAGTAACTGTCAATACACCAATGTTCATCATGCTGCTGTTTCTCTCTCGTTTTAGTTAGTATTTTGAATTTGTTATTCTTCTGTGGAGAAGTGTGACTTTTCCTCAGTTTTCATTCCCTCATGTTTATTGAAGCAGTCATTTAAAATACTGTAATGAAATCTCAAGAAGTTTGTTAATGCATAAAAATACTGAAATTAAGATATTTGATGTAATCATAGCTTAAAGAAGGGGCGTTTTATAGTTTCCATATTAGCTGATCCCTTAATCATAAGGACTTGGCTGTTGATAGAGAAAGGGATATGTTACTGTGTGTTTATTTCTTTATAATTTTATGCTTTTGGTATGCAACTTAACAGATACATAGTGGGGCTTTTTAAGGCTATGTTGCTGGTTTTTTTCATTGGGACTATGAAAAATATCTGCAAAGAATAATTTGAATTCTGACAGAAGTCCACTTACAGACAACTTTATTAGGCGTAGAGCCTTATGAGCAAGCCTTCTAGTTGATAGAAGGAGCGCCTCCTTAGAAGGTTGACATTCTGCTGTCCCTGATAACAGCTGGAAAAGCCTTGAATTTGGAAAGCTAAGCAGTGTCAGACCCACTTAGTACTTGGATGGGAGACCACCTAGGAACACTGAATGCTGTAGGCTTATCGTGTTCTGACAGGGAGGTTGTACTTAGATGGTCTTTCAAGGTCCCTTCCAAACTGTAACATTCTGTGACTCTGTAAATTGTAAGACTGTTTATGCTGGAAAAGTCCTGTAAAATAATTGAGTCCATCAATGAAGATGGTTTGCCTGAAAACATTACCTAATAATCTTTTAATTCTTGCACTTTGGTTAAAAAGGTTTAGAAGGGTAATTGAGTTGTTTAATGTTTTATGCATGCTTGGTTTAGGATAAGTGAACTTGGAACCGTTTGTTTGATATCATGAAGATGTCTGTTGATTGTGTCCTTATTTAGCTGGTAGTGCTTGTTGAGATGAAGCAGAACAACTTGATTACAGTCAGTCCCTTTTCAGCATAAATATATTTTGTCTTTAGCCTCAGAGCTAGGGAAGATTGTGTTGATAATTTCAGAAACTGAAAAGGCTTAACTTTACTCCTTGTGTAGCTTTGGCAATAATATTTTATACCTCTTTTGCCATTTGCTTGTGTTACTGATGCCACGAAAGGGAAGCCTTTCTTTGTCATTACCAACTCGCCTCCCCCACACCATTACAAAGGAAAGGAAACAATAGTTTTCAAATCTATGAAAGCTTTCTTTGTATTAGAAGAAAAATAGATTAGAGAAGTCAGTGGATATACTCCTGACTTACATTCTCCATTTTCTTTTATCAAACGCACAGTTTATTTGTCCACTTAATTGTTTTAGCGAGCATTTTTGATGTTCTTACATAGTCCCAGTAGTGAATGCCTTCTATATACATTTTTAATGCATTACTATGAATAATATTAAATTAGTAGGTCTGCTGAAATATTCCTTGCTTTTGTTTTTTTGTGTTCAAAACAAAAGCGTATATTCTCAGTGATGTAGAAAAGTGCTTATACTCTACTGGTAGAAATAAATAATTTTTGTTAAGTACCAGAAACTGCTGGAGGATGAAAATGGGTAGGATGGTACTGCTTTTAAGATTTCCTTCTTGCAGGAAATGGTCTCTGCTTACTGCAGGAACTATTTTAAAGCTCTGCATTCTTGTTCTGAAGACATTACATTGTTTTAGGTGTGTGCATGGCAAGATTTGAATGTTCAGGATTTAGTGTTTTTCTTTCTTTCTTCTATCTAAGATACAGGTAGAATTTGAATGTAAGACATGCTTGTTTCTCACATACAGTTTGTAAGACTGTGTAGGTTACACATGTTCCTACCTAGCATTGGCTCTGTGTGCTCTCGCTTCTTCTTCTTCTCTACACCTGGTGCATAACTGTAGAACAGCTCCCTTTGTTTGCTGCCCGTAAGTGTCTTCAAATGCTCCTTTTTTTTATTACAGGCTCTCACACTGAGAAATGTACTTCAGGAACGTATCAAGTTTTTTTTTAACCTGTTAAATTCTGTCCACACAGCTTGCTTGAAAGGCTGCTTGAGTGCTCCAGGTCTTGGATTAGAAACATAATGTCCCTTCTTTTTAGGGCCTTGCCCTTTCTAGAAAAGAATTCCTTACTGTATAGAGAAGTTACTAAGTACCTAGAAGTACTCCAGGTCAAACAATTAGAAACAAAAACTTACAATGTCAAATTAATTTAAAATACTTCATGAGTGAGGCTTTTCTCACTCTTAGTAACATTTCTTTATTGCAGTTGCAGTCTGATGTATATGGATCCAAGCCTCACTTGTCTTTCCCATTTTCACTAGAATAATGAAGTTGTAAAGTGATTTAAAAGAGGTGCTATTTACAGCTTATAAAATCAGAGGTCTGAGATACACTTGGAGTCTATGGCTTAATTGCTGTGAAAATCTAAATAAGTTTCAAATATTTGTAAAGTAGTGATTCTTTTTTTTTAATAGTTAATTGATTTCATTCTTCCTTATGTGACCCCCTCTTCAATGAAGTAGGGACCATAGGCTATTTATGCAGCATCTAAGACTGTGCAACCTCTTAGTCCTTCAATAAAGGGTGAGAAAGATAACAGGTTGGAGCATAAACCTATATAAGTGCTTATTTGAACTTTATAGCTGTTCTGTCAGGAAACAATGTAGAATAAAAAAGCTGCATTAATTCCCATGCTTATTTTGGTTTCAGGATACACCTAAATCAGGTACTAGCTGCAGTTCTCGGTGTTCAAGCTCCAGACAAGATTCTGAGAGTGCAAGGCCAGAATCAGAAACCGAAGATGTGCTGTGGGAGGACCTCTTACACTGTGCAGAGTGCCACTCTTCTTGTACTAGTGAGACAGATGTAGAAAGCCCTCAGGTGAATCCATGTGTTAAGAAAGAATACAGAGATGACCCATTTCATCAGGTGGGTATTCACCGGTTTTTATGTTTTTACAGTGCACATGAGTTCAGTCTCTGTCATGTGGCAGAAGGCCAGGGAGAAAGAGCTCTATTAAATGAAAGTAACAAAGTCAAAGTGTTTTGATAGAATTAAAATGAGAAAAATTTGATTTCTGCTATTGAATTTGTCAGATGAAGAAGATACAACAGTCTACTAAAATAGAAATAGCCTATGGGGTGTTTGAGTGTTTGAATCTCAGCTCTAGTTCAGGAAAAGTACTGATGAATTTAAATACCCTCTGTAGTAGATGGTTCTGGTTTGTTTGGGGTTTTTTCCACCTTTAGTAGGATTGCTTTTTAGTGAACACATATTCAGACGTCCTTCTTTCTGCTTTATATATAATTACAAGGAAAGCAAGCCAAAAGATAAAGTACGTAATATCTAATGTTTTATATGTATTATGTATGTGTATATACTATATATATAGATGTTGTTAGATATATATTAGATATGTCTAAAGTCTATTTCTAAAGCTTTAAGGTAAAAATAAAAATATGGTTACTTTATTTCACCTAAAGAATTTACTTTTACAACTTTTAGCCAATCATTTCTGAAAAAAAGATTTTAGTGTTATGCATCACTTCAGTTGCAGCCTGCCTTGGGTTAATGTTGTACATAATCTTTGGTTAATGCTGCTTCATAACGGTCAAGTATCCATTTATTTGACAAAATCCATTCAGATGTCACAGCTCCAGTTGTATTTGTAGAACAAGTTCATGTTTTATACTGCATCTTAATTGCACTGCTAATTTAGACTATGGGAAACTTTCTTCTGGGGAAACATGTATGTGTTGGTAGTGCTTCCTGAGCCCTAAAAAATGCTGTGTAAGAAACAGTGTTAGTGTGACCTGAGGAAAAAAAAAATTCAAAAGAGAGGCTTCTCACTTGGAATCAGAATTGAAAAATCTGTATTTGATGATTTTACCCACCACCACCCTCCGGCCTCCAAAAAAATAAACCCAAAGACAGAGCAGTTTGGATTTCATACAGTCTTTGCATTTTTAAATTTATTTTTAGTTCCCTTTCTACACGATTTTTTTTTTTTTTATTTTTAGCTCCTGTACACTAAAATGGAAGCCTTGCAGTAGGGATTTGAATTGCAGTGTATGCACTTTTTTCTGTTTGATTGTAGATGCCATTTTTTTTTTTGTGAGTTTCATCTTCTGGTGTTGATACTCCCCCTAGAGGGAGACCTTAAAAATTGGTGGTTAAGAAAGTTCTGCAACCAATATTTGTATTGTTTTAATAATATAAATCAGGGTTTTTTATTCCAGTGGAAAGAGAGATCATTGAGTACTTAGAAAAATGAAACCATTTCAGAGAAATACTGATACAACAAGTAGAAAATAAAAATATATACTCTTAATCAATGATAAATTAAATTTAAAAGTATCACTCCCTCTCTCTTGACCCCCTTCCGTACAGTCAGCACCACCTCTTCCAGTAGGTTGGTGCACATGTTCTGGGCAGAGGTGAGGGCAATTTTAATCACATGAATGGAAGAGCAGTGAAACAGGGCTGCAGGAAGTCAGGGAGTGGCAGCAGCAGAACTTGTGGCCTCAACGTTTTCCCAGATCCTTTAATTTTCACTTGGCTCTGTGTTTCAAGGTGCCTCAATCATAAGCTCATTCAGTAATTAAACTGGCACTGCTTGGCTTTTGGAGCAGCGTTGCATTGATTATACTCCTACACTCTCTCAATTTTGGCAAGATATACTTAGCATAGCTTTTATCTGTAACAAGGATTGTCATTTACACAAGTATCATTAAAAGCAAATTAAAAAGATTGTTTGCCCTAGGGTCTACCTGAGGAGAGTAGGGGAAATAATAATCAGAAAAAGAAAATATTCCATTAAACATGCCTACTGACAAGCCAGCTTTAATTTTGCCACCTTTGTTTCCATACTTCTCTCTCCTTTGATATGCTTGAGCAAAAAAGCCAATTAATAGTCAATCACAGTAACTCAGTGCTATTAAAAAAATAATTATGGGGAAGGAGAGATCTCTTCTGGGGCAAGAAGTGAATGATTTTGAAAAACATGGTTAATGTTATATGTGCTTGAATAATGTGTTCAGTTTTGGGCCTCTTGCTACAAGATGGACACAAAAGTGTTGGAGTGTGTCCAGAGGAAGACAGTAAGGCTCTCGAAGGGTCTGGAGCACCAGTCTTGTGAGGAGCAGCTGAGGGAACTAGGGTGTTTAGTCTGGAGTAAAAGGAGACTGAGGGAAGACCCAATGATTCTCTACAACTACCTGAAAGGAGGTTGAAGCAAGAAGGGGCTCAGCTTCTTCTCCCTGGTGGCAAATGATAGAAGAAAGGGAGGTTTATGCTGGATGTTAAGAGGAATTTCTTCACTGAAAGGGTTACCAAACACTGAAATCACAAAGAGGCTGCCCAGGGCAATGGAGGTATTTTAACAATGAGCAGACTTGGTGCTTTTAGTGGTGGCTTTGCATTGCTGGGACGAAGGGTGGACTTGATTACTCTGAAGGTTCCATCCAACCAAAGAGATTCTGTGAATCTGTAGCATATAGTAGAAGTAAATATATAATTGTTATGTCAGTGTGAGGTGGTTTTTTTTGTCAGCATATTGCTGACAAAGCATATTGATATGACAATAGATCTTAGTGTTGCTCTCTAATGGAATGTATTCCTTGTTTTCCACAGAGTCATTTACCCTGGATCCACAGTTTGAATCCAGGACTAGAAAAAATAAGTGCAATTGTATGGGAAGGTAATGACTGCAAGAAAGCAGATATGTCTGTACTTGAAATCAGTGGTATGATAATGAACAGAGTGAGTATTCTTTTGGCTTCTTGTAGATACTGTGTTTAGGAGTCTAAACACTACCAAAAAACTAAAAAACCCCTTTATTAATGTCATAGTTATTTGTTTTTGTTTTTTTAAAGTATCTGTTATTGACGTTGTTGCTCCATAGCTTGTGTCACTCAGATTGACTTGTTGTGAAAAGATAAAAGGGCTACCAAAACTTAAGTGTTGGGATAATAAAATGTGTTTGTGGTGTTAAGGACTTACTAACATAACCAACCTCTGTTTTATTGTTCCAAACTGATGTATGCTGTGAATATGCTTATTTATCACCTTGATTCTGATGAACAACTAATACGTTGGGAAAGAAAGCTTTCTTCTTTGGGAAACAAACAGATGAGTGGATGTCTCTCTAGTCCCTTTTGTTTTCTAGTACTCTTCAGGAAGCAGCTGGAAAAGCATTTAGTTGCTCTTGTACACCTTATCAATATAGACAGTAAAAGGAAAATTAAGCCACAGATAGGCAGCATAGTAGCACTTCAGTCCTGTCTGCAATGTTGAACGCTTTGATTCCTTTAAACACCATACAACCTAAAAGCAAAACACAAGTCTGTAAGCAACACAGCCTGACTGGCACAGTTCGCTAATTCAGCGTTGAGTGAATTTTTAATACATGAATATCCACTAGAGGCTTTTAATGGTCATGTTATGTTGCTGGGTTTTTAAATGATTTGTCATATTTAGTTCCTGTGCCTTTAAATGCTCTTTGAGGACTTGCTTGTTCTTATCAGTACATTGAGAAGATGCTCGTCGGAAGGTTTCATGTAATGTAGTGGGTAATAAAGTGCTATGTGTGATAGTCACATTAATACTTTACTTGTTAAATTAAAATATTGCTTGTTTTCTTTTGATCTTAGGTGAACAGCTATATTCCAGGAATTGGTTATCAGATTTTTGGAAACATCATATCTTTAATCTTGGGTTTAATGCCATTTGTGTTTCGACTTTCCCAAGCTAAAGATCTGGAACAACTAGCTATGCATTCTGCCGCTGAAATTTGTATGACTGCTTTTGGCTCCAATGGAGATATTCTGGTCCTCTCAATGGTTATTATAAGCTTTGTGGTCCGTGTGTCTCTAGTGTGGATTTTCTTTTTTCTGCTGTGTGTAGCAGAAAGGACATATAAACAGGTATGAATAGCAAACCAAGAGACTTCATCCAAAGCAAAACAAGGTTTAATGCTTGCGGTTTTAGACTTTGTTGATATTTTAAACTTGTTTGCTTTAGCATGCTATGATTCATAGGTCAACGATGACACTTCAGCTTGTAGTTTAGGCTATGACTCAGTTGCAATGGACTGAAATCTCTCTACAGTCTCAGTAAAGTTTTTTCCTAGAAAACATTTCTGAGGCAAAACTTACAAGTTTTTTATTTCAAATTTCTGTCTCAATGTACTATCTCAGCTCATATTCCAGTCAAATTCCAGTTTGTCTCAGTTTTCCCCATTGAGAAGGATTTTCAATAAAATAACATGATAACAATATCCAGTATGTTCTACCAGGGTGTGTTGTTCAAAACCTTTAGTTTAATTCAAAATGGTTCAGTCTGAACCCTAGGCAAGAGCCCTGCCTGCTTTGCTGATAGATCAGTCCCACAGCTGGAGAACATGAGAACTGATACTAAAGTAATACACTTGTTAATTTACTGCATGCTATTGCAACTTAAACTTTGAAAAGAGCATTAATATCCCTTACTAACTGCAGAGTATAGATACTTACTAGTCAGCAAAAGAAAAATTCTTACTCTTCTCAAATTGTAGCCAAAATGATTTAATCACTAGAGTAGAATTAACCTGCTTGTAATAATTAAGTTGTAAGTAATGTCTGTGATACAGACACTCTAATGCAAATGATTGGAAGCTTTGATATTTCTTTCTTCTGAGCAGAGCAGACCTGTTGTTTGAAATTGAACAAATGAGCTTGGAAGTGTAGCTAAACTTTGTTTAACATTAGAGCATGGAGGCCTATAAAGCTTTTAGGTGTACTTCTTTAGTAATGTGCTACTCTTAGTTCTGCACTATATTAATATACCTTTGTTTACAATGATATGTCATACTTTACTTTGACATATTAAGTGAAACCTTCCCCCCATTTGCTTTTTGGTGCATTGAAAACCAACTAAAGTTGATTATACTTCTGTTCTCTACAGAGGCTACTTTTTGCCAAACTTTTTGGGCATTTAACATCTGCCAGAAGAGCAAGAAAATCTGAAGTTCCTCACTTCCGCTTGAAAAAAGTACAGAATATAAAAATGTGGCTTTCTCTCAGGTCCTACCTAAAGGTAAAATGTATGTTTTTGCTACTACTATAATATAAAATATCTCATGTGCTGCTGATGGAAGACTGGTATTCTTGTCTGCCTTTTATCCTTTTGTGCTCTTACCCTGTTGGTGCACACATGCCCTATAGACTTGCTTTCAGTGACCATGGGACAGCAGTGTCTGCAGGTAGCCAGCTCGTGGGAAAGTCAATGTGTAGTTTTTCCTTTGGAGTAAAGTATGAACTTGTTCAGGGTTGGAGTCTTGTTTCAATAATGATAGCACCTTAGGTGAAAGACCAGCCTGGATGAGTAAGGAAATTTTGAAAGAACTAAGTGAGAAAAAGAGAATGTATCACCTTTGCAAAAAGGGGCAAGGTCAATCAGGTCATCTACTGAGGAATTGTCAGGTTGTGTAGAAGGAAAATTAGGGAAGTAAAAGCCCAACTTAAACATAGGGTAGCCACTACTGTTAAGGGCAATAGGAAGAGCTTTTACAAACATATCAATGGAAAAAAGAGGGGTAGTAATAACCTCCACTCCTTACTGGATGTGGAGGGAAATTTAGTAACTAGAGATGAGGATAAGGCAGAGGTACTTAATGCCTCCTTTGCCTCTGTCTTCAGCAACAGGGTAGACTGTCTTCAGGACCACTGCTTATCTAAACTGGTAGACAGGGACAGGGTACAGTGTAGTTCCCCTGTTATCC
>VZRI01007955.1:306299-326574 GCA_013397515.1 Upupa epops | reverse complement strand
ATCAAGAATGGTGTGGCCAGCAGGGGAGGGAGGTTGTCTTCCCCCTGTATTTGGCACTGGTTAGACTGCACCTGGAGTACTGTGTTCAGTTCTGGGCCCCTCAATTTAAGAAAGATATTGAGGTGCCCAGAGAAGGGCAAGTAGAATGCTAAAGGGGTTGGAAGATAAGCACTGTGAGGAGAGGCTGATGAGGCTGGGTTTGTTTAGCCTGGAAATGAGGAGGCTCAGTCTGTAGTTCTGTTGGTATGTGGGAAGAAAGGAGAATAATGCATTAGACAATAGAAAGTAGGTTTGAGGCTTTAAAGACTGTATGGTAGAGAGAATGTTGTGCCTTAGAATCAGAATGGTTTGGGTTGGAAGAGACCACAAAGATCATCTAGTTCCAAATTTCCTGCAATGGGCAAGGATGTGTCCCACTAGATCAGGTTTCCGAAAGCCTCCAGTTGCAGACTGGCAACCACATCTATATATTCCACATTTTCCTGTGCCAACATAACATTTGTATAATTACATGGCTAAAAAAAATGCAGACAGTGGTCACAGATAGGTACATAGAGGACTGACACAATTGAAGAGTAAGTGGTCAACAGTAATTTTCACCACCATCTGTTACTTTACTTGGTTCACTGGGCAGCTCTGTAATGTCTGTGCTAGCACAAGGAAAAGAATGGAGACAAGTAGCTAAGGAGCAGGGCTGTCATCTTGCAGTGGTGCTGCTGGCATACACTGGCATAGCATTTGTCCACAATAGCCCTGCATATTACCTGTCTGTGCTTGTGTCCACATGTGAAGAGGTGAACTGAGGTCTCATATGGGGAAAACACTAGCTCAGCAGGGAAGCAGTGCATGCATGCCTGCAGTAGGAATTTACACATTTTTTAGTAATTAAACTTCCAATCTTTCTCAGGTTCCAAGTCTATATCTCGCATATGTACACTTCCCATTCTTCTCATGTATATACAGTTAGCAGCGTGTCTGGAGAACAAAGTTGAAAAATGTTAGTTATACTCATTGAAAATGTCTGTATGTTTCAGTGCAGCACAGGGTGCTCAATTCTTTAATTTAAAAAATGAGGGAAAAGGTCAGTGGTTGGAAATTTTTCTTTCACCATACCATTAAGCAAGAGAATGACTGTTTGAAACAGTGATGGTGCACCTTTCAAGACAATCATGTTCATGTTTGTTCTTTCTTGTTTGGGAGAGAAAGGAATATTATGTCTACAACAACTGAATGCTAGTTTATAGCTGCAATTTTTGCCTATCAAAAAAAGAGTCAAGTAATAGGTTTTCACATTGTTAGCATTTTCTATCTTGACATCCTGTTGCCATCCAACAATCTGTTGTTAGCACTGATGTGATGTTAGCACAGTGTTACCATTGTGTTGTTAGCACTTATTCACTTAGTGAAGAAGCTGACTGAAAAGTGCTGAATATTTGTTCTTCTCATAGGTATTCTTAAAAGCTTGCATCTGAATGAAATTTGTTCATACCTCCAGGGTAGCAGTTACTAGGATCTAATATAGTGTTTTGAGCTTAGATTGCCACATGTCAAGCCATGACGCAATATAATTTAAGGTGCAACTCTAACTGGAGATGTAAGTATCAGTGCTTCTTGGATAGTTTTTCACTGACATTATATGCATATTCTGTATTTTCAGCGTCGAGGTCCTCAACGCTCAGTAGATGTCATAGTTTCATCAGCCTTCCTATTGACTATCTCAGTTGTGTTTATCTGTTGTGCACAGGTGAGAAAATCTTACTTGTATAGAAACAGCCATGTACATAGAAGTATTTAAAAAGTTCTAAAAAGTGTTTCTAAGTGCTTTTTGTATGAGATTCCTATTAAGTTAAAAGACCACAGTGAAGCTGTTGTAGCTTTTCAGAAGATGAAGCTTCATTTTGTATTGAGCATTCTGTCTACTTTATGATATTTTTCAAGAACTAAAGAAACTTACTGACAGCGTAATTCCTAGCATGGTATTATTATTTTTAAGTAAGTGTCCTCTTTCATTTTCCATCGTGGGTTTTGGAACACAGGTTTGTTGTTCTGGGTTTTTTTTAACATCAAAAACATCAAAACACATTTGCAAAGACTCTTGAGATTGAACTTGGTTGATGAATTTTGTCCTTAACAACATTGTTGCCTATATTAGCCTGCCCTCTAGTGGAATATCTTTTAGTAAGCAAATCTATTTGAAGACAGTTTTTACTGTTAAAGACTTTTCCTTGAGTTGTTTCAGAAAACAGGGAAGCTTCTGAAGGTTTTCTGGTTGTATTTTTCTCCCCACTTCCTTCACCCTGCTCCTGCCAATGTGCTTTTCTAGTCACAGTGAATATATTAATCATATAATTTAGCAGTATCTCTACTTGGATTTAATTTTCAATTTATTTCAGTACCTTTGAGGGTGTATTTTGTGTTCTATATAGTGTTTTGTGAGTTTGCACATAAGTTTAAAATTGACATAGCTTGTGTATTTTTTCTGGGTTTTTTTTGGATATCAAAAGAAGTTATGTTTCAAGTCTGATTGAGCCTTTCAGACCATGTTTTTTTTCCTCAAATCCCACATATTTCACAGTTGATTTGAATTTATAATTAAATAAATCTTTGTCTAAACCAATCCATATACTTATTACTGGGAAATTTTTCTTGGAGTTGGAGAGATATGTAATTGCTTTCTTGTGTTGTTGTAATGTAATTATTACTTTACATTTTGGGATTTTTTTTTTCTTTATTTTCAGCTGCTTCACATGCATGAGATCTTCCTTGATTGTCACTACAATTGGGAACTTGTAATTTGGTGCATTTCACTAACTCTTTTCCTCTTACGATTTGTTACTCTTGGATCTGAAACTAGTAAAAAGTACAGCAATACCTCAATATTACTTACTGAGCAGGTGAGAATTTCTATAGGCTGATTATTTTATATCTAAACAAGTCATTCATCTGGTAGGCCTCAGGGGTGCTTTGTAGATGTATTA
The DNA here is from genome assembly GCA_013397515.1 of Upupa epops. Taxonomy (NCBI): domain Eukaryota; kingdom Metazoa; phylum Chordata; class Aves; order Bucerotiformes; family Upupidae; genus Upupa; species Upupa epops. Next base: position 323,596 of record VZRI01007955.1, on the reverse strand, counting down.
AAAATACCTGGTTGAGGAATTGAATTACATGGTTCAGAGAAACAACACTTTACAACCTGAAGTTCAATCTCTGCAAGAAGTGTATGACTTAAGCTGTGTGGAACATGGAGATAGCCATATCCAAATCTCTGATGAAGTGACTGTGCTTAGAGAGATTGATATGTTGCTTGGTGTAATTTAATATCTAACAGAACACAAACATAAAAACCAGTCTTTAAATAGTCAAAAGAAACCTGCAATTTCAGAGTTTTGTGAGTAAAACATTTGGAAACACATTTCCATTGTACAAACTGGGTCAGTGTTTCTAGTCCATTAACTTTGAGTGCTAGGTTTTGTGGATTATGTGTAGGTTTCCTCTAGACTCCTTGGAAACTTTTTCTTTCAGTCAACTGTCAAGATTGTGTTTGGTTCATGTACTTTTCAGGAATGTTCTAGTTAATGTTTGTGCTGCAAACTTCCCCCTCTCTCCTCTGCCTGGCACTGCTGATAGTTTTCGGAGCTAAGCGTGTTCAGGTAGCATTAGGTAAGAAGTTATCTCTGCTCAAATTGCTCTCGCACTGGAGCAAGTCACAGCATTCAGGACAAGGCAGATAGGCAGCTCAAGATATCTTTACAGGTTTCCTATTGGGATTGTGTTAAAGTTGGAGAATAAAATCTTCCAGACAGCATCTTCCAAAGTCTGGAACTCATTTTGTCTTTATTAAAGATGATGGGGCTAGACTTTGAGAAGACTGCTTGTTTACTCTGCCCTGAATGCTGTGGTTTGTACCAGTTTGAAACTTTTCAGGAGTTCCTGAGCCCAGATAGCTTGGAATTGTTCTGCTCATACTCAGAGTACAAATAGCCTAGTGTCCTAGGAATGTTTGTCCTCTCAGGAATGAAGATGGAGAGAAATGTTAGGCAAAACACACAGAGAACAAGGTGAGAGAAGCACACAAAAATATCAAACCTTTGTTTTACTTTATTGGTTTCTGTATGATGTTTTCTTGAGTGTCCATGTTGAAATACTGTAAGCCCGCAAGGACATTTGAAAGAAGTGCTCTCTCAGTATCCCTGTAACTTAAAAAATAATTTAAAATTCAGAAAGTGTTGTGTCATCAGGCAATTAGCTTAGTATTGAGTCCAGCATGTCCTATTGTAAGTCATTTCCCTAAAAAAGGCTTGAGAAAATGAAATGAAAACCAAAATAGAATCTGCAGTTGTTTGTCGGAAAACTCAGAGGGTACATGACACCCTGGGTAGAACTTTTTGTATTGGTTTCACTTGCTAATTGGATAACACAGCATGTGTAGTCTTTTTCTGACCTTTTACGCCCAAAGAATTGACTGATACACGATTTAAAGAAGCACATCTGGGCTGGTGCCCTTGCAAATCATACAGTAGTGTTATTAGGCTTATGGAATGAGAATAAGCCTTTAAAACAAACAGAAAACACAACCAGAAAAACCCCAAAAAACAAACAAGCTTCGATACCCAGACTAAAATGATAAGCTTCATGGATAAGATGAAATTGTAAAGTCTACTTTGTGTCAACACAGTTCCAGTTACTTCTGTGTACTTGATATTCAACATAGGAATGTCATAATTAGAAGTCATGATGGGAAACTAAAAGAATGTGGGGTTGTGTTTTGTTTTTTTACTCTATGCCATTTGCTTGTCATTTTTCAAGTCCTAAAATTGTTCTTAATGGGTCTTGTCAATTAAGTATGTCAAGTTCCTTGTTGAGTAAAATAGTAAGTATGGCCTGATCCCAGTTGCAGTCTTTCCAACTTAAAGTCTCAGAATAGATATGATAGATGACGGCGTGCACAAACTTTCAAACTCCTTTCCTGATTCAAAGTTTGTTACTGAATGTTCATTTTTTTTCTTAAACTACTGAAGTTGTATTGAACATTCCTAGGGTTTATTACCTACTGTTTTTTCAGAGTCGCTAAGTAGACCCCTTTGAAGTCTTAGTTTATTTTTGTTATTTCAACAACTTGAGTGCTTATAAAATAATTCTAAATTTAAAGACTGGAATCTCCATACCTCTGAAAGCATAATTTGCTTCAAAATTGATAGTTTCAGGACCTTAACTTGCCATAGAATGTATTACTCAGTTACTTTGTTTAGATGTCTGTGGCATCTTACAAGGTGGTTAAATATATCATACTGTCATATATTTCTGCAACATCACTACATTTCTGCAACTTTGCTGCTTGGTAGAGTGTCTGTAGCTTGGTAAGGGTGTCTGTTGTCTAAAGGATCACCTCGGTGTATTGCTGAATTCCTCTTTTTTTATTTTGTTGAAGAATGTCATTCTAAAATATGAAGTTCATGGCTCTTAAAGATATTTTTTTCTTTATTTGCTTTTATTATGCAATAAAAAAGGAAAACTAACCTTTGCCTGGTCTAGACTATCAAACGTAGGCCATTTGAGTATCAAAGCTGTTGTTTCAGAATTGATAGAAGGCCAAAATAGAGCTATTTTGTACTCTTAAACTTTCTTAGAAACAATGACCTAAAAAAGTTTGGATTGAAGAAGAGTTGAAGTCATCAATATGCTGTTCTTCTACAGCAATGAAGAGCTTAATAATTTTTCAAATATTTTAAGGCACTGGAAAAATTGATTTTTCTGTGCTCGAGGTGCTCATGAAGTACTCAATTGTACTAAAATCTTTTAAAAGAAATTACATTTTAGCAGAACTATGCTGCAGCATTTCAATGTGTTCAGTAACACTTGGGGATGTTAAGCCTTGTACTGGTATGAAAACCTTCTAGAAATGAATATAAAAACTGCACATAATGAGTGAAGGAGAGAAAAAGTTATGCAAACCTTTTATGCAATGAGTTTTTCTTGTCTAATTTGTGTATTACATTAAACTTTAAAGTTATTGCTATAATAGTCTACAATGTATTTTGTTATAAACCATTGTATTTCTGTAGGATATTGAGCCAATATTTGTTCTTGAAAAGTAAGTAAAAAATTTACTTGCTTGCAGAAATGTCGTTGCTGTTCTGTCATATGGCTGCTGAGTAATCATTTTATTAGTAAATACTTGCAAATGAATTCCTTTAAATTCTGAATAGGTGATGATACTTGTATTCTTTTTAAAAATCAGATAAACTTGTACTTGAAAATGGAGAAAAAACCTAATAAGAAGGAGGAGCTGACACTAGTGAACAATGTCTTAAAACTTGCCACTAAGTTATTGAAGGTAAGAGTTACAATAGCATTACAATATTACGTATTGTGACGAGTAAAATAAAATGAGGCACTTGTATCTCTTCTGCAGGCAATACAGTATACTTTGGTATAAATCTGTTCTTGTAGTTGCTACTTGTTCATACAGTCTTTTATATTGCTGTTAAATGTATATAAATTTTTATTCCTTAACAGTACATGATTCATAAAAACAAATAATTGTTTAGGTTGGAAAAGACCTCTTAAGAGCAAGTTCAACCATTACCAAACTGTACCAAGCCCACCTCTAAACCATGTCCCTAAGCTCCACATCTACATAACTTTCAAACACATCCAGGAATGATGATTCAACCTCTTCCCTGGACAGCCTGTTCCGATGCCTGATGACCCTTTTAATTAAGTTTTTCCTAAAATCTTAACCTAAGCTTCCATGGTGCAACCTCAGGCCATTTCCTCTTGTCCTATCACTTGTTATTTGTGAGAAAAGACCATCACCCACATATATACATGAGCAGTGTAAGAGATCTAGTACAGGACGATGAACGCTTGGGAATTAAATGATGCGGTTTCGTTTGTTTTGAGTGTTGATGTCTGTTTCTAGTAATTTGCTGCTGGAGGATTTGTATTCTTACACAAAAATAATGGTTCTTAAAAACTGTCACTGATTTGCATTTCAAATTAAAACAAATTATACTTGACGCCTTAACTTTCTGTCATAGAAGATTCTTTTTGTAAGACACAGGAATTGTTGCACTGGCTCATTTATAAGCAAATTAGGGCTATGGATGTTATTTACTGTAACGAAAGCATTTGAGCCAGCTATGCCCTTGGATTCTTTGGAAAATGGTTTTTTGCGTGTGATTTTGCTGATTAGTTGAAAAGTTAATTGCTTATGCAGTATTGCTCTGTTTGCCAGCTAAGTATATTTGGTGAAAAGATACTTCCTCACTGTGAAGGAGCATTATTATTACTTCCTATTTTTAGAATTCTGCAGAAGAAAAACTGTCTTGACTTCACTCAACTGGCACCTAGAGTGTAGACAAGGGGCTTTTTCTAAACTTCCTTTGTATTTGTTGTTACTAACAAAGCAGTGATTGAGGTTCTTGGGATAACACATCTAATTCTAAATGGCTTCTGCTGAGTCCTCCTGCTCTTCAAAACCCACAGTTCTGTCATAATTTAGGAAGCAAGCTGTTTCATTCTTTCACTTGTCTGGAAGTTTTCTTCATGCTGCAAAATGTCAGTCTTCTTCAGAATAAATGTTTCCCTAATACAAAAGTTACTTAAGGGTTACTTGAATGTCAAATAAGAGTGATAGTTTTACAGCACTTGAACAATGTGAACAATGTTTGGGAGTTTTATTATTATTATCTTAGGTCTAGCTATAGTGTAAAAATAAAATCAGATCTAGTATTCCTTACGTTATCTTATACTAAAATCGACAGTGTATGACTTATAATTGACTGAAGTTGGCTTTGAAAGAGAAGCCAATCCTGACACTACAAAAACCAAATTCATTACTTCCCTCCACACCTCAATGCAACTATGTATTTTGTGCCCAGGTGCTAAATGGAGTGTTGGGTTTGTAATGTTATTTTATATTGGTTCAGGATGATTTTGATCCTTAAGCTTTTCCTGAGGTGTATATTATGTTCAATGTTTTTACTGTTTTCTTACTCCCAAAATTGGTAAGGTGCATCAAAAACCTAAAATCTATAAACTTTTTCTTTCAAGAATATCTCTGCTGTTCTTTTAGAGCAATGTCTTTTTATATCCTGTGTATTTCCAGCAGTGTTTTATACCACTTTACATATAAAAGGAATAGTTATTAATTCTTAGTTCACTTCTCCTGAAAGAAGAGCCAGAGCTCTGAAATTCTTCGTTATTAAAAAAGGGTTTATAAGGTATTGTTCAGAGCCCAGGATGTAGTACAGGAGAAGGATGAAAGATGAATTTAAAGCTAGAAAATATAAATGACCTAAGCATTGATACATGTTATACTTTTTATACTTTGCTTTTGTATTTTAAAACAATTTTTTTGACACGTTTCCATTCCAGAAAATTTTGTGTGATCTTAGTCACACACTAGTAGTTGAAAATTGATGAAACAGCCTCTTTGTTGCAGACTTAATTCTGGCTATTTTTTGATGCTTCCAATTAAAAATCCGAATCTTGGCAGCTAAATGTTTATTGGTGCTTTTTTCCTTTTCTCTTTTGGCTCCATGTTTTTTGAAAAAGGAGCATTGCATTAGGAAAGAGGCTTTTGTCAATTTTTCATAGCACTGGGATAGCCTGTCACTGTACATAATCTTTCTTTTCTTGATTTTTGTGGTTCTGCTGTCAGTTCTTTTAACAATGAAAGTGATTTCTGGAAAATAATAAGGAATTCTAAAACTGTGACAACTTAATGTCAGGAAAACTAGCACTAGGAGGGTGTGACTCCAATTTGTTTGACACCATCATTCAGCAGTCAGTTAACATGATGAGTGTTTTCTTGCACGCTAGTGTTTAAGAATAGGAGTGTATTTTATACCACTGTGACTTGAAGCCTTCCTATACTATGTAATAATGCTTAATACATATGTGAAGTAAACTGCCTTTGTGAAATTTGGTCTTTTTTAATGATGATGTTGTTTTGCACTACTAGGAGCTGGACAGTCCTTTTAGGTTGTATGGACTTACAATGAATCCACTACTTTATAATATTACCCAAGTTGTCATCCTGTCAGCTGTTTCTGGTGTCATCAGTGACTTGCTTGGATTTAATCTAAAGGTACCTACTTGATAAGATTCCATTTTCTTAAACAGTGGCATTCAGAATGTTGTGATGACTGATGGATTTTAGTCCATTGTAGTCCAGTGAATTCTTAACTGCATTCACTGGATTTGTTGGTTACATGTGGTAATGAAATTTAAGCTTTATCAAAAGAATAGAACAGAATCTGTTAAAGCAGCTCTTTTAATATTTTTTGCATTTTTTGGCTAACTTAATTTTAGATGCATGATTACATGACATAAATAGTGACGTGGTAAAAGAACTTTTCTTTATAGTCCAGATCAGATCTCTCTACTGAATTCCTCACTGTTGACTTTGTAGCTCTTTTGAGGATGCCTCACACTGCACTAAAGTATAACATTAGGTACAGTTCTGGCATGACCAGTCTTACAGTGTCATCTTGTCATGGCTGAAGGACTGTCCTGCCGGGTCCTATTCTCTGGCTTCTTCTGAATTACAAAATCTAGAGAAGTATTTCAAGGTTCCGACTGAGGCATGTAGTTTCCATAGCCTTGAAAAACAGAACCCTTATTGACCACTGAGTTTGCTTCTGTCTACGCATTTTTTCCTGTTAGAAGTAAATGTATGTAAAATGCATTTTGTTTGTATGTCATAGAAAATGCAGCAAATGTGGTAAGAAAAAGACTTGGTATTGTAGTTCTGGGAAACAGAAAACTGAGATGAGAAACAATATTGATTTATTGCTTTATCTTTTCCAGCTCTGGAAGATCAAATCCTGACAATATATACACAGCAGATAACAGTGTTATACAAAAGCTCATTGATTGACAAAACTGCCTCAATGCAGCCACTGAATCTGTATTTCAGATGCTACAACCTCTTCAAGGATGTCGTTTGGAAAATTGAAGTGTTTACATCTGACTGTCTTGTGCAATCTTTGTATTTATTTCATCTTCTCACTGTTTTATATTCATTTTAGTTGACATGTGTATTTTATTTTCAAACATATTTGTTCTGTTTTGGAAAGGGTCAGATTTGGAAAGGGTCAAAAACCATGTGTTGGAGAACCAGGGAATGGATTACACTCAGTTACTGTTTCCATTGTTAAAGCTGAAGCCAATGATGAGTATTTTTAGTTAAGGTAAAGCTATATGGAAGTTATTTGAAGTTTGATAGTGTGGTACATTTTCTTAGAATACTTAATATGCAGCAACATAACATCAGTAGATGTTTGTTTGCAGTAGAAAAGTGAGACATACAAAAAATATTGACGATACAGTATGACAGGTAGCAGAAATATTTTATACTACTATTTAGAAGCAAGTGGGAATTTTGAATATTTGAAGTCATTCCAGGATCTAAACTCTCATAGTCTGTAGTTTAAATATCCTGGGATGTTAATAAGGTGTTACATAACAAGTCAACAAGTGCTCTTTGATAACACTTTTATTAGAGCAATAATTGTAAATGGTTACCATGCTGTATGATATTTTGATAAAATTAAATGTTGTATTTATTTGGAATACCAGGCTGTTCTGCACAGCTCTAGCTGTGCATGCTCAATATGTGCACTTTTTATTGTTACTTTAAATGAGAAACTTTATATATATATATACATATAAATGCATATTAATTGGAATATATTATGGTGAACTATGGAGCAGTATATATTATATGTTGATGTTGAATATTTAAACAGGGAAAGACTTACTGGTGAAAGGAATACTATGTATGACTGAGCATAAGGTAGCTAGATGCTCTATACACTATAGTATATGCCATTCATACATTCATACCACATCGAAGTTTAAGAACCGTTAAATGTGGAAAACATGTTCTGCTGGTAAGCAGCAGAGCTCATAAAGCCTTGGTGTTTTGCAGGATTGTGTCTTCAGGTAATCTCCATTCCCATTCAGCGGGTCTCATTCCCCAGCGCTTTCCTGGCTGGGGTTTCCAAGCCTGCGGTTTCTCACCTCTCCCTCTGCCTTCTGTCCCTGCCTCACATATGGACCAGTCATACTGACTCATGGTTCTCCAGTGCGACAGAAATAGATGTTCACCTGATAGAATTAAGTTGCTTAACGAACTTCATGTCTACAAATTTGGGAGGACTATGACCACAAGGCACGAGTGTTCTTACATTTTATGTTTCTAAAGTAGCAGCTGGAAAAAAGTAATGAGGTAACAAGACCTGAATGTTACACCATGTTTGCTAGTCTTGAGAATCTTGAAAGAGTTGAAGTAACATGTCTTAAACTTATGTGGTATAAAAATATTTTTATATATAAAGCAACGCAAGCAAGCATTTTGTATTTTATTTGCCTCTGTACTAATGTTTAATAATGACCAAAGTGCATTCTGGTTTTTGAAAGAATGTATTCCTGGAGCTTTAAGAACATACTATATTTAGTTTCTCATGTGAAAACTTCAGCTGCATCTGATCTGTTTCTTCTTTCTGTTGTTTGATGCTGAGATTGTTTTTAAAAATAAGTACATTTTATACACCGTTTTTTCCAAATTATGGTACAGATCTACACAGGACTTAATTTTGCACAAAATGCATTTTAAGAAAAAAAGATTCAGCAGGAGTTCTTATGGGTGATACAAATTCAGGGCTGTTCCTTTTTACATCCTGTTACTATTACAAAACCATTCTTTAGAATGGGAGAATTTTTAGAAATGTAAGATGGTAAAAATACAGGTTTCATTATGTTTAAAAAAAAGAAAAAGGAACACATTGCGGTTTCGGTTGAAAGTTAAATTAGTTTAACCATGTATACCTCAGCAACTAGCACTGTGCTGGATTGTTGCACTAACAAATGTCCACTTGGGGAGAGTAAAAGATTTGTGAAATGAAATTTAAAAATAATAAAAATCTTTATTTGATACCATTAGGTATATTCATTATGTTAAAAATAGGGAAGGTTTATTCTCCATCCCTCCATGTGGAAGATCCAGTATGAGGATAGAGGCAAGTACAAATAGGGCAGATATTGTGTGTTAACTGTGATTTTTTTGCCACATGTTTTGTGACTGGAAGTGTGAACAGGCTTGGAATAAAGCTTTCTATGGTTGGTGGTAAAAAACAAACACAAGAATGTGGTGAGCTGTATCTTTGTGATAACAAGCACATTTCTGAGTTTACCTCTTTGGATTTAAAAGCATATATGTACTCTATTTAAATCAAAATGTGTTTGGGAGAGAAATGCTGCACATGGAATGCAAATTATGGTTGTCAACAGTGCACTTCATTGCACGAATACAAACTTTCAGACAGTTTTAGTTATGCAATTTAGTTTAATTTTATTAAGACTATTGGATGTTCAGCAAGAGCTGTTCGTATTTGAAAAACATTGAAGCAGAATTCAGTCATGTTTCACCAGGATTTAAGCGATTAATTTCAATCATCATCTTGACTATTTTGTTAGGTCACAAAATACACTTTCAGGGAAAAATCAGAAGTACTGAAATAAAAGAGAAATGTTTCAATAACATGTTATAGGATATTTTGACAGAACTAATGTGTGAAAACTTGCATATGTTGTCTATTTATTTACTGATCAGTGAAATACTTTCTAACAGAAAACTGTTCTATTAACTCTCAAAAACCCATTTTTAGTAGCTTAATTTTGGCTTTTCCAAAGCTTAGTCTTTGAACCTTAAGCACAGTCTGGTAGTGGTGTCCCCATGGCCACTGACTGCTGGGCAGTAGGTTACACTCCGTGTGCTCATGTGCTTACTTTCTAAACTTACTCCAAATGTAGGCATGTACAATTTACATTTCTTTTGATGGTCATGAAGAATACTGCATACCCATATGTCTGTCTCTAGGTAATGCCTCAGCATGCCAGAGTTCTCAGCTATTGCCAGAAAATGTTATGTGATAGTGCACATTTCCTTATCCTGACCCCATCTATGACCAAGTACTTTCCAAAATGGCTATGCAGTAAAAGACGGTAGCATTTGACTGATTCAGTATTGCTTATGTGCTTCAGTCGTGTCCCATTTTTATTGATCATGAGCTTTAAACAGTCCTATCCAATAAAAAAAATCCTACACGGAATCTTAAGCAGCTAGTGATGTTTAGGCACAAGTTCAGCATCTGCTGAATGTCTTGTGTTACTCCACTTGTCGCAACTGGGGAATCCTGGTATCTCCTAAAGAGAAAGTTCTATGTCTAGAGCTCGTGACATGGAGCTAAATTCATGTGCATCTTCCTGAGTGTCACATTTGGCATCTGAAGGGATACAAGACCTTTCAGGAAGCCACAAGTGTGGGTTTTAAGAGGTTTTTTTCTGTATGCTCCTTGCTTAATATACAATTGGAAACCTCTTTTCTGTCCTAGGCTCCTGTGACCCCCATAGATTGCCAACATAGATTACATGTCTTGTAAAAAGAAAAAATTAATTTTAGAACTCTCTTCTTGCAAGGCTAAGATGCTACCTCAGCCTGGTATATGCTGGAATACAACAGTGTAGCTTCATGTACTGATGAAATGCTGAAAGATACTTTAATAGCTTGATTAATCCTTCATATCATCATCTGCAGATGGGACATTTAAGACCAGACAGCAAGTTTGGGAGCTTCTGAAAGCTCCTCTGGATTGTGAGTACACTTTTTTCTAGGTGTTGCTTAGGGATATTACTGGCTAACATTGCAGAGATCCATCTTTGGCATCCAGCAGCATACAGGAGAGAGATATTTTGCTCTTTTCTACAGATGCTGGTGATGGGCTGTTGCTGCTGTCTTCACTGGGTGCTTTAAAACCAAAAGCATCCACTTATCTGTTGGAGGGAAATGGAGGAAGGCTGGTGGTACTGATGGCATTCATTCCCTACTGCTTATTCAGGTGGTTCCAGGAGAAGGAATGCATTTTTTCTTAGTCCATAGAGCAATCTCATTCTTATTGCTTAACTTCAGAAAAATCTGTATTGATGCAGGAGATGGGAAAGCAAACCTTCTAGTCAGAAACGGCAACTAATAAACTGTATGGGGAAAGCAGTCTTCTTTCAATGTCACGACTTGCAAGGTGGCAGAGGAATCACCTTGAGGGTGTCCTTGTGATTTTTTTTGCTTAAAAAAGCCAAAACCTCAGCAGTCTTCACTTGTTCCTTGGCTTTCTTCTCATATGTTGACTTCTTACCTTGTCAGTCTGATTAGGAAAACGAATCATCCTTTGCTGGTCTGTTGGATCCTGCTTTGCTGATACTTTCTTTTCTTGAAAATCACTCGTTATCTGTGATGGATAGAGCCTGGAGATGACCTTTGAAGTTCCTGTATGAGGTGTGTTCAGCCAGGGGGTGATTTTGGCAGTTATGCTGAGCCTTGGGGAGTCTCTGGCCTGGGAGTCAAAAGGAGTGCTGCAAAACATCTGGAAGATAACTGTGCTGCCAATGTTCATGACTTGGCTGACAGAGGTGTTTGCTGTAACACCTGTCAGCACTGCTCATCTTGTCTCTGGCCTTGCTGATCGAGCAGATAGAACTCACTGGTGACAACAACCAGATAATTCTGTAAAGCTGTCCAAGGCTGCCACAGGCAGTGTGATCCTCTGATATATCGACCTTCTGGTGACAATTCTGTCAAGGTTGAATATCCACATTATTAAATATAAACAGTTATCCCAGCATGCATGGAGCTTGTTGGAGAGAGGTTTCTTTTTGCCTCAGGCAGTCACTGCTAACCTTGAATCTAGCATGTAGTGGAAGCTGTTTAGGCATACGAGCACTATTGAGACAGGCCGTCTTGTGAAGCCTACTTTATTAGAGACTTTTAAGATCTTCCCTGTGGTATGCTTCCAGTTCCCTTCATTAGGCTTGACACACAATTTGCAGTGAATGGCAAGGGACAGTTCAGAGAGAATAGAAAACTAGAAATCACCAAGGATGCTGCAGCTTAGTCTGGTCCTTTGTCACTTGGTCTTGGTTTTGATGCAGATGGAACATGGTCGTCTTGCAAGCTGAAGATGTTGTTGACTCATAACTATAAATACTGTGACTTACCCAAGTAATTTTGGGGAGACTGTATCATGTGGAAAGATCAGTTCTGAATGTCCTGCAACCAGTCTCAAAGATGGTCAGTTACTGCCACTGGGCAAGTGGTGGGTTTTTTTCATTTTAGTTGTCATGAAGGCTGTACCCCATGGACTTCTATCCATTTGGGCAAGTATAGACATGTATGGAATGCTATGAATGCTATGGACTGCTGCTTAATATCAGATTAACAGAATGTTTTGCATGGAGTAAAATTTATCAGCCACCTTTTGACTGTGTCAGTCAGTCTATCTGCTTCTCCAGCCTCAGGCCAGCCCCTTGTAGAGAGCTCCATTTGGGGCCTGTGTTAGATCACAGTGCTACCAACACAGCAGCTGCTCTGCACTTGACTATATCAGGTTTAAGGAAGATGGGGCTTTACAGCAACGAGACATCAGAAGGTCCTGCCTGAGTGCTGTCATGCCAAAGGCACAACGGAGTTTCACTAAGCATGTATGTACAGCTGTGCATTTTAATTGTCATATATGAATGTAGAAGCTTAGGACAGAATCTGTGTCCCAGCTTGGTTTCACCAGGGAAAGTTTGCAGTGTAACAACAGGAATAGATGAGAAAAGGCAAAAAAAATCATTTGGTTGGTACCAGCTGCATTAACTGTATGAGCTCTTCATTTGAGGACTTCCCACTGTTCCTTCTGGTACACCTCTCTATGGAATGGCTTAATTATGTGAATATGAAATACGCATATAGACTCTAGATGAATTGTTGGAGAGTCAATATGTAACCTCAATGTGTTAAAATAACACTGGAGTATGAAATAGTGTAAGACTGAGTTTTAAAATCTATATTTTTGTCTTTTAATAATTTTAGACTTGAGCTGACATTTGCCATCTTTAAACAAAATTTCAGAAATCTGAATTTGCTGCAGATTGGGTTTCCTGATAAAAAGTCAGTTCTCTGGGCGGTAAGCAACGACATGTCTCCTGCTATCAGTAACAGGCTTCTCTGGAGAGAGAAAAGAGATTTCCTTTCTAGCTCTTGAGATATGAAGCAGTTTCCTTCAGTATGGGCACAGGCACTGATTGCTGATCAGATTCAATTTTTCCAGTACCAGTTTCTATGAGTATTATCTGGAGCAAGAAATAGGGTCAAGGCTGCTGAAAGATACGTCCTTTTAACTTACTTTTTTCCTGTGCTTGACTAATAAATGCAAGCAAACTAAGCCACATGTAGTTTAGGAACAAGCTTCTAAAATTTTCATTTGTTAGCAATTGAATTTTATTTCTTCATTCAGAGATTTTGTTTAAAAATGACAGTACTTTATGTTTAGGCACACTCGTGTTCCCCAAACACCCACCCACCCTTTCACTTCCACCCCTTACAAACAACTCCTGCCCTTTCAACATAGTCTTACTGGTATTGAAATGTGTCGGGGACTAGGTGGCCCAAGTCTCCAGGCATGTGACTGTAAATTGAATCTACTTTTGCTTGGTCTCATGCATGTGAATGGAGGAGAAGCCAGTTACTTCCCTAATTAGAAAATGCAGTTGAACAAATGCAACGTAACCAGTAGAGCACACTAAACCAGTGAACTTTGGGGGTAGTTTTGTTTTGGCTTATCAAGGAATGATCTAATACTTTATTAAACCATTGCTGTAATAGTCCTGATTGGGATCAAACCCAAGTAAACCAGCCTAGGGATAAAGGTTTGACCCTGGTGAAAGGTCACTCTCCCACAGCTCTGCACATCCCACTCACCATACCTAAGGCTGCAGTTGGATGCTTTGCATAGGGTTCATTGACCTGAGCTTCAGACGTCTAACAGACACCAACTTGCCCCAAGGCTTCCCTTGCTGTCTCTTAGTAACACACGTTTGCCTTCAGAGGGAGATTTCTTCAGCTGACCTTTAACATGAATTTTAGTGATCCTCTCTCTCTTGAGAGAGGTATCTTGAAGGTACTTCTCTCCTGAGTGTAAAAGGAAAATGATTTAGGTGGATGATTTAGAACCAGACATAAAACTTGTAGCCACCTAAATTAAGGCAGATTAATCTTATTGCGCTGGTGTGATCTGCAGTGAAGCCTTCAGTGAGTAACGCTGGGTAGTCAGCTGCTACTGGAACAGCAGACTTCTTCCCTTTTTTATTTTATGGGTTTGCTTTTAGAAATACATGTGTGTAACCCTGCACCAGCTATCAGAACATCTTCCCTTGAGCTGTGTTACTCCAGCTGGTGAGTGAACTGCCCACCCCTGTGCAACTCACTGCTCCACAGCCTGCAGGCAGCACAGCATAGCAACAGTGCTGAAAATAGTTGTAGCTGGCACCAGAGTAACTCACAGCTCCACCTGAAGAGAGCTTGCTCTTTATTACTAAAATAAGTGGTTTGAAGGCTGGAAAGATCAACTGTAAGCTTGACCTGCTCGTGGGGAAATGCTGCTCCTCTTGTTTCCAGGTAGTTCGGGGGTAACGCTGCTTTCATTCGTTGTCTGATATTTCAGACATCCCTTATGGCAACGCTGCTCTCACTTATGAAGCCATTGAGCTCTAAGGCCCATCCAGAAACACAGAGCCCACCCTGCTTGGCAAAGTGTGAAGCAGACACTGCTGTGTGTCCTTTTTGCAGCTGGAATCAAGTGTACTCTGTGCTCAGGAGTAGAGGCCACAGCGACAAGCCTTTCTACGTGTTTGTGTTTGGTCTGTAGCTTGCAGCTGAGTGAGCCACCACAACAGCCCTAGCAGCCTGCACAAACAGTGCTTACAGGGCAGGTAAAAATCTCCTGCATGCAGAGGGGGAACCACTGATATTCATACAATCATAGAATGGTAGGTGTTGGAAGGAACCTCTGGAGGTCAGCTAGTCCAAACCCCTATACTCTCCTGCAAAGCATCCTGGTAAACCTTTTGTAGATCTGTGCCATGAAGTTAGTCTGCATTTGGTGACTGGCCTGTGTGGATGCCAGAAATAATCCTACGATGGCAGCTGGAGCTGCCTCTGAAGCCCTGCTCCTGTAACAGCCTGTGGCCCTGGACACTTGGGTGGTTACTGTGCAGGCAAACACAACGGGAAGAGCAAAGCGCAGTATTTAACCTCCATTTCACACCTCTCCTTTGTTCGTCACCTTCTAAAGTAGTAGCTTTGGAGGCAGGCGACTAGTGCTGAATATAATGAAAACACGGTCCTAGAATGTCGCTGTTGGACAAGGTCTCCAGCTGGTCTTTCAACTTCTGTGCTTTTCAGGGTTCTGACTGTTTGCAGCTCTTGGGAGTTCGTGCAACCACTTGTTTTCTCTGCTTGTGAAGTTAGTTGTGAAGCCACTCCTCCCTCTCCTGAGTGTGGTCACAGATTTTTGTTGCCATGCTGTTTGCTACTCCATCCCAGTTGTGGTTTTCTTTTAATACAATTTCTGTGGTGTTTGTACTGTTGTTGCTGGTACTGATTCAGCTGCACGGGCAATGTGCTGCAGTAAGGGGGGTAGAAACTGGAAGCTGACTTTTTGGCTGCAGAAAGCCTGCTGTGTAGCTACATACAATAGTGATCACTGGCATCAACCTTGGGATAAATAGGAGTCATTGCAGCTATTGAAATGGGATCAATTCCTGTAGTGTAGATTGTGTGGAATTAATACAGTGAATGCAAATAATATTGATGGTCAACAACTTTGGCCTCGAGGTGACATAATGCTGCAATTAGAATCCACCATTATTTCGCATTCTTCTTTCCCAAGCACACAGGCATGTTGTGCTCTTCAATTCCACCACAAATCCAGGCTTCCTGGATAAAAATACAAATTTACTAATTCATTTTATGCAAAAGAATAATTGTAAACTAATTATTGTAACTTGGAGGAAGCAACAACTGTTTCACTTGTTGCTGGAACTCTCTGAAGAACTAATTTTCCCAGCGTGTTGAGTACATGCTAATCAGTAACGTTTTTCTCTATGCAGCAGCAGCAGCACGGTGTTCCTCAAAATGTTCTTTGTGTTGGCTTGTTATTAATGCTTGAAAAGAACATGAAAAAGCAAACCACAAGACCTGGTTGTAAAACATAAACTTAACCTAAATCTAGTTTCACTGAAGATCAGGNGTCTAAACCTATCCTCTTCCAGCTTGAAACCATTCCCCCTGGTCCTACCACTCCAAGTCCTTGTAAGCAGCTTTCCTGTAGCCCCCTTCAGGTACTGGAAGGCCACTATAAGATCTCCTCAGGTGCTCCAGCCCTCCAGTCATCCTCGTGGCCCTCCTCTGGACATGTTCCAACAGTTCAATATCTTTCCTGTGTTGGGGGTTCCAGAAATGGATGTAGTACTCCAGATGGGGTTTCACAAGAGCAGAATAGAGGGAGAGGATCACCTCTCTTAACTTACCAGTCACACTTGATGCAGCCTGGGATGCGGTTGATGGCTTGTTGAGTTTACTGCCAATAATCCAGATCATCACAGTATTCCTGCACTTAGAAGTATAGCTACAAAGAGGATGGAAGCTCCCTCTTCACAAGGAGTCACACTGGGAAGCCCAGGAGTGGTTGGTACAAGCTGCCTGATTCAACCACAGGTTTCATTGGATATACAAATCAGTGCTTTAAACACGCATCAGAGTACAAAGGGAGCCAAGCAATAAAACCAAAGAAAGATCAACAAGCAAAACTACAGACCTATTAATTCCTTGTGAGGAAACATTTCCTCTCTTTGTGATGTAGGCTGTGAATCTAAGCCCAGGCATCACCTCACTTCTCTGCTGGGGTGCCACTGGCTGTGTACACGGTTTTCTGACTCTGGGCAGGCTCTACAGAATTATCTTTGGGGAGGACCATTTCTTATGCTTGAGGATCATCCCATCTGTTTGGAAGATGTTTTTTAGTAGCTGTGGGACACAATGCAAATAGTCAGAACCAGCATCAATATAACCAGATTCAAAAGACCAGAGATACCCAGTGTGAGTGTCCATAGTGTGCTTCCAAACAGGATAAGCCATGAGGTTTGACAACTGTTCAGGTGGATGGTGCATGAGACAGACGTAACAGGCTAAGTGTGTGAGGTTGTACAGGCCAATTAGGTGTTGTACTCAATAATAAAGGATTTTCTCAATATAGTTAGGAATTTTTAGAATTCCACATCTATCTTCTTAAGCAATCAATGAATCTTCTAGCTATCGTCCACGCTCGGCTAATTAGAATCTCTCCTTGGGTTCCCTTGCTGCACCAGCCCAGGCAGTGAAACAGCATGGAGAGGTCTTAAACTGGAGAAGCCCATCAGGAGCTGAAGAAATCAGTTGAGGGTGGAGTTTAGGGCTGTGCAGATTCTAAAGGCTCTGAAGTCTGCTGCCTTATGGGATCTCCTGCCCATTTTGGCGGGGGGGGGGGGGGAAGTAATTTCCAGCGAAAAA
>VZRI01007955.1:229391-306294 GCA_013397515.1 Upupa epops | reverse complement strand
GGGGGGGGGGGAAGAATGACTTCAGTGTCAACAGTGTCAACACACTCCTCTCAGAGTTTATTTAGAATAAAACTGGGAATAAGGTTGCACAAAATCCTTTTTGCCTGTGTTCTGTGTTGCCTATAACTTCTGCTTGGTGCAAGGAGGCAGAAGGGGTAGAGGGGGAAAGTTGTTAAGCTGGTGTGGAGAGCACGGATGGGACCCTTCAAGTCCCAGTACCCATGATTTCTTCCTTTTACAGGGGGTGGGATGTGTGTGAGGTCCATGATGCACCTCAGGCATCATTATGGTTGTCCTTTTGTCTGCCAAGACACACTGTTGGCTCATATATTCAACTCACCATCTCTCTCTCTCTCTCTCTCTCGTCTCAGGGATTCAGGGACAGCTCACATGGGCACAAGCATTGAGAGGGAGAAGACACTATGTAGAGGGCTGGTATTTGTTTTAAAACCAATCCTGGAACACCCCACCTCCTTGTTAGTGTATCAGAGAGGCAGAGGTGGCATTTCTTGTTTTACCTCTTTGCTGCGTTTGGAGCAGCACAGCTCTGGGTACTCATGGCATGTACTACAACATATGGTAAATTACTCGACCATATGGGTTTGAAGAGCGTTGTGTGTTTGGCGAATTAAACCCCAGAACAATCAGGAGATGAGCTTTGCATTCCAAGCTGGAGAACATGGCAATCATCTCACATTGTCTAGACTTTCCTCTCTGTCATTTTTACATATTTTGCAGCTATTACATTCATTTCCTCTGGCTTCCTTTCTGCCAAAATCCATCTGCAACTTCGAACCGGTTAAGATAGCTTTAGATATTCATGGAATTAGTCACTGTGAACATACTTGGAAAGAGCACCTCTGATGCTCCCATCCGTCTTCATTATAATAAATTAATCCCATTCTAGGAGGGTGATGAAAACTGTTGGGTATTTTTTAATGTATTTATCACTGCAGATATTCTAAATTAAATGAAAAAACCAACGTGAAACCAGTGTTTTAAAATAATGATTTCTCTCTTTTTTTCCCTTAGGAGATGTATTATCAGACAGATATGATGGAGAATTCATTACTTTGGCTGTGAAAGGGCATTAATTAAAGGACTGTGTCATAACAAAAGCTTAAGACAAAATTACTACAGATTATTTTTCATTAGCAAATAGTGAAAGTGCAGTGCTTGAAAGGTGGAATTAGGGGTACATATTCCCCCTTTCGCTTTGCTGATGTTGGTGACTTCTGGCAAGCCTGGGTAACGCTGGGTGTATTAGCAAGGTGTCCATCAGCAGGTGGAGGAGATTTCTCAGGTAATGGTGAAACCTCCGAACACAAGGAAGAGCTGGAAACTGGACTTCAATTAAAACCTCCAGATTCCTCACGGCTTCCTCAGCTAAAGGGAATGTTCTCCTACTTGAAAGCACTGATTAAATTGTACTTTCCTCCTGCCTTGGGCTTCAGCTAAAAGCCTGGCTCTCAATCACTGCTTTCCCAGGAAAGGAGTGAAATTTGCCTGTAAGATTTTACTGCCTTAGGGTTTGGCACCAATTTATCAAACAGACAAAATATTTGGTAGAGGCAGGAGCTGGATGATTATTTGCGAGAGCAGTGAGCCGCTGCAGAGGTGATATGGAGCTCCCAGCAAAACTCTGTGCACCCCTTGCTCAAATTCTTCATGTGTGTAGCCCTTTCTGTGAGCTGGAAATCCGGGAATCGGTCTGGTTTGGCTCATGCAGTTGGTACACAGGCTGCTGTCTGAAGGTTCACTTTCAGAGTCATGAAATTCCAGTCTGGTGGGAGACTTGGGAAGCTGCTGCGGTTTGGGGTATGCTTTGGGTCACCAGAATAAAGTGCCAGCCTGAGTACTTGATGCAGCCCTTCAGTTCCTGCAGGGGTTCGTTCTGCCCTTCTCTCTATGTTGCTGCTGAGCCCCAAAGTGTTACTCTCTGCCGTTCACAGCCTGTGCTTGTGTGCACACCTATGACAAGCGTCTGCATGGTGCTGCTCACTCCTTACTTTGAAAATCATTATTTTCTGGAATTTTACCAAAATACCCGTGTGTGCTTATTGCAGACCTGTGCTGAAACCCAGCCCTGCCCTCTGGCAGAACTGCAGAACAACTGTCCGTTTACAGCCACCTGAGGAGACCAGTAGCAGACCCCCCTACATCTTGACTGGGGGTGATAAAGCAGTGAATGGTGACAAGATTTTACTTGTAAATCACTTCACAGGAGTTCATCCTCACCTGCGGTGCCATGGTCTTACCCCTGC
Organism: Upupa epops; assembly: GCA_013397515.1. Taxonomy (NCBI): domain Eukaryota; kingdom Metazoa; phylum Chordata; class Aves; order Bucerotiformes; family Upupidae; genus Upupa; species Upupa epops. Next base: position 304,030 of record VZRI01007955.1, on the reverse strand, counting down.
TCAGCCCGGCTGGGGTGCTGAGCTGCTGTGCTCCATCCTGCCTGCAGATGGGGACTGGAAACTGCGTTTGGAAGGCAGAGATGCGCCGGGAGCTGCAGCTTCCACAGGCAGTCACTCATGCCCTGCCAGATGGGTGCTGTCTCCTCCCCGAGACCTGCGCTTGGTGCAGAGGGACTCCCGGTGCACAGAGAGCAGTGGTCCTGCCCCTTGAGCTGCCTTCCCTTCTCCTCTGCTGAAAACCAGAAAGGACCTGCAGAACCAGCAATGGCTGTGGTTCATCAGTGCAGACTGCAATAAACCGGCTCAAACACACACAACCACATACAGATACAGGTGCATTTAGTACCCTCTGGTTTATTTATCGAGTAGAAAAGTGCTCGACAAACAAAATCATGGCCAAAGTGTCTCTCATGTCACCTATGCTGGAGTCTGAAGCAACAGGTACAGGCAGCTGGGAAAGTCAACCCTTCATTCTCTGAGTGGGTCATTTGGGCACAGGTGGTCCAGGTTGCATTTGTTACTCTGGTACTCACAGATGGCTGCTCTGTATCAGCTCCCTAGCTGGTGTGCAACCTGCTCTGTGACTGTCGCTGTCCCTGCTTCCAGGCCAGCTCAGCTTTGGAGGTGACACAGCAATGCATAACCACACCACTCAGGTGGCTCTCCCTGGAGATATCTGGGTTTTGTGGTGTGGCAGGCCAGAGCTGTACTGCAGCACGCAACACCCCTGCAGTGAGTGCTTCACTGTGGAGGGAGACCATCTAGATGCTGCATTCCAGCATGTGCTGAAATCTTCCATGGTATGTAAGAATTGCTCATAATTTTGGAGAGAGCTGAAGCAGGGATTGAGCACCATGTCTATGGCTTTTATATTCCTCATAAAAGGCTTGAAGTGCTCAGGTAGCCCAGTTCTCTGCTGGGGGTGCTTCCCCTGAACTGTAATAAACTCAGCATAACGGCCAATTTCTCTTCCAGGTGTCATGTGAAATTCTGTTCCCCCTGAAATCAGAGGTTTATGTTCAATTTCAGTAGAGCCAGGCTTTCATTTTTATTTCCTAGAGAAGTTGCTCTGAATTATATGTTGAAGAGTTTTATAGAACTTACTATTCCTGTAAGAACACTTTCTTTTTTCTCCTTTAGAAGCTTCTAAATGTGGAAGGACAGGCATATCCACAAATGATGTCCTGAGATGTGTTTCTGTGACTGCAAGCAGTAGTATTGATGAACAGGGAGAAAACCATGACAGCCTTATGCCGCTTTGCACAGCACTAGAAAGAGCCTAGCCAGCCAATGTATGAATGAGAACATACTGAGAAAAACAAGAATACTCAAATTCAGCAGCCCAGTACAACTTCTCTGTGGGAAGGGAGGCATGTGAAGCAGGTTAACACCACTTTGAATTTGCTTCTCTCTCTTGAATTGGCTCTTACATCTTCCTCCTCCAGATTTTCAGATCAATGTCTTATCAAAACTGCTGGTTCATACTTGAAGATCTTTGGTGATGAAAAGCCATGAATTCAGATGTGCACAAGCCTTGCTGGTGTTTATGTTAAAGAAGACCATAGCATGAATGATGGTGGACCTTTTCTTCAGCTTCCACAGAGCTGCTTTAGTATGCTGATGCTGCAGCTGCCCACAGGTTCCTTAGCAGCAGAGAAAACCAAGGTCTGTGATTGTTTCTCCAAGATTTGCGAGTCTTGGCTTCACTATACATTGTACATATGTGCTTGCATTGCAGCATGCAGGGCTCTGAACACTGGTGTCCATTGTTGTCCCAGGAGAACAGTGTTACAGAAAAGCCCTGCTGGGACACAGGCTGCCACAATTCAATTCGCACAGTTGTACTTAGGAACGTCAATCTTGTGACTCATTCCAAAGCAGCTTCATTTCCTTTCTGTCTCCTTGGTGTCTCTGAGTTCCCACCTGCATCACCCATGCTCAGCTTTACAATGTCTTTTGTTAAATATTGAAACAATTTCCATCACTTTGTTGGGTTTTACTGGTTCCTGAGAGACTGAATTTCCAAAGCATTTTTTGTTGAACAGCCCAAACTTTAAGTCCCAGCTGCCTCTCCATCTTGCAGTCTCACTCTGCCAGCAGTTACAGCCTTTGATCATCGAAGTTTTTATTATGCTACTTGATTAAAGGTATTCAGAACTCAAGGTGAAAGCAGACAGAGATTTACATTTGAAGTGATTTATTAACCTGCCATAATTTAAGGTCATGCTAGTTTCAGAATATTGTTAGTCCTTACTTCTGTCTCTCTTTGTGCTCTCCAGTAATAGACAATTAATGTTAGTTTAATTCAAAGGGGTTTTGCTTCCTTGGAGGAAATGTTAGCTGGAAATAAAAATTCTGTAGTTGGTAAAAAGGATTAGGAAAAAAAAAGTCCTTTTGAATCTCCAGTCTTAGAATCCCTAGGCTACAAACACAACTGATTAAGATATCACCTAGGTGAGAAAGAAAAAATTACCTCTGGTGTGTCCCAACTGCTGCAGAGCCCTTTGTGTCACCTACTTAGCTGCAATGGAGTCATGAGAGCTGCAGACAGATTCAGCGGCAGTCACTGCTTGGTAGTGCTGTAACATCCTTTTTCCAATGATATGAATCATCCTGAACAGGTTAGTTCTAGACTAGACAAACAGAGTTCAGGTACAGTGCTCAGTATATCCTGACCATAATACCCTACTTTGCTACTCATGCCACTGCATGGTGCAGTGGGGATAATGGTTTTCATAACTCTCTTAACCACCCCCTAACTGTCCTTTGGAAAGTTACAGTTCCTTGGGACTCAGGTATGGTCCAGACAGTGCTCATTAAGTGCTCCTGCTTCGTTGTTCTCACATAGGTTACCTTTTACTTGCTTGAGAATGGAATAATCACTTGGTATACATAAACAAAAGTACAACGTTAACCCAAGAAAAATAATGTCAAATGCAAAGTTCAGGTTTCAGCATAGAAAGCCAAAATTGCACTGATATGGGAGAGCTTCAGCCCCAAGTATACCTACACAGGCTTTACTGGCAAGACTTGGACCGTTGGGATGTGTTTTTGTGAGTGTGCAGGCATGTACAGATCCTTTTTGCTGTGGACAACTCCTAGACAAAACCAGGATTACAGGCCTGTTTGGGTAGCAGAGTTCGTTTTCTGCTCCTCAAAAATCCTGCCACGTGTACAATGAGGTAGAAAACCTTTCTGCTTCTGTGTCCCTGAAAAAAAAAGGGAGGAGCAGCTATTGATTTCCTTCATATTCTGTAAGAACCTGCTCCTGTTTATTTGAGAGCCCCTTAGAGAGGGCTTGGATGTTTAAAGTACCTGTACCCTTGCACAACAGAAGAACATTCATCAGGACTATTCAGGGTGGAAAAACCTGACTAAAACAATTCAATCACTCAGGTCTGCAAAAATGGAATCTGAGGAAGCTATAGATGGGCTGATGCACTCTGTGTCAGGGATAGAGGCACTGACCAGTTCTAGGCTGAAGCTTCTGGAAGAAATGACCCAGCTGGAATTGCACTCAGAGAGAAACGATGCCTGCTGTCCATTGGAAACATTACATTCTCTAACAGCTCTGCACCCAACTCAACTGCTGCCTCTAGACACACGGGTGCCCAACAGTGTGAAAAGCAGCACCATCCTGGGAAGAGAACACGGGGGCTGTGATATAAATGTTACCTTGCCTGTCTTCAGAAAAAGATTGTGGGTTACCAACATGATGCCTTTGCAGGCACAATAGTTAGAAACACGTTCTTATTAACCCATGGCATCCACAGCTACTCTCTCTCGCATTACTTTCTGAACACTGCACGTGTGTCCTGGGGCAGCAGCTGGCAGTCACTGTCCAGCTGGTGCAGGGAAGCAGGTAACATGCTGGGAGTTTCAGCATGGCTCCCTGGGTAGGAAGGTCTTGGTCCTCAGTAGAGCCTGGTCACCTCCATGCCTCGCTGGTGCTGGTGGCAGCCCTCTAGGATATCCCAGATCAGCAAAGCTGCATCTCAGCTTCCCCCTAAGTGCCTGTAGGGCTCTTTTTCTGCATCAGCCAGAGGCACCTGAGTAGAGATGCTCTACACAGATAATATAGCTAATAGCTCAAGCTGCTCCCCTGTGGTTTCTCTGCCTGTCTCCTTCATGCAGGCTGATGCTATAGATACACTCGTGACATGTCTGAAACTGAAGGCATCCAGGAACTTTTTAGCAGGTGTTTATCTAGTCTGACTTCAGAAATTGAGATGTCAGACATGACTCAAGGCTAGTGACCCTGCACGCTCTTTCTAGTTGATGGAAAGATTTAGAAGCTTTTGCAGGACAATTAATTTCATCCTACAGCTGTCAGACAAATCTACTTGTAAAAGCTCCTGTTGGTGTCCTTTGTAAAAAGCCTAGAATGAAGAGCAGTAACGTAGATACCTGAACTTGGGCGAGACGATGCCTGCTCTGCAGTCGTATCCTATCAGTCTCTGGAGCAGGGACTGAACTTTAGACACACACATTCATCTTCCCCACTGCTGAGAATGCTCAGTCCCTCTTGCTCTATATTGTGTAAATGTTATTGGGACCGAGGAGTTGCCTTGAATTCATAATGACTACTTGTACATCTGAGCACTGCAGTGTGACCGAGTCCTGGAGGAAAGCTGGAGCAGAAAGCATGTGCACGCACACAAACATTGCTCTTAAAGCAATCCTGATTTCCTTTACCTTAAAATCCTGATTTCCTTTACCAAGCAACACAGTAAGAGGTAACCTCTTGGAGATGGCTGCCGAGCTGCACTGGCATGATGTGGCAAATGGACAATGCACGTGCAGAGATGTCTCTGCTGGAGGTGGTAGAGGAACCATTTCAGACAGGCAGTGACACTGGTCATGTGTGGAGTCCGTAACCAAGGGAGATGGGGCTGGAGCAATCTTTGATTCTGTTCTTCTGTCTTTTGTGTCTTCCTGTTGCCTTGTTTGTGCTGTCACCGGGTGCAGAATCAGGTTATGTTTTCTGAAAACAGATTTCTCCCTGAAAACAGATTTCTCCCTGAAAACAGATTTCTCCCAGCATTGGGGATCACGTTCCTTTTGGGCCCACTAACATAATTTGTGCTTTGGGCTGGTGACCCTGGTGCCATCCTCTTCCTGTATTGCATCTTTTGGGGACTTCCTCTGCTGCCATCTACACTCATTCTTTCAGAACTCCTACAGTACAGTATTGACTTAATTACTGATTCCTGATAGTGGTTAAGTCTTTGTGTCCTTTGAGCTCTTGACAGCGACCCACTACACAATAGACGGCATGCTGGAAGAAATAGAGGCGCTCAAAGAATTCTGTTTAAAAGTGGAAAGCTCGTTACAGATTTTCTTGATGGAAAGTCTTATTCCTGTGAAGCTTAGCCTAGCTGGTCTTAGCTGACCAGACACCAGCAGATACCAGACTTTATTCTCTGCTAGACACTCAAAGTTTGGCTGTTTTTCTCTATTTTTCTAAGTGTATGAGTTGTAGGAGTTTTTATAGTTTAAGGATTATATACTTTGAATTACTTTGGCTCTAGGACAGTCTGTGTAACTGCGTTGCTGTGATGTGAGTTCTTGTGACTTAGTAGTTTCCTCCGTGTCAGTTGTAGTCTCTGTTTTCATGCCCTGATTCCATTAGGCACCATAAAGTATCTGGGAGTTCCCTAAGGTTACGTACTCACAAGGTAATTTACTATATTCTTTGAAATGGTGCAATATTAGCTATTTATAAGAAATCTCTGCGTATTATTTATGACTGAAACGACAAAATTCTTTCCTCTTAAAATATCGCGGGTTTTATTATGCTGGTGAATCACTTTTCCACTGGAAAACCTAGAAGAGTAGAAAATATGTTTGCATTTCCTACTAATGCTCACTGCTGAAGCTCAGAGGATCAGTGCTGGGTTCTAGAGTCTGGGTCTTATATTTATTTATTTACAAATACTTCCATACACCCAGTAGGAGTGCTTCAACAGGGCCATGCCAGCATGGCTGCTATACTCTGTGTACCGCTGGCATCATTCCAAGCAGCCCAGCAGCATACCTGGCATGGTCTGAAGCAGCCGTGAAGATGACATGTCCACGTTGTCCTTTGTCAGTGATGAGGCTGTGAGGAACAGCCAGCACAAGCAACAGTGTTGCCTGCTTCTCTCTGCTTTGGATGCACATGTGTATGTGTATGTGTGTGTGTGTGTGTGTGTGTGCTGCGTTCAAGGGTACAGAGCAATGTCGGTATGAGACTGTCTTTCCCTTTCTTTGGCCAGAGAGCAGCTCCCACCACAGCTTTGAATATGTCAGGGCTCTGACTGCAAGAGAAGGGAGTCAGTGATGCCATTGAACAGGTAGGTCAATTAATATTTCATATTTTGCTATACCTACCTTTCTGCTTCTTTAATGTATCACCTCAATGGGGTCTGTTACAGAAAAGATGTAATAGCTCCTTACTGTCCCTCAGGCTGTGCTGGCTGAAGTTCCTGCACTTGCTAGCTTGATGTGAGAGTAATTGCTACTGTTGTATAGGGACAGTTCATACCACTGTGCTTTGACTCATGGGTATGATTTATTCCATCTGAACCTGCAATGTTTACATGGCCAGTCCTGGATCAGAGCTCCCTAAACACTTCTCTGTGTTGGCTGGGTCACCAGGAGGCAATCCAGACCTTGATGGTGAAAATGAACATCTGCTTCTCGTGGGCAGTTTGCAGGCCAGCCTGCTCTGGGGCTGATGGTGGCAGAGCTGTATGCTGCTCTGGGGCTGATGGTGGCATACAAATCTGTATGCTGCTGTGCACTTTATTTACTATGTCCTCCTAGTGTGAGGAAAATGTCTGCAGTGAATGGAAAATCAGGAGAGATTTGTCGCTAGGTTGGTCCATCGTTTACTTCCTTTGGATTTCAGCAGCTACAGAAGCAATGGGAATTAATGGCTCCTGCGGAGCAGGACATCGACACCTAAGTGGGAAGGTCTGACAAAGAACAGAATTCTCTGGCGGTATCTGGGCCCAATGCACTTGGCACCTTGGCACCTCCCGTCCCATTGCTGGGGTGCTTGCCGGTGTCTTGCTGTAGCTAATGGAGCTCAGAGATGCTGAAGCATATAGGTGGGACTGAAATAGGAATCATTTCAGTGTAATTTGCAAAAGACGTTAACAATCACTCTTAAAACCACTAGTTATCCACTTACTCTGAATTTACTTCAAAGTCATTTAGTCTGAGAAGGAGCTGCTAATCAAATACCATAATGGACCTATGAAACTGTGAAGTAGAGACCTACTAGTTAACCTCAGGGGACCAAAGTTATGAAGGGGATCAATTCAGGCGGCATTTGCATTTGCATGTCAGTATGAAAACCATTCAATATAAAGAGAAAGGGGTGAAAGAGCAGAGCAGGGAACTGGACTGAGGCTGCTTGAGGAGTCTTCCTACAGGGAAGACGATCAGCTGCTGATCTTCCAGAGATGCTTCGTGAGCAGAACCTGGGGCTGAGTTCTTCTAGGTTTGTTTGATGTGAAGCCTATTTTGTACTGAGATGTGGAGTCAGGACAGAACAACTGCTTAAGCTGTCCTCTCTAGGAAAGACATAAATCAATATGGCTAATAAATAAGTAGCCAGGTTAAGGGATCTGTAGGCCCTAAAACATGGTCTCGGGATAAACTGTTGCAGAGCTTCTGCCTCCTGACACAAAGCTAGTTTGGGGACTTGTGCAGCGAGGTGCTGGTTGTTGGGATGGGTCAATGTATGACTTAGTCTGGGTATACAGAGATGTTCTCACAGCCCCATCACCTACATTCATGACCCCTCTCAGCTGGATGCCATACACGATGGTTCTCCATGCTCCTGAGTGCAGGGGTGATGCTGTGGCGTGCACACGCAAGCTGGATAGGCAGGTGCTTCCAAAAAACTTCGCAACCTGCTGCAGCTGCCATGGTATGGTGCCACTTAGCCATGTCCTCATCAGCAACCACCTGAAAAGTCTGTGGAACCACTCAGGAGGAGGCACATGTGCAAGCACATCCCTTTCCTGGGGTGGTAGAAAAGCATAATCAGTTGGTATTTGTGATGTTGGAGGCTTGAAGGGTACTCTGAAACGTTCTGTACCAACACATTGCACTGCTCTATATTGCCTGCTGGGCTGGTTTTTGAAAACCTTCTGGAGTGAGTGAAGTGCTAATTGGAATAGGTGTTTCATACGTGGTGAGCTTTGTGGGCTACGCAAGGAAAGGTCTGATTTTGTTCCAAAACTAAATAGGTATCTAAGCTCCATGCAAAGAGCTCCATGCATTTTGTACTTGCTGGTTAAGAGATGGGGTGAACAATTTTCTGGTCTGTGAACTGCAATTCTTCAAATACTTTAGTTAAAGCTCTTGGCATAGTTTTAATCACTTTGGGAAAGCACAAACATAAAAATTCATTAATTGCCTACATCCATATGCATAGAACCTCGAGAGCCACGGGCAGCCCTGCCGCCTGGTTATGGCAGGAGTGAGTGTTTGGGACTGCTTTGGTTGCCTGTTGTTTTTCAGTACTTTCCAGCAAAGAGCAGTCCAGGAAGCAAACCCTACATTTTTTTTGTGGAGTGCTAGAAAAACAGTATAAAAATTCAGTGGTTTCAGTGACAGCAGTGGCCCCCATTTACTGGGAGGGACAGAAAGACACCAGTGTCCTGCTCTTGCTTCTGCTGGCACTCTGGTGTAGCTGTGGCTCTGCAATTGCTCAGAACCTTTCTTATATCTTAATGTCTGCTTTGTGGCTCTTGTCATAGGTTGGAACTGGTTCTCGTGTTTTAATTGCTCTTCTCACTGCTTTCACATCTGCATCATCTTTGGGTGGGCAATAGGGCTGTCCCTTGATGATACACAGCAGTCCTTGCACACAGAAGTAAAGAGAAGCATCCTAGGAACTGGATTCTCAACCTTCCTACCTGGCAGGGAGGTAACTGCTGCTGCTGCTGAGCTGTTGCTGCAGTGCCTGCAGGCTGCTCAGCACAGCTTCTCTTCTGGAGAAACTGGGGCATTTAGGTAAGAAGTGCACCCTGGAGTTGTCCCTGGAGGGCATAGGGCAGCTTAATCTCCTCTCCTCTGGCTCCATACCTCTCCTTCTGTTTAATCAGGCCTTTTACTTACTAATTTTTTTGGAAGTGGAATTACAGAATAACCTTTCTTGCTGTCCCCAAACCTGGCAGTACTTAGCTGCAGCATTTGTCATGTTTGATAGGTCATCTTTTCTCGTTTTTATGCTTGAAGAAGTTGAAAATAGAGCAGGTCAGCAAGCAGCCACACCACAGGAAGCTCTGTCACTACTCCTCCTTCTCCTTTTTAAACAGTGACAGCAGCTCATCTGAAGGAAAGTGATGGCTTACTGGATCAGCCTGCATCCTTATGTGGGTTGTTTTTTGAGGCTGACACCACCCATCTCTTACATGGGTGTTTGGGAAGTTCCTGAGTGGGAGTGGCAAGAGGTGCTCCAGGCCCCCGTGTGTGAGCTCGTGGGGAGGGTATTTATGCACTGGTTCTCCTCCATCTGTTTATAAGAAATATATTTTTACCTTGTAAGCTAAACTCTCCTATCGATTAATTGAACTGGCAGAATGACTTATTGCCCTAGAGGCACAAAAGGCAGGAAAGAACAGAACATCATTCTTGGGTTGGCTGTAATTCCCAGATATTTCTTACGTTACTGTGTCTGGAGAATATATGAAAAAAAAATGCTCAGAGCTTAGGTACCAGCTATGGAGATAGATGTGTGAACGTGTAATTGCTGTTGGAAATACTGGGAAACATATTCCAGGACCCCGAAGGCTGTCAGAAATATTCTGGGACAGTCCTGACTGGCTCCAGGAAGGCAATGGTCTGTGCAGAGCCTACGGTACTCAACTGGATGAGGAAGGCTGCTGCTCCAAGGGAGAGGCCAGTCCTGACTACTGACCAGGGGACCTGCAGGCTATCCAACAAGGGGCTGGGGGCACAGCTGATGTCTGAGTCCTGGCCCCTCCTGAAGCGCAGCTGTCCAGATGGCACTCTGAGGTTTCCTTTGTGAGTACTGGCTAATCAAAAGGGCTCCTGTTTTGATGACATCTGGGAAGGAAAAGGTGATGAGTAGCTCCAATGTGAGGGATGGAGAAACAGCCTTAGGAGCCATGGGAGTGAGAACCCTGCATGAAATTGTCTCCAAGTCTTCTCTTAGTCATGAGGGTAAGCAGTCTGTCTTGCATGTACGACCTTTTCACTAACAGTTACAGAAAATATCTGAGGCATCAAGGGAACAAAAGAGGGAAAGGTCTCTGTTGAAGACTCACAGATGAGAACTGTGGAATAAATCCATAATGAGATCAGTCATCTCTGGGCACGACCAAAGCCTTTTCTCACTCAGAGCTCCACAGAGGTGTATTAAGAAATATTTCTCCTACACACCAAAGCTTCCCTCCAAGCAGGGAGAAACATGGAGAGCAACAACCTCACCAGAGGAGGTGTGCTCTTCTACACACACCCCTGCAGCTCTGGCTCTGGGTTTCTGCTGCAGCAGTGATACACAAAAAAACTCACACAGCAGCAGAGAGAGAAATGTGCCTGTGGCTCTGCCTGTCCTTGCCTCGGTGAAATGAATGTGGAGACTTCCAGTAGAGCTGATAGCACGATGCAGCCACCAAACCTGGCCTGAATGCTTGGGCTGTTACCAGTACTGACACTCAGCTGTTGGAGCATTGAAGAAAACCCATCATTTCTGCTTGCAAAGGCAGTTAGAGGCCTCATGTTGAGTCGGTATATCTAATCGGGAACCGATGCTGGTTTCTGGAGGCCAAGGGAGATGGGTTGGGTTTCAGTACAAGTTGTGTATGTGTATATGTTAGTATGACACCCAGGAGTATGTTAATGGCTTGTCTGCTGTGAGTAACTGGTCATGACACCTCTCAGGAGAGTCATTCAACGTGGAGCTGCTGAGACATATCAGTGAGAAGCTGAGAGTGGCCAGTGATGTCTGACGGTGAGAGGAAGTCAGGAAGAAAGGGGAAAAAGAGGAAGACAGAGTTCTGAGGGATAGAGGGGAAAAACAGAGAATGGATTATTCAGTCCACTGAGAGACAACAGCACTTATCTCAGAGGTAGGAGTAAGAACAAGGGCAGTGCCAAGCTGTACAGGAATTGATGCTGAGGGCGCCTGGATTGTAGAGGAGGCTAAACATGAGATTGCTCATATTCAGCAAATCAGAATGAAGCTAATCTTTAGTGGAAATGAGAAATCCTTGGCAATGGTAGCTGGCTGCACATTCAGCAGAGAAATGAAAAATATCAGGACAGAAATGGGGCCCTGCTTGAACTTGTGCATCAGCTCCTAGCAGACAGAGAGCTATTCGCACTGGTGCTAAACTGTTGGCAGTATTATCAGGCTGTGAGGCTGTGGAGCAGGTATGCTTTACCAACACCCCTCCTGTTTAGGGGAGGGACACAGTGAAGCACAGTGCTATGCAGCCTGTGCTCTGTCATACTGGTGCGTAGGCTGTTGTCAGTCCAGCAGCTTGCTGAAAGAAAAGGCGTCGTTGGCCAGACCTTGTGGGAGTTGTTATGTTCTTTTATTAAACTTCTTCGATGATCTGATCTTCCAGGTTCTGCAGTTTGTGAGAATTTCCTAAAGATACTGAGCAGAGAAACATCTGGGGAGAGAGCGAGCCCCAGAGTCAACACTTGCCACTGGCTAATGAAAGAGCTGCACCAGCATCTGCCTGCAAGGTCTTACCCAAACTCCTTCTCAGACATGCCTCACTGATGCCATGCAGGGAAGCTTACTGACATCGATACCCTGCAGCTTGGAGCAGAGAATCTGCATCTAAATAAGCATTCAATTTCCTGTGCTCCTGTAGGATCTTTGAGAAGCAAAGGACCTTCCTCACGCTTCCCTGTGATGCCTCTGCATCTGGATCAGGGGCAGACTCAGATTTCCAGCCATGAAAATGTGGGCTATTTAAAGAGCAGCAAATGTTTTGAGAGTATTAAAGATGCTTCCAGTTTGTTAGGTGTTTATTGTAATGAAAAATGATGTTATTAGTTCAGCTGGTTGAAATTTTTTACGTGGAACATTATTCTTCTGAAAAATGAGGCTCTGCAGAAGCTGACTCGGGATGTATGAAGGCAAATTATTATTTTTTGAAGAAAATTATACTGTAAGGAAAAAGGAAATATTTACTTTAAAACCTGTCACAATCATGTGAAAAATATCAGTAGTTCTCCAGCCAGCCCATCTGACAGTGCCTGCGGGCTGGTGATTTATTTTGCCTAACTGAAGGTGAGGAGCATTTTTCTGTTCTGTTTGACGGGGAAAGGAATCAGTCCCAGTGGAGCCTGTTCTGGTTACCATTGGTTTTGTTGGTTACTATTCTTTTTACACCCATACCATGCTTTCTGAGACATCGCTCTTGTGAAGTAAACTGGTAATCAAATCATGCCCCTTTCACTCAGCTTGTAAACATACTTTCCCCTATGGGTTGTTATTGCTGCTAGATGCCTTTCGTATATACGGTGTACACTCACAAGTTGTCTCTCTATGCTGAGTGCCTGGCCACCACAACTTCGTGTCTCCTGGGACTGGAATGAGAGTAAGAGTCAAGCATTTCCATCAAGGGAGAGATTTACCTGCCTCTGTGTAGCCTTGTACACCTTAAGCCACCTATATGGGATTTATTTGTCTACCTAAATGTATATCCATAAACGGTACTCTGCTTTGGAATAAGAGATCAGACTGGAGTGTTCCTTCTTTCATAGGACGGTAGTTAGTCAGCCCTACTGCTATGGAATGTATAGGATGGTTTCTTGGTGTAACAGGGAAGTCTGTCACTCAGAATTGACACAGGCTATGTACAATTGAAAAAGAAAAGGTTTTTGGATATATATTTTATTTGACAGTGGTTTAGAATATCATACAGTAAACAAGATTTCTGTAAAAGTTAATTTATCCATAGTGGTGCGGTTCATAAAAATAGTTGCTCACTTACAGCCTTTCTGTGACTATTAATACATGGAATTATATTTATAGAGATAGAGCTGTACAGGGTAAATTCACAGCTAACACTACACAGAAATATTATTTGGAATGGGGTTTAGATGATGTGCTGTCTTCACAGGTTATCGATTACAGCCGCATAAAGCAATTACTGCACAAGGAGTAGCTGTGAACTGTGCAAATTAGAGTTTATGCAAGCATAATCTCAACTGGTTTCAGATTTCATTGTTCGCTTTCTTTGTACGTAAAAAGAAGATGCTGGGACATGCATCTACGCTACAGAAGCATTGTCCAAGATCAGATTCAGTAAATTAATGACAAATTATATCGGATTCTGGTTTTAGGGGATGAAGATTTGGGTTGGTTTTGGTTTTTTTTTTCCTTACAATAGAATCTTACAAACAGCTACGTGGGCTTGTGCTTTTGTAGAAATCAGAAATGGATTTTGTTTTCTGACAAAAATAAATAATTGTTGGAAAGCTGCAAAATCCTTGACTTGAGGCTTTTCAAATAACCACCCAGGAAGAAACATGCCTGTACGTTTCTCAGTCCAGTGCAATGTTGGAGACATACAGCGACGTGCTAATTTCTTGGAACACGGCCAATCTCAATCTAATTTTTCAGCAGAGCATGTGAGGAACTAAGGCTGCTAGAGAACGCTGATTTTTAAATACGGATTTTTGACAGTACTTCATGGTCTCGGTGTCGTGGTTTTGTTGGTTGTTTTAAAATTATCAATGTATTATTGCCCAGGATTTTGTTTGTAATTTTGACAGACAAATAAGCATATGTGCACTTACACAGACACACTCATCCTTTTAAAACAAGATCATGACCGATTGACTGACCTCGGAGTTATTTCCTGTGAAGGCAGACTGGAATGTTTACCTGGCACTTAAGGCTTGAAATTCAAAACAGACAAGCAAGAAAGATACAAACCAAAAGGGGGGAAAATAAAACCCAACCCAAACGAAAACCACAAAACATGGAGGTAGGGAAGAAATGGTGGAATGGGAAACCATTTTAGAGATGTAAATATATTGGATTCACTGAATGAGGACACTGACAACTGTATTTCAGAAACCAGTCTAATTACTGTTAACGTGCGCCGTACTGGCATCTGCTCTGCCAAACCGAGGGGGTGAACGGTGAGGGTATCCTAACCAAGAGGAGATGGATATGAAACATAGCACTGTTGATAAGTGAAGCTCTCGTTTTCTGCAGGAGGGAAAGGCCTTTCCTTAAGGAAACTGCAGCTTTTTCTGTGTAGCACTCTTCCTTTCATTGCAAGCGCCGTGCAGACGTCTGGGTTTTGAGCCTGACCAATTGGGTTGTGTGCTACCTCGCAGGACTTGGGGAACCTATAATAAATCGCTTTTGAAATTAATTTGCAAATACAACTCCGCCCTAACTCTTTTCCAATGTACAGAAACATGGTTTGTTCACAAAAATGGCAGTAGAAATGGTATCACAGAAACTAATCCACTGGATTCCCCACTTCTCCCATAGCGCCCAGTGAACTATGCTACAGGGTATCACGTGGACTATCTCAAAGCGTTAACAGTGGAGACGTGTCATGGGTGTACAGTTCCAAACGATGCTTCAAAGAAACCCTTTAACCCCTGTCTAGATATGTCGAGAACAATTTATTTACAACATTTTAGCTTCACGAAAAGATCCTCTCTCTGTTTCAGCTTGCTCCGTGCAGTTTTATTTTAAGGCGATGTTCCAGTTTGCGATTGCTCTAACTTGTTCCAGTTTCTCGATATAAAGTTTGAATGAAATCCAAGTCCTTCATGCAGTGGGGAAAAGAATGCTAAAGCTACACTGCACTATCCTTCTCTGGTGTACTGTCCTTCATATAGTTTTGGTTTCTTCCATAGCTGCCAAAGTCCCTAAAATGGAACTGGGACTTCAGGGTCGATTTTAAATCTCCTTGTTGACTATATGCTTTTGAATTTATTAGATACTGTGCACATTGTCATGGAATTACACACTAATGTTCTCATTCCTCGATGCTTTGTGTGTATGTGTGTGACAGTTAAAATAAATTAAAACAAACCCATGTGAGACAAAAAAACTAAGAAGAATGTTCTGCGTCAGTTTGAGACAGTTAGAGGGCAACAGTCCCTTGCTTATCTGCTCATGGCAGAAGTACCAGTCTTCAGGACGCTAGGTAGCTTATCTGAGCCAGGGATTTTCCATGGCCCCGGGGAGACCGTTGCCTTTCGAACTGTGGTGTTGGTGCTGCGAGTGTTAATGGAGTGGAGATGTCCCTTCCTGGGGAACTCACTGGGTTTCCCATCAGGGTCCCTCTGGCTGTGGTCCGTATCAATTCCAGGAGAGCTGCAGCGGTTGCTACTGTATGTCTTGGTGGTAGCACCTGCATCAAGCTTGACATGGTCGGATGCTGCAGCTGACTTTCTCTCACTGGTATTTGTGGATTTGTGATCTTCTTTTTTGCTAAGAGATCCTCCTCTCTTGCTTTCCGGCTTCCTCAGCCTCCCAAACTGTTCATCGCTAGCTCCAGCACACACGTGCGCTCTTGTGCCAGCCTCGATCATAATGTTGTGTCCCACCACTTTGCTTTCTGAGGTGGGCCTGCCACCATCAGTGCTCTTATTTTTGCCTTCTGAATATCCTTTCCAAGAAGCCTCTTCATGCTTTGACCTGTCTACCTTTTTAGGACTTGCTGACCTTTCTCTTTGTTCTAACCTTTTCTTTTTGTGGCCATTCACGGAAAGCTCCTTTGGTTTCCTGACATCATGTTCCCTCTTGATATCCCATGTTGGCTCTGGGCTTATCTGGTGAGAAGGGTCAGAGGGTGGGGCTATGTGTGATGAGGATAATGGTGAGATTATGTCGTCAAGGGAAAGAGCTACTTCCGGCAGACCTGGGGAGGTGGCAGAGGGAGCGCTCCAGGAGTTTGGTTCGTCTGTTGCAACAACAAAGAAAAGGCAGTCAGGGTAGCATTCAGCAGCACATGGTGTGCACTGCACAGACACGGGCATTTTGAGCAGCATCAACATCCAACCTCTTGCCAGAGTAAAACTCCTCTGTTGCAGGAATGCAAGACATAAGCTCCTCTGTCTGAGGGGAGGAGAAACTCCCAGGGAGGAACATAAAAATAATCTCCCTTGCCCCCACCCCCAAAACCCAGAAGTTTCCAGAAGAAGCAAAACCACCAGGCTTGGTAACTGCAAATGCTGGAAACCTCGGCTTTTTGTCATGCAAATTCTGCTCTCCTCTGCTTACATTAAATTATTCTTAAAATAATAAAGACACGTGCTCATGAAATCAAATTGTCTCTTTTGCAGCCTTGAAATGGATTTCCTGGCTGGGCAATATCAGTGCTGTCTCTGAGGACAAATGAGAAGGACTTTCTGCCATCTATTAAATATGTCCCTACAAGCACATAATAATTGACAAGAATTTGTAGCTCAGATAAGGTCATCATTGAATACCGTCTCATATTTTTTCTAAACAGATATAATATTGCAGTGTTTATGGCCCCACAATTCTTGCAGGGTACTTACAAAGCTCTGCCTTTATATCACAGCGTCAGCCGCTGCGTCTCTTGGCTGTGCGTTCTGAATTTCTCCTCGTTGCTTAGCCTCAACACAATACGGTTAGATTGTTCAGATCCTGTTTAATTTAGCTACTTAGGCGTCTCCTTTGCTGAATCATGATGTTTTTCCTAGCCCGTTGGTACAAAACAAAATATTCTGATATGCCTTTCTCCTGCATGCATGATCCTCATCTCTTTTGATTAACATGCCAGCAGACAATGAATCCATCATGACTCATGACAGCACGGCTCCTATTCTTAACCATCTACACAGAGGTTTGAGAAATCATTGACCTTGGCTAATGCTGTTCCCTATTTAGCACCATTGCTTGGCTCTGAGTGGTATGAGCAATACTCTGTCAGAGATGAAGGACTATCTCAGGAATCCATGGAAACAAGGTGGAACTTGTGGCAAGAGCTGCATATTTCATGGGGGAGAAAACATAACCTTCCTGCTGAAAAACAAGTGTGGATTTCTGTGGGCCAGGACTAATGCCTCTCACAGTGACATCAAGTGTCCTTTTAAAGATACATTTACTTGTCTCTTGTGCTACGGCTGCCTTCAAAGTATCACGAAGATTCACATCATCTCAAAAACTGGAATGGGTTTTACTACCCAGCCTGGGATCTGCAGCTTGCTTGACTGAGACAGCACTTTTAAGTTAATGGCTTGATTGAGTGATCGCTGTCTTGCAGATAAAAATAGCAGAGACAATAGTGAGGTGGGTGACGTAAAGGGAGGGAGCAGTGCGCTTAGCTGAGGAGCTATTCATTTTCCCAGATGGTGTTTGTCATATGCTTTTGCATAATGAGCATATGTGTGGAGAAGATTAGCATTTGAGAGGGGTAGAAAGTACAAATTCGGTGTAAGAGGAATAAACTTTTAGCTGGAAACCTAAATGGGCTGAGGGTCTCAACTGATTTTTTTTTTAAAGAAAAAATCACACTTTCTTACCCTCCAGTTAAGGCTGAGTAATGTACCATCTGCTCCTCGCTTGGCACTTGAGCAAGAAAAAGCAAAAGGAAGGCTCATGCATGTGGAGTGATCAGCTCTTAGAAGCTTGCCTACAAAAAGCGTCTGCTTTGACTGACTTGCTCTTCCCAGTAAGGGTAACAGAGCATTGGAACAGCCTGCCCAGGGGGAGTTGTGGAGTCTCCTCCTCTGGAGACGTTCCAGACCCGCCTGGATGTGGTCCTGCTGTGGCAGAGGGATTGGACTGGATGACCTTTCGAGGTCCCTTCTGATCCCTAATGATTCTATGATTCACTTTTGCTCTTCAGTGTCACCCTCCTCATTCTCAGCAGAAGACCGCAGGCCTGAATGGGGAGGTGCATACCCCACCCCAGCTCTCTGAAGTCCAGGGATCCCATTTGGATTAACACTTGAATCAGGTACCATAACTGATTCAAGACACTAATTCTCTAAAGCTATTCTGGGACTCCTCTGAGCAGCATTAAGCTGCTGGTGGCACCAGTGAGGTCCCTGAGCTGGCACTAAACAAGGTGCTTTGAGTCTAAGAAAATGAAATTTGTGTTTTCATGGCATTGTCACACCTTCCCATGGGAAAGGCAGGGCTGCGTGGTAAACTGACCAATGTATTTAATTTAACTACAATCCTGCTATCCGCAAGATGCTTTTTTCACTGAGTGCCAGTAAAGAGCAGAGAACCGCTACCAGATCCCACGCAAGGCTCTGTGAACATCTGAAGTCACAGCAATATCTTGTTTGCAAAGTACTGGCTGCACAACAGTAAAAACACCAAATGGCCTGGAGCAGCAAGGTGCTTTAGGTAACAAGATTGCCTCTGTGCACAACGTGCCTCTATGCTCAAATCAGCTGTTTCTCATCCGTGAGGACAAGCCACCATTCAAAACCAGGGTGATAAACATGTCTTGCAGCCGCTCTGAGGCACGAAGGGCAGTATTGCACCAGTTATTTGTGGGACACCCAGGGCAGGAGCTCTGGGGGTGAGCTGCCTGCCGTTTTATTCCCTAAAGATGAGGGAACTGATGTATTAATGGACAGTTCCCCTAGTGAGTTTTACTTTTTGGAGGGGAAGGAAAGCTCATCAAACATTGCAGTAAGAAATCATAGCGAAGTAGAACTTGTTTTAAGAGTCAGTCAATGTGTATGTTGTGTGCAATGATATATAAATGCAGATCTCTATGAGGCAGGACACGTAATATTATATGCGCTTCTGGATTTCTGCCTCTCTCCCTATAAAAAAACCCTATAAAAAAGACAACTTGGCCAACTAAGCGAGAAGACTCGCAGCTGCAGCTTACAGGGAAGTGTGGCTGTGGGAGAACCCTAGGTATGCCACTGGCTGCAGTTTGTTTAAGATACTGCATCTGGTCTTCTTGCTGGGGAGGCACCTATGTGGGCTGTATTTCCCATGGCTGGGGAAAACGCTGCCGTAAAATACAATCCTAATTCATACTCTGTGCCAAGATCGTACTTGTAAGGAAGAACTTGTCAAAACGACTTTCTGTAAGGTTTAAGTACCATCAACCTGAGGCAGCAAAAATCCAGCCTGCTTCTTCTTTCAAACATTATGAAATGATTTAGAAAGTCATCCTTGGCCTTGGTAGATGTTAATGTTAATAAGCCACTGCTGCACTAGGTCACTGGTTAGTGAGGAGAATGCTGATGTGAGAGTATCGTAACCAACTTTCCTCTAATGTTTGAATATTATGGGAAAATACCCGAATTACTGGAGCAAAGTGCAGTCATGTAAGTAATTTGTTGCTCAAAAGAAAAGTTTTTTAAAGAAAAAGGTTATAAAGGCTCATTTGGACCTTTCCAACCAGCACTAAAATGATTGCTTTTCCATAACAAATATATACAGGAGAAAAATGCAAACTTGTATTCTGTAAAGGAACTAAACTAATGATATATCTGTATGCTTATTCGGAGGTTAGAGCTGCATTTTGGAGAGAGTTATTAATATTTATGAACAATCTTGTTTGCTGTACTTTTAAAGCTTTATATAAAATCTATGCCTTAACATGACTATAACCTACTTTTACTGTCTGTTATTCCCAAGTATCTTAAAACACTTTGAGAACACACTAAACCAGAGACAGAGCTACAGCTTCAGTTTTTTTCTGCCTTCACTGCTAGGAGGGACTGAAGATGGTATTTATTTCATAGAGCATGAGCTATCAATGCCCAAACAACTTACAACCACAAGTGAAGGAAATCACATTTGGTTTAAACTGCTGGAGAGACTTAGGGACAGTGTACTTTTACATTTGTTTATAAGTTTATCACTCTGGATATCATTCTTACTGTGGTAGAAATTGTTTTCTAAAGTTATACCTTTCACTGAAGACTAACCCATTCATTTCTCCCTTCTTTGAAGGGAAAAATATCTCCCCTGACCTACTCATTTAGAAAGGATAACCAAGCTGGAAGCAGCAGTATACTTTGTGATGACATTTGATTTGGTGCAATGTAGTCGGTGTTTTCTGGGTGGCTTTTAGTTTTAGCTATTGTTAGGGAGGATGATGGTATTTCTCCATGGGATGTGTAAGAATGACTCAATTGCAACCTGTTTCATCTAACTCTCAGGCAAGGAGTAAACTGCTAACTGAGTAAGAGACACCACAGTCACAAAATCTTGAGTATGTAGGAGGACAAGTAGGAGATGAATGCAGCCATTTTGGAGGAAAAGTGTCATCAGGAGAATGAGTTTTCTGTCTGAAGGCTTTTTTGTTTGAGGTAGAACTGCCATATACTTGCTTTGATTTGCTATGTCAGCTTACACGTGTTCAATGGACTGGAAATGAAGGTACTACTCCCCTGTGTCTACTTGCTCTTCCCTTAGCTAAAGCCTAGTCTTCTACCTGGATCTAGTGTTTGCTGTTGGCTCTTATGTGAACCACTACCTACAAACCACCCCTGTCTCTGCTGCTAATGGAGAGGTCTGCCTGTCTTAATTTCTGAGCACTGCCTAGGGAGTAAGTCAGAGGAAAGAGCTCAGCCTACTGAAAAACTTCTGCAATACTTAGATTTTTCTTCACAGGCTGCCCTTCTAAGATTCTGTGTCCTAATCTTGCTGAGCTTCTGAGCTCTACCAAGATTCCACAGACCTTGCATTTGTGTCTAGGTTCTCCTTTTGCACCAAAGCATTTTAAATAATTGTTTGGATGTTTATTAAGAATGTGGGATTTTTCATCAGCTACATTTAACCATAAAGTCATAATACTAATTTATTTAGCATTTAATAATAATGTTAAAAGTAAAAATGACATCGTATTTTGTGACTTACAACAAAATCTGTGTCTTTTCACTTTCCAAGTAATGTGAATAATGAACAATATAAGAAAGCTCTGAATGCTTTCAGGAGTCTGAAAGAAGCAGTTATTGAAATGTCAAAGTAGATATTTTTGTCTCTTCCCAGAATTATTTTCCTAGGGAATCAAAGAGTATTTTATTAAATAAATTTCCCCCCACTTTTTTTTATTGCCAGAAGGTTGCAAACACTTCTTACAGATGTTGCTAATAATGGAAATGGGATAAATTGTCCCCTAGTGAGTACACACCAATGCTGGCAGTATTACACCAGGAATGCATTTGGCTCTTTCTCATTATAGCTTGACGTATCTGTGATGTTCCTGATTGCATTGGTCTCCTGCAGCTTCAATGCTCTCTAAAGAGGGATAGTTCAAAATATTTAAAGAATCTTCAGTCTTTCATCCTGGAGCTTTCATAGCCTGCACATACAGCACCCTTTGTCTCCTGACATCAACAGTTCTTGGTGGCTTTGATTATCAGAAAAGTTCAGCTGTCAGCCCCATGCAAACGTGACACACCACATCATGCCTCTTCACCCAGCTTCTCCCAGAAACTGAGTGGCAATGGGCTATGTCTAGAGCCAGGCCTGTATCTCTGGCTATAAACTTCTTGGGTATTCAAATGCAAACATTTTCTCACATATTTGCTTGGCTCTGTTTGCACTGCACTATCCATGTTTGGATTTCTCAATACCACTCGCTCTAGAAATTGGTTTTAGACACATTCTGGTGTGGTGTGCTCCTCTGTGTGGTCAGTCACCACGGGCATATCCACGGGGGTGAGCCCTTTCATCAGCAGCACTGCACTTACAGGTTTGGAGTTGTTTTAGGGCTGATGGCAGTGCACTGCCACACATGCCATATACCTTCACAAAAATAAACCCAGGTTATACTGAGTCACTTTGGCACATTAATGACTTCTCCCACAAAGTGAAGTGATCTGTTTGGTATTGTGTACTCGTTTTTGCTGCAATTAAAACCTAATCTACATTCTCACCCTTTAACATAACTGCATTCATTAGATGCCTTGCCTGTATCTACTTGGTAATGTCACAGTGACTCTAAATGTTTATAGTAGCTTGTAAATATAACTTTGCTTAAGAGTGGAATTATTTTGCTTTCTAGTTTGCACATTTATTTTTCCAAAGATTGCGGGTGGTTGGTGGGGGATAACCAGAGTGAATAATCAAAGTCCTAAAGAGTACAAGAAAACAAACCTGTGTCTCAGGGTCTGCAGCTTTTACTTCTGTGCTCAGCTTTTTCAGCAAAGCAGTACGATTTGTTAGGAAAGACTGAGGTATGGGATTAAACAGTGCCAGGCCTGCTCTCTCTGTCACCAATGTCATAGTGCATTTTTATTTTTGCTACTGGTCTAATATTGGAAGAGGGAGGCACTACTACTTCTGTGAACTACCAGTGGCATGGCTTCTGCAGATGTTCACAAGAACAAAGCCATTGATACACTAGTGAGTATCATGTAACTGATACATTAGTAACTGTCGTGATACTAATGATTACTGATTAATAGGAGTTTAGTTCCTTTGGGTTCATTATATCCATCTTCCATTGCATACTTTACCTAGGTAATAAGTAGAAGATGACCCAAGTATTTTTACAGCAGAGATGGTGTTTATAGGGTCCATGCAAGGACCATCTGATGAGACTTTGAGTGATGTCATCTCAGGTAAAATTTGCTTTTGTCACCCGTATCTGCATGCTGTGTGCCGGTTTGTTAGAAAGACACACTTTCGTGTTCAGACAGATCTAATCTGAGCATTGCTGAAATGCACGTCAGAAAGCACAAACTGTTAGTTAACGCTTGGAAGACCAAATCTGCAGAGTCTCAGGAGATGCTACTGCTTGCTTTTAGAGCTAAGGGAAAACAGAGAGAAAGGAAACATTTCAACTTGGGGCAGAGAGGGCAAACCTGTGTATTGTAAGAAAAAACACGTGAAAAACACTACAGAAAAATGGCAGATGTTTTCTTGGAAGGAGAAAAGTCATACACACATTGCCTTTAACCTGTAGAAGGAGCTATGTATGAAACAACATTTAATTTTTAATGTAACGCATTCTTTAAATATGGTTAGCAAAGAAATATGGGAAGAGATTGATCAGACTTGGAGAGTTCCTACTCTTACTTTGCACTGTTCCTGATCCTACACAATATCCAGCGCATCCTTACTAAATCCCGTTCCCTGAGTTGTTTAATTATGGCATTACTTCACCGGTCTTGCATTGTCCTAATCACTTGAGTTAATAATTTAATTGCCTTACAGAGTCGCAGAGAGAGATGTCTCAGAAGACTTGTGGAAATCAATATGTGCTGCTCTGTTCAATGTGTACTAAGGCAATGTCAGGAAGTTCCTGAATCAAGGCTGAGTGGACAGATACAGACATCTACACCCACCATCTACACCCACAGGAGATAAACAGTGAATTCAGAAAGATTCAAAGTTGTCTGCCCTGAAGAGCAGTGTTTTCCAGGACTTGGATGATCTTAGGGTGCTGCTTTAGACCTCTCCTTGTTAGCTTGCCATTGTTCACCCCTTAAATATAAATCCATCCATAAGCAATTCACAGTGACTTTGTAACAATACTGAAGTTGTGCTTCATCTGATTTTCTCCTACAAATTCCATCACATCTCACAAGAAGGCAGATATTAATCCTAACACTGCTCATACAACAGTAGGAATAAAAAGGTGTAATTACTCTGTTCAGAAAAAGACTACCTTAAGTGCAGTATGTAAAAGGGAAAAATAATCAAGAACCACACTTACAGTCAGGCAATGTTTCAGACATGAAACATGTAAATGAATTTAGTAAATCAGTTTAACAATTGTCTCTAATAGTCTTTTGCTTGTGAATCTTAAGGGCAGATGATTCTGATACTTTATCACTCATTCCAATCCAGTTTAGCTTTTTCAGTAGGTAAGGATCTAGACATCAGTCTATTAATTAAGGATTTAAACCAATGATCATGATAGCTCATCTGAATGACCTTGGTAAATGTTATTTTTCCTTGAGTCAAGTTAATACATCTGCAGAAACGTTACATGAGTACTCACTAATATGTGAACAGCTGAAATTAGAAGTTGCAGCCTGGACAGTGCTTTTATCTTCTGCAGCAAATTCTTGGCTGCTGCATCTGTGTTAAGTCTACAGATAGCTTAAGTAATAGTCTTGAGTGATGCTGCTCTAACCAGATGTTATCATTCAGCAGGTCCCTCAGGCGGTTTAGTACCCTTTTTGAAGTGCTGATCATCTCACATGTCTATCACACTGGAGCTACTCAGGCAAAAAACTCCTCATCCCTTCAGTAAAGAAGGTTTAGGTTTAGGCAGTAGAGTAGAAGCTGCAGAATCTGCAGCAGTTCTCTTCCAGAGCCAAACTGGAGCTGGAAAATCTACACTTAAAGTTACTGTATAATTAAGAAAGATAATGACTTTAAAATGATTTTTTATGAATAGAATTAAGTCACACCAAGTCAGAAAAGGTGTTCATAAATATGTTAATAGAATGGGGGGCAATAATGAAAAACATTCTGCAGAGACTGAATAATTTAAGAGTTGGATATTACACACTTAATTAAACTTAAATATTAAAATTATTAATAAGCACAACTAAAATGGGCATTAGCAGTAGGAGTCACATCCTGTCTGGTCAGTAAATGTCTGCTGTTATTAAAGATAGGTAGATAATATATGAAGTTTATTTAAGAAGTGAAGAATTTGGAGTATTTTGACTGTATTTGAAATGTTCCTAGAAAGTTGTTTCTGGCAGGTGGCGAGTGTTGGTGGTTCTTAGTTAAGATCTCAGCAAGATCAGGCAAAATGTATAGCTTGGTGTGAACACATCCTTATGTACAAGCTCATGAGTAGGTATTCCTGTTCTGCTTAGGAAAGAAGGTGCACAATGAGTTTAGTCCCTTTAGCAAACTCTGTTCAGACTGGAGACTGCTAGGCACTGATGGTGCGGAGCTGAGCCTGGGACCACACTTGCTATCAGGGCTGTTGTGGTATCTGATATCTTTTGGATGCTGAGACAGTTCTCTCAGAACTGCATAATGAAATGGAAACACATGAATTAATGAACGTCACGTTGCAATATTCAGCTCCTAATGAGTAAACACATCATCGTGTTGTTAGAAAGTCCAGATGTTTAAAGATCGGGGTTGCAGATGTGTTTCTGTAGCTCAACAAGATATAATAAGCTGCATGGTCACGTTCATTAAGCGTTAGTTGGGCAGTGACAGTAATTCCATAAAATAATAAAAAAAGAGTTTTATTCTCTGAGGCTTTTGTGCCAAGCTAGGAGTAACAAGCTACAAACAATCTGATGGAGGCCACAAGCCCCACAAACCTCTCCCTGAGGTTGGCCCACAACACATCAGCCAGGAATTTCACTATGGGGTGACACAGCAAGAAGGGCAGAATTAGGACCAGCCACAAGTCTCTTTATGGACAAAGTTTGCCTTGTGTTCTCTAAGGGTTGGACTAACAGTTTTTATGCCACTTTCTGTGTGACCAATTAGACTCATCAAATCAACAAGAGTTGTGCAGCCCTGTTAGCTTAATTTACTCTTGGGTATCATGCCATCAAGCTGCTGACAAGGACTTTCTGATACAGCTTGATTGCCTGTTGCACTTTGTATTGCCTTTTGTACTTTCATGGCTGTGTTTTTGTCTTTAAAACAGCTGGTAGCTTTTTATAGACTCCTTTGAGCAAGCTAAACATTTTATACTTGGAGAACCATAGGTCAATTAAAAGATTGAATGTAAATGAATTAAATGCCATTGTATCCCTAGTTCAGCTGTCATTCTTAGAGGTGGAGTCTTTGTCAGGATGTACAAAGGTGTTCATACACAATAGTTTTTGGGTTCATCTAAATAGTGTGAAATTTGACCTCTCCAAAGCACTCTTTACTAAAAATTCTAGGCTGACTCTGCTCTCCTATGGGGAAGTGCATGCTATTGCAGAAAACTCTGTGCTGAAGAGATTGTCAAGTACTGGAACAGGCTGTTCAGGAACCTGGTGGTACTTAAAAGTATCTCCCTGGAGGTACTTAAAAGAAATGTAGATGGGACGAGTTTTAGTGGTGGACTTGGCAGTGCTGGTTTAATGGCTGAATGTGATCTGAAGGCCCTCTTTCAACCTAGATGATGTTATGGTTCTATATGGAACTGGTTTTAGACCCCTTGGAGTGTAGCAGTTACTGCACAACCTTCATGATGACAATTATTGGGCCAGGCCAATAAGAAATGATAGCTTGTGCCTTCATACTGTTCCTTTTGATATGTAGCTCTATATTGCAAGGACATCATCACGGACGTGTAGGGAAGATAAGTCTGATGACAAACACTACAGTGACGCAGTCTTGCTATTAATTGGGGGTCTCTTGCAAATTTGCAAATGAGAGAGACTGTGAAATGAGCAGCCAGAGAGGGATTATATGGATTGGTATGCTACAACAGCAGAAAATTTGGCTTAGTCCCACAGCAACATGCAGAGACACAGTGGGCGCTACCAAATTCCCGTTTTCCCTATTTATCTGGACTACACAAAGAAAGGAAAAAAATTTGCTGTAGAGACAGGGGGATGTCTGCATTCTTTCAGGACCTGTATTTGAGTGCTTATCTTTTAATATTGTCCACTGAATGAGAATGCAGGAAGCCACAAAAAAATGTTATAAGATTTGTGGGTAGGACTGTTCTTTGGCTTGTATGTCTGCTTGCTCGTTTTTGTGAGCAGAACCAGGGATAATGTTTGTTCATCTGTTTTATTCACTGTAATTTAGCTGTAATTATCTACACTTTACACCATATTAGTAAATCTACTCCAGAATATTATAATAATTAAGCCTTAGTAATAAGAGAACTTACTCAACAGCTTTATTAATAAATCTGTGCTCAGATGTGGGGGTACAGTGCCAATTCTGATGTGGATTATAGTGTGTGTGGATTAACGAGGTTCTGCTTTAGTAAAAATACTAGGTGCCAACTAGGACTTTTAATCTTTAAAGTGCTTTTCAAGCATGAAATAATTAATCCTCATAACTTTCCCATGAGACAGTTAAGTAAACATTACTGTCCCTGTTATACAGATAGGAGAAATGCGAGTTATTCATCTGGACTGACCAAAGCCACTGGGACTGTAATGGCCAAAGCAATGTTTAGGACTATGAAAAAGGACTCAGTATTCTTGCTTTGAAAAACATAAATAAAAGATACTGCTTCCCTGGAAGCTAAGGAGCATTACCACAGAACTGACAATGTCTTCCCATGCATCAGTCTTTCTTTCAAAACCTTTCTTAATGTTTCTGTATCAAGGGATACCTCTGTAAAAAGGTCCACAGGTCTTTTAAAATAGACGTGTGCTGGAAGACAGAAATAACTACACGCACCCACATATACATGTATATACACTGTTATTTAACAGAAGGTTGTTCTGCTTTCCTGCTGGGTGCTACATATTTATTAAATACTGAAGACATGTTTGTAAAGCTAATTTTAATTTTCAGTTTGGCCTTTAATAGTTTCACCCATAGCTATAAAGCAGCTAGAACCTTTGGGAACCCATATTCCAACTGCCTGATGGTTTTAGATCAATTTTTTTAACCAGTGTATTCATTGGGTTAGTCTCTTTTTTTTTTTTTTTACACACCACAGGTTCCTGAAATTAAGCTGGTACTGCTAGAAATAACAAGGTGGTATTGAGAATGCAGCAGGAATATGAATGAATGTTTGCAGTTCCACCAAGGTGGTCACTGAAGGAAAGGACACTCTTCCAAAATTACTATTGATTTTTGCAGTCACATCAGATGAATGATATATGGGGTAGTTCAAGCTTCGAATAACACCAGACTTTAGCTCTAGAGATTTATAAAATGAGCATTAAAATAGGATGAATTGGATTATCTGATCAGTACTCCTAACAGGTAGCAGTATCTGGCTTGAGCGTACAGGCCAAGATGCTTTAGCCATTTAATAGACAAACTTAAAAGTTTCAGACATACTAACAGAGTTAAAGAACTAGAAAAAAGCTGACGGGAGATTTCTGAAGGATTTAACTTATTAGAACAATGAAAACATAGTTTAGGTTCTAAATTTGTCATCTATTTTTGCAAGTGGTCACTACTAATGGCTACCTAACCCAGGGTGCAAGGAAGCACAGACAACACCTTGATCTGGATGCATGTTATAAACACCTCCTAGTACCTGCATCTCTCCTGTGCTACATCTAACTCCAAGTGAGCCTGCTGATCATCTTCCATGAGTGATTATTTATACAAAATGGAACAATTCCTGTGGAAGAAATATGAACTCAGGCTGCAATATGATGTTATGGCAGGGGACTTTCATAAGGCATGGTCAGTATACATACTCTATGTTATGAAATTTGACTTACTTCCTTGGTCAGTGCTCTAATGATTGGTAACACAACCTCTGTTTTGGTTGGGAAAAGCCCCATTGCAAAACTGGCTCATTAGGAAAATCTTTCCCCTCAAAACTCTTCCATTAAAATACCTCAAACTGAAACACTTTATTACACACAGCCTCACTTGACCCAATACTACTATTTTATCAATCAAGTATTTTAGTTTTGGTTCAACCCAGACTAAATTGCTTTTGATTTGCTGGATAGATTTTACTTGGAAAAACATTCTGCCATAATACTTCCAGCCAAATAAATAATCAGAACCATTCACAGCTGAGTGACTGTGCAAAACTAACTCTAGCTCTATTTATAGAGGATTTATGTTTCTACTTATTTCAAGGAGAAAAAGACTTATTTTCTGTGCCCACTATGGTAAGGAGGAACATTAAAGATAATGCATAGAAGGTCACCATTATAAACATCTAAGCCTTGTGGTGGAACTGCAGTTCACTGAGCTTCCTTCCTGTGCTTGACAACTGGGACTTGCAAAATGGCCCTCATGTCAGCCTGGATTTTTAACCTCGTGATCTCTCAGAACTACTTTTAGTGAAGAGCAAAGCAGAAGTAAGATGAAAATGACTGCAAGGAATAGCGCAATTTAGATTTCTGCACAATGCAGGGCCTTTCTTGTTGCTAGGATGTCTCTGATGGTGGTTTACGTGCTTGGACTACATGGGTATGATTTTCCAAATGGATCTGTCTGACTCTGCACCAACAAAGTATGGGGCCATGTCTGTGTTCCAAAAATTCTTACTTATAGAGACAAACTGGAAATAAGTTGTAAGTGGAAATGCAAGCAAACAATTTATTACATTACCTGGGCTTGCATGCACAAGACTGGTAACTTGAGCACAGCTTAGTGCTTGGGTACTAGGGGCAGGAATTCTGTGGGCCAGCTGGAGGAGCTGCTTGCAGCTCAAAGCCTAGGAGAGTACCTTTGGGTGTAAATTCATTTCTATTTCCAATCTGTCTACTTCAGCAATGTGAGACTGGCCTTTTACTTTTTGCAAATAAAATACATTGGGCAAAGTCACCAGCAGACAGACTGAATGCATCTGAACACTTCTGTGATGACAGCAATCAAAAAAAAATTAGGAAAATAAGTTATTTTATTTTCCTTTGCTTAACAGTCATCTTTTCTGGGCCACAATTCTGGATTACATGCTCTGTGTACAACTACAGATTCTGAACAATATTAGGAATACTGAACAATACATACTGTGGGATCTGTTAGTCTCTTTACATAGCTTCAGATCATGTGCAAAGTGTAAATTCAGCACGGCTGCTGGGTTAAACCAAGTTAAACCAACTACTGCCTTACAACACGTTCCAAAAAGCCTTTGATTTTACATTAGTGATTTTTTTCAAGAGGCTGCATATAAATACAGTTTGAGATCAGCATCTAACTTCCACCTTCACATTAGTAATATTTTTGCAAGCCAACTACCATAAAAGACGGGAAAATTAGGGCTCTGGGTCACTAAA
This sequence comes from Upupa epops, assembly GCA_013397515.1. Classification (NCBI taxonomy): domain Eukaryota; kingdom Metazoa; phylum Chordata; class Aves; order Bucerotiformes; family Upupidae; genus Upupa; species Upupa epops. The sequence goes on along the minus strand of VZRI01007955.1, from coordinate 274,255 downwards.
GTTTTAGATTTTGCACCTGAAAAGACATATTTTTGCCATGAGAAAAAGTGGATACTGAGCAGAGCTGTGACTGTTTCTTGCACTAGCGGCAGTGCACCATAAACAGTTGCCTAGAATATTAAAAGACATTTGTAAAGCACACAGCTGCTTTGATACCTAAGATACTGCAGAATACTGTAGAAACAATACTGTAGAAACCATTAAGTGAGCTACACGTAAGAAAAAGTTGGAAAAGTCTATTAACAGTTGCGAGAAACAAAAGCGTATTAGAGAAAGATAATACACATGCAGAGTTTACAAACCGTGTCTTTAGGGTGGCCCAATAAGTAGAAATATGGGGACCCATGCTTGTCACTTTTCATGCACATGGAGAGACTGGAAGGTACCATTCCTAAAGGAAGGGGAGGAACAGCCTAGGACCAATCATTAGAATTAACAGAACCAGTAACATATAGATATTTCACTATTGTTAGAGTAGAGAATTCTTAGTAAGTTTAGAACAATTGAGTAAAAAGCTTATATGTAACAGGAAAGAAGTATTTCTGTAAAGCTAAGACGAATAAGCATGCTGTAAGTCTAATTATTAGTAGACGACTGAAACTACTGTGCATATATGTTCAGGATGTAGATTCACCTGGGCTACGGATACGGAATACATCTTGAGGTGCTTTCTGAAGGAGTCATCACAAATCAAAACCAAGGGGTTTTAACACACTTCAGAACTGTTTCATTTATTTATAGAAAAAAATCCTTGTATTGGTATCAACTCTGACATTTATTGGTTTTGTTGGTAATGTAGAGCTGTAACAAGTGTTTCTTCAAGGCCCTTCCAAAATAACTTACTGCTAAATTACTTGTAGCTTTTGTCTGTTAACCAGCAGCGGCTTTGGGTAGACTGAAACTTTTTGCATGCAGAACTCTTCCTCCCTTAAAATAGTCAAGACTAAATCTAACCTTTACTTCTGTAAAACCACCTGAATACCATGTAGCCACAGGGTAATTTTGAACATAATTTAGCATTGTGTGAGGTAACAGAGATTCAAAAAATCACAGAATCACAGAATCATTAGGAATCGAAAGGGACCTCGAAAGATCATCTAGTCCAATCCCCCTGCCACAGCAGGATCACCCAGGAGGGTCTTGAACGTCTCCAGAGAAGGAGACTCCACGCCCTCTCTTGGCCGCCTGTTCCAATGCTCCATTATCCTCACTGTGAAGAAGTTCCTTCTGATATTTATATGGAACCTCCTCTGTTCCAGCTTGCACCCATTGCCCCTTGTCCTATCACTAGATGACCTTGAGAAGAGTCTGGCTCCATCCTCCTGACACCCACCCCTTACATATTTGTAGACATTAATGAGGTTACTCCTCAGCCTCCTCTTCAAGCTCAAGGCAGCCTGCTCCCTCAGCCTTTCCTCTTAAGGGAGGTGTTCTGCTTCCTTCATCATCTCTGTTGCTCTATGCTGGACAAAAATGCACAAGGCAATCCCAGGACATGTCCTTTAATAGAGTCACACAAAAGCAGGACAGGAGAGAGAAAGAACCGTTTTTGTGTAAATCAATAAAGCACCAGCTAGCCCCATGAGACAGACTTTGTGTTCACCAACCCGGTGATTGTGGTTCTCATGATTCCGTGTGTATTAGTGTCACAGCATGACCTAGCACACCGAAAGCCAGGTTGAGATGTCCAAGACACGGCAATGGAAATTCTTCCAAAATCTGGGTGAACAGTCTGGGGACTACAATTTACAACTTCATGCTGGAGCTTTAACTGAAAAACGATGAAACTTGGGACAGTGACTTTGAAGTCCTGCAGTGGAAGCAGGAAGGGAAACAAATTTGCTTTCTTCTAGATGCTCCTCACAGGTGAAATTGCTTTGCAGAGGCAGTCAGAAATTATCTGGGGCTGGAGCTTGTTTTGTTAGAAGTGTCTGGTCCACCTACATGCGCTAACCATGCCTCAGCATCCACCTTATGTTCTGTTTGCAGCGATATCATTATAAGATTCATAGCTGTCAGCTACCTCCAGGAACTTGTGTGTTTTAATGCAGCACTGAGTAATGAAAGCTCCAGCCAGAAAGGCTAGAAGCAGTAAAACAGTAGCAGCAAGCTGCCAGGGCTGTGCCGGCTGAGGCGGAAGTAGCCCAGGATTTCCTAGGGACTTTCTTTCATAGATAATAGAGAGAAAACACTGATTGTTCACAGAGAAAACTGTAGCTTCCTGAGGTTGGCTCAACATTAGAAATAACTTCTCTCTTGCAGAACTTGTTTCTGGATCGAAGGGATGTGCTTTTTTAGTTTTACTTAATCTTTGATGGTTTTGGATTTGGGGATTTCGTGAAGACTTCCCACATTTTGCCTTTAGGGATGCTGCTTCGTCCAAATGTTTGGTTGTGCAACTTACTTGTCCTTCTTGTGGTGTTCATACAGCTATGGCTTAGGCCTGAAATATATGAGCATCTGTAATTAGGCTCCCACAGTGTAAGCAGACTGATTTTGAGAAGTGCTGCACACCCAGCAGCTCCTGCTGAAATCAATAATCTCTTGGGTAGAGATTACAGTCGCACTCCCTGAGCCAGACACCCCAGGCATTAAGTACGATTCAGGATCAGGAATCCCAGCCGTACTTGTAGTCTTTCTTTCAGTAATGTGATTTCCTGGTTCTGTGGAGAACATGGCTGGCAGACTATTTCCTATTAAAAGCAATGCCAATGTTCTTTGGGTTTGGATGAGCTGTGATAATTCACCTTCAGCGCAAGCACAGTTCCTCTGGCTATCCTTTTCCTCAGCAAACATGTTCTGAGATGCTGGGTGATAAAGCATCTGTTTCCTAAGCATCTTTTGTTGCACCCCGCTGTGAAATAAGCTATTGTTTTGGAGCATTAATCATACCCATGCTCATTCCCATATATTCTGATCTTAAAACTCATGCTACAAGGGGATTTCTCCCTCTGAAATGCTCTGGCATCTTTGGCATTTGTTTGCAAGCAATATTAGCAGCTGGAGTCGAGGTAAATGGTGCATTTGCATCACTCTTTATTTCTTCTCTTGGGTTTGAATAGTGCTTTAGTTTAGCCAGAATTTTCTGACATGTGCTTGTAGGGCCAGATTTCCAGGCGGTATTAACTGACATAACTCATTCAGGAGATTTACATCCTCCCGTGAGCTTGTTCTTTGCTTCTTCACTGTTTTCTTCTTTTCAACATTTCTTTTTGTTCACAGATCACTTTCTTACCATTGATGACTTTTCCTTAATGCAGCTTTTACTGATTCAATCAGTAAAACACACCAGTGTTTCCCGCACTTAAGTATGCACCGCCATACTCAGTGCTAACAGAAGCATGAGTTTGGAATCTAAAAAGCACTGATCATATTGCTCGGGGTTAATGAAAAATTTGAAGACAGAGAGACAATAATGTGTCCCGTTCCGGGCGCCTCAGTTCAAAAAGGTCATAGAACTGCTTGAGAGAGTCCAGTGCAGAGCCACAAAGGTGATGAAGGGAGTGGAGTGTCTTCCTTATGAGGGAGGAGCCAGGGTCTTCCCAGTGCCATCCAGTGACAGGTCAAGGGGCAATGGGTGCAAGCTGGAACATAGGACGTTCCACACAAATACGAGAAGAATCTTCATTGCAGTGAGGGTAACAGAGCACTGGAACAGGCTGCCCAGGGAGGTTGTGGAGTCTCCTTCTAAGGACATGTTTAAAACCTGACTGGACATGTTCCTGTGCGACTTGATCTAGGGGATCCTGCTGTGGCAGGGGGATTGGACTAGAGGATCTTTCGAGGTCCCTTCCGATCCCTAACGTTCTGTGATTCTGATGGGTTGATTTAGGTTTTTTTTGGTATATGCTTCCTTCTTGATGCTAGAAGTTGGAATGCCACTGCTGTTGGAACGGTGTTTAAACACAGCATTACTGTAACTGATTTGAGAAGCCCCTGACCTTTTGATTTGGCAGAGACTGAGAGAATATCCAGGACAGGACCCTGGAATACTCACTCTGCTTTTATATTTCTCTCTAGGCTTCATCTGCAAATCACTGTTGCAATCCAGGTACCAGCTCAGTTCTCCAGCCTTACAATTTTTTACCCAACTAAATGTTATTTTTTCACCGATGGTATCCAGAGCTGGACCCTAATGAGAATTTCTGGCATGTACTTGCTAAAAAAACCTAATAACAACCAACAAAACATAAAAAGGCTGATTATCCCAGTAAAAAGAAGCTCCAGTTAGTCTTGTTACATCTCAACCGTGCAATTATGGTGGGAAGAAGAGGAAACTTCTGCTTCAACTCATCCTTGAGCTTACTGCCACAATCTCTGCCATCAGGGTTCTCTTACTTGGAAATGATGTTCTTTCTATGGGCCTCTGTCTTTAATACCCTGACAGATGTTCTTTGCAGGACAATGCCTTACACTTGAAATCTGGCCTTGTCAAGACATATTCTCTGTTTTTAATAATTTGTTTGCCAATTTGCTGGTGTTGGTGGCTGGTGGCTTTTAAATTTGCATTTCTCATTGCTTTGGGAAATAACTTAGGGTGAACTTCAATATCCCTGTGAATTTCAACAGGTACTTTCATACTTCTATTCAGGCCACAGATTAGATACAGCACTAACATTTCTGTGCCTGTGTAATGCACAGGTTAAGAACTGCAGACACCTGGATGCCTTCTGTATGCAGTGTGTACATAACTCCTGAACTTCCACCACTTTTTTGGTGCAGCAGGACACCACGGCTTTCAAGCACTGCTACTTAGCTTTCCTCCTGTATGGAGCTGTAAACTGGGGACGAAGAGAGGAAAATGATCTGATTAAACAGCACTTCTTTGGAGAAACTTTTATTTTGCAGTAATCTTCATTTTTACACAATCAGTGCTGAGCATTCCAAACTGCTGTCCAAACAGTGAGTATGTGGAGTCATCTTCTTTCTTTCTGTTAGCCCTATAAATTGTGCCTGGATTTGTAGTGGTTTATTGTATTTTCTTACTCATGTTCTGGGGAAGTGAAGGCTCAGTACTTTTACACCTTTCAGGAGATTTATTTTCCCAAAGCAACACTATTTACACTGAACATCTTCTAATTCTATTTGAATTTTTTTGTGATTCTGGAACAAGGTACAGACTTATGAGGTAATACTAATATAGAAATTTATTTTTGTTCTCCCATAGATCTAGGTCTGAGACCTTAAGAAAGTCAGATTTGGAATGGGACGGAACTGCAATAGATTCTTTACTCCTAGCAGCTTCCTGTATCCCCTCTCAGATTAAATTGTTTTCTGAGGAATGAGAGAACTGCTGGTATATAGTTCTGCTACTTGAGAAGGATTACTACCACTATACCAGTGCTGGAGTTTTGTTTGTTCTTTCATTAAAATCAATGCACAAAGAAGTTTTGATTTGAAACTATGTTGAAGGATTCTCTGAAAGGATTCTACTCTACTTAAAACTGATGTGGTATGTCTTGGCACTGATTCACCATAAACCCTGAAACCTTTTTGGTTTTTTCCTACTCACCAAAATGCAACTCAACAACTTGAGATCAGTGGGTTGTGCTTGTTCAGAAGATCTTGAAAGGTGGAAAAAATGCAATACACACTCTCCTGTGTATTGCCTCAACCACAGAATTTTCTCTAGTTCGGAGAAGAAAACGGTGCAATAACAGTGTGTACTGACAGACAGCAAAGCACTGACTTTTAGTGGAGCTGAATTTAAATGCCTCCAAGAGAGGTAATGAAATTACATTGGTAATAAAGACTGACCTGAACCTATGGTTAAACCTGAGTATTTGAATTTTCCTTCTGTTTCTGATTCTAAAGGGAAATGATGCTGAAACTTCAAAAGTAAAATTAGAAAAAAATTTAATAGAGTTTTGGACCTCCTGGCATAAAGAAATCAAGGAATTCTCATTAAAAACCCCACCCTTTCCTGTGAGATTTCAGGGCCAGCTGTGCACATCATAGAACTATGTAAATGCATGACATTGTCACACCACACTTTTGAATAAGCCTGGATTTCAATTTTAAAAAGACTTTTTTGTCTTTGAAATTGCTTGAGCTTTGCTTCTTGTCATTTTGGTAGTGAACTAAGGGTTCTATATTGTCTAAATGACTCAAAAAAGTCCCAGAAGTCCCTCTGAAGCAAACCACAAGAATAATAGATCCTGCTTTCTCGCCGGATCCAATGAGCAAAGTTTTCCTTTTTAATGCAGAGTTGGTTTCTACTTGATCATCCATGTTGTATATTGTCAGAGATAATATAATGGGTAAGACTGCCACAGAAAGAAGCTTATTCTTGTTAATGCTTTGAGTTTAAACCTGAACCACTGAATTGCATGGAAACAAGACCATCTGCTGTCATTCAAATGTGCAGAGAAGTACCAATAGAGGAAGTAAAGGACAGTTTAAAGACAAATCAGCAACTCCAAGCACACTCACAGATGTCTCCTAAAGGGCTCAAGGTGCCTTTCCCAACGCACATCTAATAAGCCATTGCCTGTGGTGTGAGGGCAGCAGAGGACAGGGATGTAGACAAATATATGGTTTTGAGCCAAGGAAACACTTAGACGAGACTAAGTCCACCTCTACTCAGCTAAGTACTGAAGCCCATACTTAATGTGCTCCAGGATATTACAATTTATAAATAACTGCAGTTGCTACTTAACTCAAAAGCAATGTAATTAATTTACATAGGTTCATGCAGAGAAAAATGTAAAGATGAAAACCCACCATATTCTGGGACCTGGCCTGTTCCACGTTTCAACAACAGTCGCACTCTCCTGCCACCAGACTTGATTAGCTCTATTGCTCTGGCATGTGTCATGTCCCTTGTGCTTTCTCCATTGATTTCAATTATTTGATCTCCTACCTGTCAGGTAAGAAGAAAATTGAGTCAGACAGAATTGCAGTAAAATGAGTGTTTCAGAAAAAGACATATTCAATGGATCACAGGTTACCTGAATGACAGACAGACACATCAAGGTAAATTTGTTCCTGTCTGTCTGAGGGATAGCACTGGCAGATTAAATAACCTCCAAAGTGGATTCTGAATGTGGTGTATCAAGTGCTGCACGCCTTCTGCCAAAATCAGTGCAATGTATTTGCAACCTGACGCACGCCTTCTTCACATACGAGGATTTTTTGGGTAATTGCTTTATGTGTTGGCATCACTGGAAATATTACCGGTGCTACACCCTAACTCACAGTGTGGTGTGGGCCTGAGAAGACCTCTGCTGCACTCAACTTGCTGTGCTCATAGAGAAAAGGGGTTCAAAGCACAAAGATCCAACACGGGATATGCAGATTTGCTGCAGTTCTTACAAGAGCAGGCTTTGAATGAAGTTAAGTGCAGTCCCGGCTAAGGCTTCTAATTAGAGCAGCTAACTCCAGGGCTCTGATTATAGATTTATGCCACCCATCTCCTGGATGACTTTCCAGACAGAGTTAGCATCTTTATGGTTTTTCTACCTATATTTCTACAGATGTAAAGTAGGACACTGATGTCTGTGTCTCCCTTCCACCCCAATCTTCCTCCCAGCTTTGACTCTCACAATGATATTACCTTGTTCTTTCCATGAGGAGAGCAGGCTTTCTGTGCTGGAAACCTCTGTGGAAAGGGAAGGACTTGTTTTCTGCTGTGCCTGACCAGCATGGCAGACAGTACATGTAGGAAGCTGTACAGCTTGTTTGGTGCTCTGCTATCCCTTGTTTTGTGAGTGAATTCAACAAACGACACAGTGAGGGGATGTGTGAGCCCCATATTAGCAGCACTACAGCCTTTATAGTTCATGTTTTTGCTGCATTACAGAAGACTCCCAGCCCCACTGGAGGGGTGACCCTAGTGAAGCTCAGATGAACAGCTGATCTCCTAGTGCTGGTAAAGGTCCAGGTCCAGGTGATGGGCAGCCAAATGGGGTGTGTGAAGGTCTCAGCTGAGTGATTTCAGCAAACTTGTTTATCTGTGCCAGTGACCACCTGCTTCTCTCAGCCTCCTTGCCACGTGTGTCCATTACACCAACCTAACAATGCCTAGGCATCCTAGAGAGGGTTTATAAGCAGACTATTCTGATTTCAAGATGACAGACACTTCCTTTTCCTCTCACAAGCCTGTCTTGACAAACCAGCTCTTTCCTGTCCTTGGACATTGTAATGTTTTCTGTTTTGTTTGTTTTCTTTGCTACTATTGTATTTCTGTCAACTACAAGTGTAATCCTTCAGAGGCTTTCCTCCCTTCCTAAGTTCGAAATACAGTATTTACCAAATACACGCACATAATAAGAAATGTCAAGGAGACTCCGAGCATCAAAGAAAACTGGAAGGGATGTCAAGAAGTTATCTAGTTTCTGCTTTTGTTCAGAGACAGAAAGAACGCTACTAAAAGCACTATGGCAGTGTTTCTCAATAGGAATTCATACTTTGTCAATAGGAGTTGCAGCCTATTTTAAGAACTCTCACGGGACGCTGCATGCAATCTATGCCAGTACTTAACTAAAAAGCCATTGATCCGAATAAAATCTTTCAGCCTTGCTACCACACTTTATAAATGCTGCAGACTGAGCAGTTGGGAAAAAACTGACAGGATTATTTTGTGCAAAAAGACCTTATTTTTGCAGTGCAAATTTCTTCCTTAGTGGATTTTTTCTGTTAAAAAGAATGCATTTGGTCGTGCCATGCAGCACTCATTTTTAGACGTATCTGATGACTTCCAGGCCACTGCAGCACACAGTGCCCATGCTCTCTGGGTCATGGAGAGATCCTCCCCAGGTTTGGCCATGCAGGGCTGTCTGTATTGCCCTAATGCTTGGAGTGGTTGGGAGGTTGTAGTTGCTGCAGATACTTGGAGCAAAAATGGAAAATCTCTCTCACCTCTTCTGTAACACCGAAGATGGATTTGTAGCATCCCCCTGAGGATTGGAGTCAGACCGAATAAGAACAAAATTCAACCAGTTGGTGAAAGCGTGTTTCTAAATGTCATGAAACAATTAAACCCTGGTAGAAAGGCTATAAAAATAAACTCAGATTTTCCAAAGGCTTAAAGACAGCTGTTTTTTTGTGTCATGTTGCCTGCACAGAGCATGCTTTGCAGAAGGTATTTAAAATGATCTTGTTAGCATGTTTTGAGAGAAGCAGTGTCAGATTAGATCATTTGAAGGAGGTGTTTTTAACACTCTTCAATAAATAGCTTTTAAAATGAGTACTGATGAAAGCTGTGCAGCGCACAGACAGCCCTTCAAATAAATTCCTCTGCACTCTGGAGCAGGAAAAGAAAGGTTTTAATACAGTTTAATATGTAAAAAGGTTAAGTTAATGTCACAATTTCCCCTTGCTGATTGCCTTTCTTCTGTTCTCAGTGGACAATAAGCAGAAACTGTCTTGCATTAACGTAACCTTTTCTGGATTTTGTTGGATTAAAATACTTCTTTGTGGGCAGCACATAGCTGATTTTATTATTTAATCTTATGTGCAGATCACCTGGGGACTTAAAAAAGGCCAGTATCTTGGTTATGTGACCAAAGTAGGGCAGAAAAACAAGGTCGCAAAAATTAGGTGCTTGGAAATTTACATCAGAAAGTGTGAGACCAGAGATAAAATGAATCACTGCAGGAGCAAGGAGGATAATTGTGTTCCATTCATTTGTGTTTTGTGGCTGACTGACGTACAAGGAATTACACTGCCTTTGCAACACAGTCAAGCTCGGATTAGATAAGAAAAGCAACAAGCAAGTAGTGTCTTGCAAACACTCTTACCTGAGAAAAGCTTCAATTAGATTTTACAGCCATATCTGGGGAATCCATACAAAAGAGAAAACCTTGACTGATGATTAGTTTCCCACGTGTCTAATATGCTGCAAATTCCTATTCTTATTTTTCAACAGTTAAACTATTATAACCTCCCCACCTTTCCCTCACTGATGTAGATTCTCTCATGTCTAATATGGGAAGACTCCATGTTGCATGCTTTCTCTCTGTCCACACAGTCGAACAGTTTTGTTCTCTCAGCTTTTATACTGTGGAATAAATTTTTAGATATTGTGGAGCTCTTTCTGTCTTTTTCAAATCCAGTGAGTGTTTAAGAGGAGTTTAGATATATCCACATCTTGAATATGCATCAAGGCAAGGGCAGAGGTAAGCATGGAAATAGCTCTGAAAAGAACTCAGTACCTGTTACATGTGAGCCTCATAACTTTCCTCTCAGAATCAAAACTTGGTTCCTGCAGCCTGATAGCACACGTAACATTTTGGTATACTTCTCTTCTAAATCCTTGCAAAGATGTCCATAGTCTCCAAACTGGAATTATTACTAAGGTTGTGGGTAGGCAGAATGCATCAAAACTATAACATTCTTCCTATGTGGGAGAACCACTTATTAGTAATGTTCCCATAATGAGACCTCTGCCTTTTTGTAAGACATAAGATTTGCAACTCACAGTTACCTTGGATTCTGAGATTATCCCCAGCAGCACTGTCTAGACAGTCACCCCCTGTTTTACATTATGCATCTGATTTCTCTGCCCTAAACAAAGCATAATGTATCTCAGTATATTATCATTTTGATATCTAAGTCAGTACCTCAAAGTCCTTTTAAGTGCTCTATGAACAGTGGCATCTTGGCATCAGCAATTTTTTCTTTCATTATCAACAGGTCTCTAATTATTAATGCAATTATTGTGTTGAGCTGGTTTCATACTAGGTCCCTCAGAAACAAACGAGATTCCACACTTGTAATTGCTCTTCAGGAGAAAACCACATTACACCAGCAGCCAAATTACAGCAATTCCACCTGAAGTCTATTTTCCCTTCCTTCTTCTGTGCATTTCATACAAGGTGATGTTGAAAGGTGAAAGGAAGATGCTTCATACACTCTCCACCCCCCTTTTCCACAAAATAATGCAAATGAAAATCAGAAATAAGACACAAAAATTAGACTGGCAAGACAACAGTTGGTTTTCACTATCTGCATGTTGGTAAACTTCTAAAACTTTTGATAACTTCTCACAGATTATTTCTGAGAATGCAAGTTAAAGGAACTTTATTATTTGACTTTAAACATAGAGAATATGTTTTCCTTTCTCTAGGCTGTCACTGACTTTCTTGTCCTCCATGAATTCTTAAACGTAATTACTAATAGTCCAGAAATTACTTTCCCTTATACATAATTACTGACAGTCTAGGTATTGCTTTGTCTTAGTCACTGAAAACACACAAAGATCAGCATGTTCAGCTGACTAAAATCTAAGCATGATTTAAGCAGTCTTTTCCTTATTCTCATTTATACTAATTTCTCTGTTGAAGTTGATGTGAGTTTATGGTCCTTTTGAACACACCAGATAAAGACTGATACAAAGCAAAGCAATAAATATTTCAGTCAGGTCCACATTTTCAGCAAGCAATGAATTTCTTTTTTCCCGTTTTTCATATTGCTTTTAATGTATTTATATTACCCTTTCTTGTCACCTTTTCTACTTTCCTTGCAGGCTGCTTGGATATCATTCTGACACATTTAATCTTCCCCCTGCATCTAGCAGGACACCAGCCACTCAACAGGTGTTGCAGCATCAAGCTTGGCATGTCTAAATCTTTTATTGGGTATGACCCCATGGCATTAGCTCCTTTCATGGAAAGGGATGCATTTGAATATCAGACCTTTACTTTTAAGAGACATTTCAGCAAGCTGCCCTCTTTATCAGCTTTTCAGAAGAATATTATAAACAAGATACTTCACTGTAGTGTAGCAACGTTATTGGTTTGCATGGTCCTCTGTCATTTTACACTTTATTTTTGTCAAGAAATTAACAGGAAAAAACCCCCTAGTTCTCCAGTCTGGAGAGGTAGCTATCATTAAAATAATACCTTCAGCTCCACTAACGTTAAGGTACCCCTTATTCCTGACAGGCTGAGATGATGCATGCGTCCTAATCACCAGCTTTTAAATCCACAAATAGCAAGGGAAATGTTTGAGAGCACAGCCCATGAAATCCAATTTTTTAATCTCACAAAGCCAAAGACTGCCTTCAGGTCTTTGGAATAAACTTTAATTAGAAGGTGTCAGGGTCACATGTGCAGAACTGCAATGACAGCCTTGCAAGGCTGGCTGCTATTTGGTGCTCAGTCATCTGAAGCAAATGGATGGACCCCTTCCCACTCTCAACAGCCAGGCCCTGCATTTGGGACGCCTCCAAACTGGCATTGGCTCTGATATGTATGTGACCTTCCTGGCAGTCTTTTCCAAAGCCTACAAAGCTGAAGTGATAGGCCTCTCACCCTCCCAGATGTTCCCACCGGCTAAGGTTGAAGCGTGTTGGCAAGCCAGCCTGGGAAGCCTGCATGGCTGCTACCTGGGCTGAGTTTATTCTTTGCAGCTATGAAGCCACCAATTTTAGACACATTCACTTCACACTGTAGTTCTTTATTTCTTTACTCCTATAGAATGTGGCCCTGATTGGATTTTCATGCCTTTCAGGATAAATCCCTACCCAAACCCAACAGTTCTCCTCCTGACCCGATTGCATTTCATAAAGAGAACACTCCTCTTTTATATTATTATAATGTGCAAACAGAACGTAAACACAGAATGTTTTCCCCTGCCCCTTAATGCTTCAAAATTTGAATATTAATGACTCATATGTAATAATGAAAGTAGTATTTTTGCATGGGAAATGTCTCTTAAAAAAATCAGTTTTGGTTCAAGTTAGTTCACATGCTCCATCCATGCGTAAGAACAACTGAGCTAGAAAATTGGGCAGCGTGTTTTCTGGCAATAATGAGAAGATAATATTCCTAAGGAATGTTTAAGTGACATCACTATTGATAGGTTAATTAGAAAGAAAATTGTAAAGCTTCCCCTAATCACTGGAACAAAGTGCCTCTAGTACATATGAGTTTATCTGTGGAGTCTTTGTTCTGGCCATATTTTGTAGTAATTATTAAGTGTCTTGTTAAAAAAACCCAAGCATACATGCAAACAGAATTTCAGAAGCAGTCTAAATCAGAAGGAAATACATATAGCTTTAATGTAGTAAAGAGGTTTTTCCTTGCTCAATGTACTTTGAAGCCACTGATTACAGCCTTGTGTACATTTGCCTCTGTCTGTGTGTTAAGAACAGTCTCTGAGCAGGTGTACAGATCCTGGTTGCATGAAATGAAATTAATTGTGTATGCACAGTTTCACTCTATGCTAAATGAGCAAATCTAATGATAAAAGCAGCCTCAAATGACTTGTGCAGAGGGCATTGCTATCTCTCAATTTATTAATGTATTTCATAATTAAACCTCAGGAAAGAGACTAATAACTCATAATTCCTTTTATTTCTTTATAATGGAAACATTCTTTGCGTATTACTTGTTGCTGTTGTTATTATTAGTGAGTCCAAAAGGCTAAGAGTTTCCGTACTTGGAAACTAAATAGCAATTCCAAAATACCTATTTTGATCAATTTCCAAGTGCTGTAAAGCCCTAGTACCATTGCCTGGAGTTAGGCACAGGTTGCGTATCTGCTGTGTGAATTTCCTCACAGCAGAGAATTCATACTGTCTGGAAATCCCCAGTGTCATGTGTGGCCTGAGCGAGGTCATAGGGTATATCTAGTTGTGGACTCCCTCCAGTGTGTTTTAGGTATGAGTACTTGGTGCTTCAGTGAGAGAGGTGTCATTGGTGTTTGGAGGATGCACACAGATACACAGATCATTAGGGACTGGAAGGGGCCTCCAGGGGCCATCGAGTCCAACCTCTCTGTTTGAGCAGGATCACAGAACCTAATACAGGTTACATAAAATGCATTAATACAGGTCTTAAAATACCTCCAGAGAAGAAGACTCCACAACCTCCCTGTTCCAGTGCTCAGTAACTCTTACAGTAAAGAAGTTTTTCCTCATATTGAGATAGAACTTCCTGTGCTCCAACATACACCCATTACCCCTTGTCCTATCATAGGGCACAAGTGACACCCAGTTTTGCATGTGTTTATAGACAGTGATAAGTCCCCACATAACCTTCTTCTCTCCAAACTAAAAGGTCCCAGGTCTCTAAATCTCTCCTCATAAGACAAGTGCTCCAGTCCCCTAATCATCCTTGTAGCTTCCCATTGTACATTCTCAATCAGATCTTTGTCCCTCTTGCACTGCAGAGCCCAGGGGACGAATTACACAAATGAGTCCTGTGCCACTTCTGAAGTAACCACCCACAAAGGCGTAGAGTCACAATCCCTTTTTTCCTGGTGCCAACCAGCTGTGTATGTAGCTCTGGCTTCTTGCCCCTGAAAATGCTGAGCCCTGTGTTCCCACAGAGATCTGCTCTTTGCTCCTGCCCCAAACAAGGAAGGGAGGGGGCAGGGGCATGCTATGAGGAAGAGAGAAGCCACAGGACAAGGACTGTTGCAAGAAATGACTTCCACATCATTCCCAGCAGGCGCTCTACCTTTTCTCTCTTCACTTTTTTACCTTTTCCCGAGAGAGCGACAAACATTAGAAGTGCTATTACAGAATGAGAGCTTGGAAAGTGGGAAATGTGTAAGACCAAGTATCTGCAGAGAATTGGGACTGAAGGAAAGGGAAATGGAGTTGATGGCGGTTGGTACTACAGTAGACTTTATGCCTTCTGCAGCATCTCTTCAAAATGATCCATGTACATGTGAATTAAAGATGTCAAAGATAAAAGGAAAATTCATTAGCCTACTAGACTTTATTGATACACATGGCTTTTACTTTTTTCAGATAGAACTAGGGTGACTCAATGTAGCATAATGTAATGTTAATGGCATGTACTTCACTGCTACAGTCATGGATGGGAACTGGTAGAGAATGTTAAAAGGGAAGAACAAAATTATCTGGTATCTTATTGATGGTCTCAGGCAGTCCCCATTACACAAAAGCAAAGCAAATTCAAAATCTGACAGGCTGATTTTATAGATCTTATATAAAGCCTGGACTTGGATATTCATCCAAATTTGCATCCAAACAGCAAAAGAGTAAAGAACAAAAACTCTTGACAAGTTAAATGTAAAACCACTAAAATGGTTTGAGGTAGAAGCATGCTAAAACATAACATCTAAGGATGTACTTTCAAACATAACAGAGGAGGGGAGCCTGTCAGAGAACTAAGACCTCAAAAGACTGTTTAGGTGCACAGCACAAAAGACCAAAGAAAATAGATGAATTCAATTTTCACTGAAGAGGAGGGCAGTAAATCTCCTGCAGAGAGGCTGCTCACTACAGGGGTGAATCTGAGGAAGTAATTCCAGCAGCAGGGTCAGTGGGAAAGATTTTATAACAGGCTGAAGTAAAACTGGAGATGGGTAGATTTAGACTTGATGTGAGGAGGAAATTCTTCACCAGGAGAGTGCTGAGAGCCTGGAATGGGTTGCCCAGGGAGGTGGTTAGGGCCCCATCGCTGGAGGTGTTTAAGGCCGGGCTGGATGAGGCTCTGGCCAGCCTGATCTAGGGTGGGGTGTCCCTGCCCATGCTGGGGGGTTGGAACTGGATGATCCTGTGGTCCCTTCCAACATTGACTGATTCTGTGATTCTATAACTTCTTCCCAGGGAGGGTGATAGGGCACTGGAGGGGGCTGTCCAGCGGGGTTGTGGTGTCTCCTTCTCTGGAGACATTGGAAACCCGTCTGGACTTGGTCTGGGTGATCCTGCTGTGGCAAGGGGATTGGATTGGATGATCTTTCGAGGTCACTTCCAATCCCTAGTGATTCCATGATTCCATGATTCTAAGTAGATAGCTTTCATCCTCAGCTCTACAGGAATTTGGATATGAAGCTACTGAACTAGTACCCGCAGGATGAAGTCTACTGCCTACATCAGTAAATTGCTGAAAAGCAGAGGAATGGTAAGTGACAAGAGTGACACCAATCTTTAAGAACCATCCTGGGAAGTAATCAAGTGAGTCTCATCTTCAATTGAGCAGTCAGAAGTAAGCAATAAGGATGGTGAGGGTTAGCTGCCACATGGATAATGATGATATAGTGGGGAAGGGTCAGTGTGGCTATTGTAGAGGAAAGTCATTCCTCACAGATCTATAACAGGTCATTGGAGCTCTCAATGACTATATAGATAAATGTGGTCAGGTTAGTATACTGACATTTTCAGAAAGCTTTTGACAGTAAATCCTTCAGTAAGAGCTCTGCTGTGTGATGAGAAAGAATAGGGTCTTCTAGGTAAGAGATTAAGGTCTAGGAAAAATTGCTTTGAATAAGTAGCAAATTTTCACCATCAAAAGCCCTCAGGATAGTGACTACTCTGTTCAGCTTATTTGTAAATGGCATGGTGAAGAGGTTATAGACTGAGAAAGATTTCCAGGCAGCACAATGCCATGCCAGACTGCCAAATCTAAACTCACAAGTTAAAAGCTGTGAGAAGCTGTGTGTTAAAGCAGCAGTGATGTTAAGCATTAAGTCCAGTACATGTGGAAAAATACATACACAATTGTACTAAACTAACGATTACTCTTGAAGAGACAGACCTCACAGCCCTTGTCACTAGCTTGCTGAAAATGTCAGCCCGTTCAAAAAAAGCAAACAGAATATTAAATATTGGTGAAAGAACAGAGAATAAAGTAGTCATCATCAGGCCATTTAGGGGCTTGAAAACTGCAGATTGCTCTTGTGCTTTCACCTCCAAATGAATGTGATGGATTGAGAAAAGGTTCAGAGGAGGCCAGTGAGGCTGGGCAAGGGTAAAGAACAGTTTACTTATGCGGCAAGTGGCAAAGACTTGTAAACTTCAGTGGGAAGAAGTTAAATATGATACAGGTTAATAGAATAAGAAATTATATGAAGAATGATGAACTAATTATAAGATTATTATGTTATAGCTAAAAACAATAACAAAAAATGGCATGAGGAAATTCAAATAGATGGCTAATTAATAGTCCTTGATACCAAATACAGACATTCCAGCATAAAACAAATAATCTGTAAACTGCTGACTGCCAGGGGCTCTAACATTCTTATACCCAGTGAATAATCATTTTGTAGCTGTCCTACACTTCTTTTCTAAGCCTTCTCTGCTTGTCCTTGAGGATACTGGGCTAGGTGAGGCACAGGAGTGGTCTAGTATCTGTACCCTTTTATCCTGACAGGTGATATCTCCCAATTTCTACTTGCCGTGGTTTGAAGAAACACAAAAGAAAGATTGCCTCTGTCATTCCTGTTGCTGGACAAAGTGTTTCAGCTATTAGAGTGGCATCACTTGGTGTATTCATTTATTTCTAACACTCTTGATTCTTAATATTTTTAAGTTAAAGCTAATTCATGTTTGTTTTGGTTTGTTTGTTACTGCCTGAAAACTTTCATAAATCTTCCACAAAATTCAGATTTCAATACAATGCCTGCCTGCCAACCATGTATTTTAGACTTCATATATCATGGGCTCCTCACTATAAGGACACTGAAGTGTTGGAACGTGTCCAGAGGAGAGCTATCAAGCATGTGAGGGGTTTAGAGAACAAGTCATATGAAGAGAGGCTTAAGGAACTCTGAATGTTCAGCTTGAAGGGGGCTGAGGGGAGAAGTGATTGCCCTCTACAACTACCTGAAAGGTGGTTGCAGAGAGGCAGGCGTTTGCCTCTTCTCCTGAGTGAATAATGACAGCACCAGAGAAATGGTCTGAAGCTGTGGCGGGGGAACTTTTGATTAGGAAGAAATTCTTTACTGAAAGACTGGTCAGGCACTTGAACAGCATGCCCAGGGAGGTGACTGAGTTACCATCCCTGGAGGTACTTAACAAATATATCGACATGGCGCTTCAGGACCTGCTCCAGTGGCAGAGATTGTAGGGGGTTTATTTTGTGTTTTATCTGGCTGAGTATGCTTGGTGCTAGTGTCTGATCAGCGTTTGGTTTTGTTGCTGTTGTGTGTATGGTTGGACTCGGGGATCTGGGAGGTCCCTTCCTGCCAGAAATATTCTGTGATTCTGTGGTTTTTAGGAAGATTAGTAAATCATTTCTTTTCACAGCTGCTTTAAGGTTTTTGCTCTTAGGCACAAGGATGCTTTGCACATGTCAAACAGAGTAAATCTTAGTGAGAATGATGCTAATTGTGTGTGAGAGGAATATTCTTTCTCCTTACCTTCCTGAAAACAAATTATAAAGACCACACATAGCTATTTGAAGAAATACTGAGTAATACTTCACCTATAGTTAATTCACTCTTGATTTATTAAACTTTTATACTGTCAAAATAGATTCAGGATGCCCAAGGACCTCCATTTGCATTTCTTTGCTGTGCAGACACAAGAATGCTGATCAGCTTTGTGTCTGCATGTCAATATACTCTTCCTCGAGTTCTACCAATTGCTGTAACTCAGCACTGTGCACCTCTTGCCACAGGCTGGCATACAGCTCATGTGCTCGAGTATCCCAGCTGAATTCCCAGAGTTCAGATCAATCACACCTAGTCTCAACACAAGCGAGGTTGGACAGTGATGTATGTATTAGGGAACTGGTGTGTGAATGGGATTACCCCAAAGGGATATGTGATTTGGTGTGAAAGCATAGCTAACATCTTCCCGTACTGTTCAGATGGATCATAAATCACAGAATAAATGGATGGGACTAAGGATGTCTTTGCCTTTGTGCTCTATTGTAATGACAGTGTTGACATTCACTGAACACTTACTATGAAGGAAAGATTTGTATTACCACATAAAGCAAGCCAGGTAAGGTACAGGTTTTAAGAGTAAGTGCTACTTATTTAGAAAAGATTGGCCATTTAACTGACATGAATCACTCTGTAAGCATTTGTCTTTCAGATGTGTGCACAAGACCTTAGTCAAACAGGCTGGTGGAGTACCATCTGCTCCTGCAGTATACTTCTGTCCCTTATGTGTGGGTATATTTCACATCTAAATATTGGTGACTTTTCAGTGGTAGTTTGGACAGCCTTCTCAAGCCCTCACTCATGTCAAGTTCTCAGCAGTTGAATCTCTGCTGCTCCTAGCACACCACCTGGAAAAGACATTTTCAGCTCTTGGGACTTACCACTTACGTTGGCTATGACTGGATGTCAGACTTTAATGAACAACTAGTAAAATGGCTTAAACCACTGAGATTGGGGGTTGAGCAGAAGAAATACTGCACCTGGAGATGCGGAATCTGCAGAGCCTGAGAACACTATGAGTCTTTGTTTCCTTAAGGACTTGCTTGGAAATGTTTTGTCCATGAAGTCCCCCATATTAGGGGTGGAGTGAAGAA
This sequence comes from Upupa epops, assembly GCA_013397515.1. Lineage (NCBI taxonomy): Eukaryota > Metazoa > Chordata > Aves > Bucerotiformes > Upupidae > Upupa > Upupa epops. The sequence continues at coordinate 255,071 of VZRI01007955.1, read as the reverse complement.
AAAACAACCCTGCCAGCAGGGACAAAAGGAAGGATTAGAATGGTGCATAGGGGCCATCACCATCAGCATCCCCCCCGACTGCAGCCATGCTGAGGGACAAACTGGGGCAGAGGGGACTACCAGAGACACTGAGAAATCTACAAAGCTGAGAAGCGAAGAGGGGCCTGTCACTATTACAACCACCACACTGCTTCCTGTCCATGATGCTGCCTATGCCAAGAAACTGACTGAGAATATGGCCAGGGAAACTGAAGAGTTTCTCCAGAGACCTGTGGAGCTAAGGTGTGAGGCAGGGGGAAGCTGGAGCCGGCTGTACCCTGCCGCAGTCCTGAGTGGTGATCTCTCCTCTTTTATATCTTCTCTCTTTTCTCCTTTTTATCTCCTCTACTCCCTGAGTTAGATATCTAGTAACTTCAGTGACTTCTGCATTCTCTGAGTTCAGCACCTACCAACTTTAGTAAACTTGGTGTAAGTCGCTTTAATTTGACCCCAAGTGAATCCATGAACCTGAGTTGCTCCCTTCTCTGACCAATCGGGATGTGACGCTAGAGTAAAATTGTAAGAGGCTTTCTGACAGCATGACACACTTTTTGCCAATATCCTGAACATAGGACTTCACTGGTTTTTAAGATCTGGACATCTGTATGAGTAATTGAGCAGTCTGTTCCAAAATAGGAGTCCAAAGTTTGCTATGGCAAAACCAGTATTACACTGGTCAACCCTTGATTTATTTTTGGATACAGCAACTTCCCTAAATGTTTGTATGAAGGTCATGAATTATGATGAAGTCACTTTTGCCTTCTTTGCATTTTCTTGTTGCAGCTTTCTTGATTGGATAAAATAATGTCTGTATCTGTTATTTACTATTTTAAGGGATTGCCTCCTATTTTTAATAATTTTTTGCTCTAATTACTGTCAAGTTAAGCCGAGCTACTTCTTTCCTACTGCACTCACTGACTGTAGTATTCCACTGCAGACTGTAGGAATCCTTTAACGTAGAGCTAATCAATGATGGATCAATGCAGACACTCCATTCTTCATTAGCAAGCAATATAGGAAAGGCTCTATACTAACAAGGCGCCAGTGCAAACTATGGGGTCTGTATGTTGCTACATGTTCTTAGAGATTTCCATTTACTGTAGAGTAAGTAATCATTCACTCTTCCTTGAGTTTTTATTGGATGGTCTCTGACAGGGAATAATCAGTCCTTCTGATGATCAGTGCTTTTCATATTTACTCCTTTCCTTTGCCAATAGGGGTGCACAAAGCTGAGATAATCTTTCACAGACTCTGTTCTTGAGGGATTGAGGAAATACAGCAGTAAAGTGTGGAGAGTAGAATCACAAAGATTAGGAGAAGGTATCTTGTGTGAAGCTACAGGAGCTGCATGTGAATTCTGGCAAACAGTTTGGCTGTGGAATGGGAATCTCATTAAACAAAATGGCACAAAATGGCAGCCCAGCTATTTCTGCTCAGATTTTGTCTTCTCTGAGATGCAAGACAACAGCTACTAAAAATAAACTGAAAAGAGAATAATGACACCTCATGCATGATGATATGTATCAACTTAAAAGAAGTGCCTGTGGAAGCTGTATTATGTTCAAGCCTCAGACAGGGAACAAATCCTTAATTGGTGAAAACAGATGACTTTGATCTTTTAAAGACCTAGAAATCAAGGTCTGCTAAAAACAGATACAGTGATAAAGGCAGTAGATGAACACCAACCTAAATATGTGCAACAACAAGCAACCAGGAAAGCTGAAATGGAAAAAACTCATGATGAACGCAAAAGTGGAAGTCGTCTGCATTTTTTGGTAGAAAAACCTTTCAAAGACAGTAAGGGCATAATTAACTGCACTGCTTAAAACTTTGCCTACTTTTCACCTCTGCTTATCTGTCCACTGAACCCAGAACAGCTCTGTCATTTCTAGGTGCCTGATACGAAATGTTTGGAGGTGTCCCACTCTGGAGAGATAGGTTTCTATTTCCTTGTTAAACTGCACTGTTATACAGCATTTACAGAGACCAGACAGGTAGAAGTTTCTTGAATAACCACAGATAAAATTTGGTGACCTCTTTTACCATGGGAAAGGATGAAATACACAGATTATGCTGCTTTGCAGAATGCTGTAAACATCTCCACAGCTAAGGTTACGACTGTGAATCTCACCATGCCGCTCACTCAGCAAGCTAGAAAGGACCAGGCAAGGCCACACAGATTCCTATGCAAGAACCCAGAAACTCATAATTGACACTGTGTGAGCTTCCTATTCCTATTCTTATCTCCAACTGTGTACAACTGCAAAAAAAAAGAGAGGAGTACACACCACAGGAAAAGAAACAAACAGGAAAAAGGATTGAAGCATCAGAGGACTGCAAAGCACAAAAGATGGAAACAGCTGCTGTGCTTGTATTTTAGGTATCTGCTCTGCACATATATATTTATATATAATTTTATAAGAAAAATCTACAAAGGAATGAGAAAAATAGTGTAGCATTAGGCGATACGAGTAAGCTAGAGATAGGGCTAAGCAGTATATGTGGACTGAGAAAAATGAGTTGATAAGATAATGAAACTAGAAATGTCAGAGATTAGAAGTATGACTTTGGTAGAAGATGTGAAAAAAACCTCATGCAACTCACAAAGTGACAAAATGACACAGACACACGCTGTGTATAAAAAGCTCGTTTTGCCCTCATTCATGAATTTCACATTCACTAAACCTGTTTGTGCAAGATACTCTATCTCTGCAGCTCTCAGCCACAGACTTTTTGTTTGATGTTGGTTTCAATAGACATACTGGCTGCAGGAGATACCATTCAAGGCAATAAGAGATCTGTTGATCATATCTCACACACCTAGCAAACACTACTGCCATCCTTAACAATTCTCCTGGGAGCAGTCAGTAGTTCCCTGTCACTAAGACAGGAAGGGATAGAGATCTGCAGGCAGATCATTGTCCTCAACATGAGACAAGTGTGAGCCTTATCTAAATAGACCTGTAAAATTGCTGCCAGTGGTGTCTGAATCTTCAAAAGCTGTGGGGACTGTGCTGCATGTTGGCTGTATTATGCCCACCATCTCTGGTGACTGATTCACCTATCATCACTGATAGTGTCTGTGCCACATCCTTGCCCTTCTCTGAGACTAGGCCTTGTGGCTGTAATTTTCAATACTGCCATCACCAACTAGTTTCATTTTTTTTTCTCTGATGTTTGGATTACTTGAGACATGGAGTCCTCATGTGCTCAGACCTCTGCCAGTTTGGCATAAGATACCACATGCAGTAATTATTTTTGTTGTGTCTCTTTTAATGCAACCTTGTCTCACGGAGCACACACATGGCCCTAGTAACTTCTTTTTTACCTCACAGTTGCCCAAGTCTTACATTCCTCCATCCTGAATAAGAAAGGCAGGTAGAGATAAATGTTTAAAACTTGATACTCTTAGGGAGTCAATCTGCCATAGGGTTTTGGATAATCATGTTTTCTTTTGTAGTGCTTTCTTTGTTGTAATGAAACTTTTCTTAATTACTCCTACTTCAAGATACCTTACTATTTGTGAAAATTTACTCTTAGTTTTCCTTAAGTATTTTGAGTGATGTGTTTCAAGTTCTGGAAACTTTTGTGGTAGCAGGCTTTTTAGCAGTCATCATTGTAACTTACTCTCTGCTCTGCTGTCAGAATTTAGAGGGATCTGTATGTACTTCTAGTGTAGTGCAGTGGTTCCCTCATACAGAGACCCATGAACTGCAGTAAAATCCTGCAGAAGTAGGTTGTGGAATATGACCTGGTATATGAAATTAAGTTCAGTAATTGTGGCTGTGACTCTCCAACATCGGTTGAGAACAGTTTACCAACCATGCAGGCAGAGGTGGCATGTGAAGAAACTTCTTCCTTTAGACTTCTGTGTCCTTTGATGGACATTTCTCTCCATGTCTAGTGACAGATGAATCCAAGTTAAGCTAGGATTTATGCTTGGGCTGTCTGAAGACACAAGTCTATGACCCCAAATGGAATTCTGAGTGCATGTAAAAGTGCTATAACTAAAAGCAGTGTAATAAACCTGTGAAAGTTTTAAAAAATGTTTTTAAGGGAATATCTTATTGGGCCTGGAGACATAACACAATGTCTATATAGGTTGGCAGAACGGGATCCTTGAACAGAAAAAGCTGGATGAACTCTGTATGACATCAACTCTTTAATCTTCACCTTTCCGGTTCCCAGAACAATTCCTCAGAAAATCAAAGTAGAAAGCTTCATCAGTCATGAAGGGCAATTAAAGACTATTTTAGATCTTGCAATTCTCAAATGGAGTGCTCCTCAGTGGAATTGTTTCCAATAAAAACACAAGGTGCCTCTCAAAGGGGAAGACCAGGACTTCTGATTGGAAATGGTTTGATAACAAACTTCTTAAAATCTTTTCCCCCTAACCATCAGTGTTTTGAAATCCAGAGTTCTGGATGGGCCAGTGAAGACTGTCACTTCCAGCACTTACTTGCTCTACAAGTCTATTCTGCTCCTGAGCTTCACTGGAGTTCATAAAGGTCTGAAGATCAAACAAAGCGTCATAAGCATATCCCGATCTTGGGATCAGTTTCTTCATTGATCTTTTAATTTGGTGGAGTTATTCTTTCTGTAAGCATGAGCTGCACCTTGTGTTGCCTACTTCATGTTTTTTCTATAAGGTTTCAGTTAAATTAAAGCAGGCTGTTCAAGGAGGAATTAAATGGGAAGAAAACCAGTTAAGTAGATCATGAGAAGAACTATCAGCTGGAAAATGAGATAAGATCCTACCATGTTTGAACGGTTTACTAATCCCAGTGCTGAAAGCCAAGGATCAGAGAATCTGATCTTTAAAAAATACTGTGTGAGGTGAGAAGCACTGAACAGATTTTTGCATATTTTGCTATGTGAAACAGATGCAGAGAACCGCAGCAAGCAGGCTGCTGCTTCAAGCCAAGAAATGGGAATGAATCTGCATGATTAACCACAGATACAAGCTTAAGAAAAGAGGTATGGGTACTTCCTTTGCTCATCTTCCCATGTACTCTATTCCCTTCAGCAGTTACTTCTTTTTCACTTTGTTTTTCTAATTTATTTTTAAGATGTCATCAGTTGCAGGTCACTGGAGATAAACATCGTGGAAATTCCAAACTCACTTCTGACTATCAGGTGAAAATGGCTGTAAAACAGGAGACTACAAGACAAGACTGGAAGGTAAAACTGATTCCAAACCCTAATGCTTTGAAAGCAAAGAAAACACCCAGTTACAACTAGGTGGCCAGAGCAACATATGGCTGTGTATTGTGGCTATGTCAACAAGAAAGCTTTGAGATAAGTTATTTTAGAAAATACATTAACTTTGTTTTCATTATAGGGTAAGGACCTTATGATGAGGACCTAATAATGAAATTCTAGAGAGCTGGGTATTTGTGTTACACAATTTTTGCATTTATGATATTCACAGAGCGGGTAGGCTCTGTTTATTCTGTGAGTTTGTTGAAACCATGCACAGACTTTAACACGTTAGTTTTCTGCTTAATACCAGTTATTTTTTTAAATGAACACTCTCCAAAGGCATTGTTATTCTCTTGTTCTGTAGGCTTAGCTATGTGTTTGCAAATATCTGATTCCAGAGCTTATAAAAAGCTCTTTCCTCCCAACTTCAATTCTGTCTGCTAATGTACATCTTGCCTGTGGCTGTTCATTAAGAGCAACTGGCTACAGTAAAAGAAAGAATGAAAACACTCACCAGGGAAGATATTCCTAAATTAAAGCTCTAGTTTAGCATAACTTCACCTATCTTTTACATATTGAACATGGCAGAAGTATTTTTCAGTTATCAGTTGCCTGCCTGCTCAGCCTCATGGCTTTCCCATCACAGGGACCGCTTATGCCATTGGTCCCTTGTACAAGCTCCCAGTGGTTGGTACAACAGAGGACTAACTAAATCCTACAATCCTACAAAGTGACCAAGTTAAGAGCTCATGAAAGCATACTAAACTCCTGTGTTATATGCAGAAAATCTCTGACTGTATATTTAGACAATGCTATTTCAGTGCAAAGCCAAATGAGACTGTTAAGATTGTGAAACAGAATTTGTGTAATGATCATGACATCATTATTAGAATGAGTTTATGTAAGAAGTGTTTGGCATTGGTTCTTCTTCTCTCTGACAAGAGATGAAAAAAACCTACTTTCTCTTTAACTCACCACCAAACATAACTGTAAATGCCTTTATACTAATGCAAGGAGCATGGGGAACAAGCAGGAAGAGCTGCAGGTCTGTGCATGCTTGCAGGGTTATGATGTCATTGGTACCACTGAAACACAGTGGTGTGGTTTTCAAGACTGGAGTGTACAGATAAGTGGGTACAGACTCTTCAGGAAAGATAGGCAAGGGAGCAAGGGAAGAGGACAAAAGTAGTTGGTCTCTACATCAAAGACCAACTTGAATGCATGGAGCTCCACCTGGGAAGGAAGAAAAACTAATGGAGAGCTCATGGGTGAGGATCAAAGGGAAAGAGGAGATCACAGTGGGGGTTTGCTACAGGCTACCTGACCAGAAAGACCTGGAGGATGAGGCCCTTTAAAGTCAGATAAGATCAGCGTCAAGTTCACAAGCCCTGGTCCTCATGGTGGATTTCAATCACCCCGATATTTGTTGGAAGGACAACACAGCATGGCACAAGCAATCTAGGAGGTTTCTGGAATGGGTTGAGGGTAACTTTCTCATCTAAGTTACAGAGGAACCTACAAGAAATAGTGCTGTCCCAGACCTTGTCCTCACCAACAAGGAGGGGCTGGTGAGTGAAGTGAAGCTCAAGGGCAGTCTCAGCTCTAGTGATCATGAAATGGTTGGATTTAAGGTTATTTGGGTACCTAAGAGGATGTGTAGTAAGCTTACAACCCTGGACTTAAGAGAGCTGAATTCACCCTCCTCAGGGATCTACTTGGCAGGATATAATGAGATGAAGCCCTGGAGGGAAGAGGTGCCCAAAACAGCTGGTCATTATTCAAGGACCAACTCCTCCTCACCCAGAAGCAGGGTATTCCAGGAAAGAAGAAGGTGGGCAAGAATGCCAAGAGGCCAGCAGGGATAAACAAGGTGCTCCTGGATTTAGTTGGACACAAGAAGAAAGTCTACAGGCAGGGGAAGCAGGGACAAGCTGATTGGGAGTACAGAGGACTTGTCCATGAAGCCAGGGTGCAGATCAGAAAAGCAAGAGCAGAGATAGAATTAAATCTGGCCAGGGGGATAAAGGGAAACAAAAGGGCTTCTTGGCATCCGTCAGTAACAAAAGCAAGGCTAGGGATGACACAGGGCCTTTCCAGAGGGGAAATGGAGACAGGTCACAGGTGATATGGAGAAGGCTGAGATGCCTAATGACTTCTTTGTCTCAGTCTTCAGCAACACAGGTTCTAGCCACCCATCCATGTCCCAGTAGACAAAGATGGGAGTGTTGGTCAATGAAAAACCGGGTCGACAAAATCCCGGCCTGCATCAAGAGAAGTGTGACCAGTAGGTCAAGGGAGGTGATCCACTCTCTCTAGTCTGCTCTTATGAGACCCCACTTGGAGTACTGCATCCGAAGCCCTCAACACAGGAAAGATATTGAACTGTTGGAACGTGTCCAGAGAAGGTCCGCAAGGATGACTGGAGGGCTGGAGCCCCTCTCCTATGAGGACAGCTGAGACAGTTGGGCCTGTTCAGCCTGGAGAAGAGGAGACTCCAGGGAGATCTTACAGAGGCCTTCCAGTACCTGAAGGGGGCTACAGGAAAGCTGGGGAGGGGCTGTTTACAAGGGCTTGGAGCGGTAGGGCCAGGGTTAATGGTTTCAAACTGGAAAAGGGGAGGTTTAGACTGGAAGTCAGGAGGATGTTTTTCATGATGAGGGTGGTGAGACACTGGAACAGGTTGCCCAGGGAGGTTGTGGCTGCCCCCTCCCTGGAAGTGTTCAAGGCCAGACTGGTTGGGGCCTTGAGCCCCCTGGTCTAGTGGGAGGGTCCCTGCTCATGGTAGTGGGGTTGGAACTAGATGATCTTTAACATCCCTTCCAACCTGAACCATTCTATGAACCTAAATATTGAAATCAATATTACAAAGCATTTTACTTACCCTCATTCTCCCATTTCTTATTGCTGGTCCATCTTCTGCTAACCTCAACACATACAAGTCCATTTTGTACTCCCTTCCACCTCGAATACTGAACCCAAAACCTTTGGCTCCTTTCTCCAAATCAACAGTGAAATAATCAAAGTCCTGTACAGATAAAAAGAAATGTAAGCACATGAATGTCATGCTGTGTGTCCAAGAAAACTTTAAAATAGTTATCCAACTGAGACAAGAGCATTTCTGACTGGCAGCCTTTGGCCATTTCCCAAAAGAGGCTGTAGGAAATGTAAATGCTTAAGTCTAAGCCACCCTGAAAGGGCATCTTCCAGCAGTGGCTTGATAAGCAAAAGCTCTCTAGATTTTTTCCATATTCACCCTCAATACTTCCATGACAACTGCGTATACGTGTTTCTGTCTATGCAGAAGTGATTTGGCTCGTGAGGTCGTAGGCAGCTCCTGTATAAGCATCACCACAATTAGTATGAGAGGCATTGCCTAAATTAACAGCAGAACTTAGGGTGATCAGCAGGCGGGACAGCATGGAGTCACAAAGTACAGCGACTTTCATCTCTGGTTAAAACACGTCTTAAAGAAGAAGTGGGAAGTAGGAGATACTAGTTTCATCTTCTTTGTGTCCTGCATAGAGTGAGATTAATCTTTGCAGTTTTTCCCTGGTGGACCCTGGCTACCAGCCCTGTAGAGGGATCTAGGTGGGAAATTGCTCTGTTTCTACTGGTCCACTGGCAGTCAAGAGTGCAAGAGCCATAGAGGCAAGAGAAAAAGTGCAAGTTAGGGTTGTGTAGACCAGTGGCTAGAGAACTAAATGGGAGGTGGCTAGAAACGAGCAGTTGAAACATCTCTACATTCTAAGAAGTATCATGTAGAGTATAGAATCAGAGAATTGTTTAGGTTGGAAAAGACCTTTAAGATCATTAAGTCCAACCACTAACCTAACTCTACTAAGCCCATGATCTGCAAAACCATGTTCTTGAGCTCCATATCTAAACATTTAAACGTATCCAGGGATTTCCTATTTAGATACAGTAAAGCATAAATTTTTTTGACAATTTTCTGGATCCTATTTAAGCATTCGAATATTTTCATTGATATGATTTATGTGCCTGGCTTTGAAAATATGGACATAATCTATACATGGTTCCAGCATACAGTGTCCAGAATTTTACATTCTCTTATTTGTTTCTTACCTCTGTATTTTTCTACCTTTATATATAAAGAATGGAGGATTTTTCTGGAAGCCTGCACTTTGGGCTATATCCTCAAACATTCACAGCCATCAGTAAATATTTGTCATCATTAAACTCTTGTCCAAAGAGACCTAACTCTTCAACTAAGCTTTATTTGAATTTGCAAGATTGTGCCTCATGCCAAGAAATCTAGTTTCTCTTCATCTAGACTTTTACCAACAGAAGTGTAATTTTATGAGTCAGGATTCATATTTATTTATTCAGATTAGAGAAAAGAAATGCAGTCTGACTTATGTATATCCAGTGTTTGATGAACTGTATTATGTTTCTAGGAATAAAAACATTCCTCTGCTGATGCAAAGGCAGCTATTTTAGGCTTTTAATTTTAACCCTCCAGTATCTTAAAAATAGCATTTATTTAACATTATAGTCACACAGTTATAAAAGTAGTGCTGTTTGACAGATCACATAGTTCTTCATTAATATTAATGGTTTGGAAGTAATTTCCTCTACCGAGAAATAGTAACACAGCGTAAAAGCAACAAAGGTGCCTTTTTCTTCTATAATGTCACCATTTTTTACCAATATATGAGCACTCTCTATACAGCCACTAGTGCTTTCTGTTTAGGAGTGCTCCAAGTATTTCAGTGTGTACCTGGGGCTGCCTGTACTCTGACAGAGGGTACTGCCTGGTGTCGGGTGAATGCTGCCGGTAATCCATCAAGGGTGGCTGCCTGTAGTCCAGAGGTGGAGGCTGCTGGTAATCCATTACTGGAGGATGTCTGTAGTCCAGCGGAGGTTGTCGGTAGTCTGTGGAGGACTGCCTATAGTCTGTAAACGGAGGTTGCCGGATATCAGGTTTGACATCCTGTCTGGCTTTTACTTCTGATCTATAACTGAGAAAGGCAATATGACTTCATTTTAGAAAGTGGCAAAACATTAAGAATATGCATCACATGCAATATTGATGAGTGAAAGCAAACTGCCTGACTGCAAAATTGCATAAAACAAATTTTCACAGAAGAGCAAAACTTTTGAGGGTAAATAGCTGAGGCATCCAAATCCACTGAGCACTTTGGAAATACGAACATAAGCAAATTTTCCTCAGGTTCAATTTTACAGCACATATCAGAGACATCAGGATTAGGCTCAAAGACACAGAAACAGGAAAAAATCTTCACTTATCCTGCCTACTTGGAAGATGAAACACCACCTGAAAGCACCCACAATGCTCATTACAAAATGCTGCACTGAGCTTACGAAGTGCTTTTTTCCAGAATTAAGATTATACTAAATGAGATGTCAGTGCAGACATCCATTGCCCCTCTGTTTCATTGACATAACTATGACATAATAAACTACTATTAGTGAAGGTCTCGAGGGTAAAAATATATTATTCTTTGGTCTGTTATCTTTCCAAACAAAGGCATTCTTTGAAATAATATCTGTTAGTATAGTGCGTGTTATTACTACACACTCCCTATAGTACTATATGAGTACAAAGGCATAGCTGGTCAGACCAGTAATTATCCACAGAAGTAAGACATGGTGAAAGGAAAGCAAATATTTTAACGAGGAACTAATACAAGCTAAATGTTGCCTTAATTGATAACTTGTTGCAGGAAGATGAATCCTAACATTTCAGAGAAAAAGTGACTTTCTGTTGTACAGCGACTAGTTAATTAATTTACTAAGATGCAAAAGAGTAGCTCCTTTAGCTCATGAAAATCAGTGTATAATGGCATTTCACACTTCAAGGTACAGTAAGGAATATTTCTTACTGCAAGAAATTGTGCCCATTCAGCCATGTAACATGCTGAATGGACACAAAGGAAGTCCCAAACCTTTTTAGCAAGTTAATTCTGTAATAGTGCTTTGAGTTTAACAGAAATGTTCACATAGTGGGTGTCTTCCCACTCTCCTCTCAAGGATGGAGAAAATATCTTTTTCTTGTGCAGAAATAAACATTTCAAACTCTGCTTTAATAGTGGTCTGCAATTCTTCAGTCGACCAAGTGACCATGTATGCACATGTACACATACATGGACCTGGGCATATCTGCAAAACGAAGGGATTTGGGCGAAGGGATTTGGAATAGTTTCTGATTAAAGGAAGTGATATTGTGAAAAAGTGAGATCATTGTTTTTGATCATGTTAATTTGTGTATGAAAAGATAATCTAAATAATCTAAACATTTCAGTATATTTTGGGTATATTTCAAAACTTGATTGCTTCATTACAATAGTTACAGTAAAGCTATGGGAAAAATCTTCCAGTGCACTAGCTTTAATCAGTTAGAAGTCTAACCAGACACAAAAATACCAGAACTATTTCCCTTTGACTTTTCTGAGAAGATAAAAATAGCCTGCTGCCACATGTTCTTGTAAAACCTGTACACGGCATCTTAAATAAAACCTGTACAGATACAAGCAATCCTCTTACTGTCTTTACTCAGTAACATTGTCCTGTAAAAAGAAGATGAGTTTTAAATATCATATAGTATCTTGATTTGAGACAGAAACAATTAAGTGGCTAAATGGACAAGCTGCAGTGTGACAAAAAATGTGTGCTACTGAAAAAGGGGACTACACAAAATAGCAGTGATGGACAAGAATGCAATCAGCAAAAATGGAACAAGAGGCATCCTTAGGCAGGTTCCTGATACACAACCACAGCTGTATCCCAAAAGATGATGCTTTCATTTACAGTTCGAGGCACCAACATTTTTGTTGGGGATGTGACTAATTACAGCTTATGCTTTTCAATAAAGCTATTACAGAAATTACTTTTGAACTGTAATTGATACAGTTCACTGGTTCTAAAAATTCCTGTTTCAACACACTTTGAATACAACTGTGCAGAGACACTTTTGTGGAAGTTTTCACTGGATTTTGTCAGAAGCTTCTGCCTTCTAGGAGGTGATCACTTTTGGTAAAAGGACTCTTAGGTATTCCAAAAAGTGCTCAAAAGTATCCAAACACAAGGCAAAGAAGTGTTCTAAGTGTGAATAACATGAGGGAAAGTAATTTTGGGCAAGCGGAAGAGCTACACTTCTTAAGCAAGGGGCATTAGAGGGCACAGTGTCTAATCATAACTCAAGTGTCTCCAAATATGTGAAAGGTTATCATCCTGCACCCAGAATCTACTGTTTGGGAAGAGGATCTTGATGAAGTATGTTACTTAGGATTAGCATAAAGACAGTCAGTGCAATCAGCCTCTTTTAGCATGACAAAATTTAATTCAAAGGCTAAATTGCGTTGATTGGAGATCACAGACAGTAGTATCATTGCACTGCCTGAGCACGTTTTCTATATATACAACTTTTAACACAGATGGCCACAAAACTTCTATCCATTTAATTTCCATCATTGACAAAATTACACATGAGAAATTATCTGGAAAGTGATACTTCACAGACAAAACCTCCTACAAAAAACCCTTCCTGACTCTAGAACTCTAACAGACAAATATAAGATGATAAAACAAAAAGGCTACCTGATGATCTCACAATCAGGCACTGACATACCTGTATTTTGTAAACTGCAGTGATATAAGAAAGTAGTATGTTAGCAATAAAATTATTAGCAAGTGTTTAGTTCCTTGGCAAACATACATCCCAGTGGATGACTGAATAGGTTGGATAGAACTGTGTTTGTAATAATGAGTACAATCACAAGACTGTGGCTTGTGCGAACCCCGACAAGTGATGGCTCATGGCCACACTAGAAACAGCATGAAGACACAGCACAAAGGTTTCCTGTGCTGGAAGAGTCTGCTCTTACCTGTTTTCATGTCCCTGCAGCTGAAGGGGCTGAGGAGGTGGTGGCTGGGTGACAGGGCTGTGCTGGGCGACAGGGCTCTGCTGTGCCAGGGGACTCTGCTGTGCCATGGGACTGTGCTGCTGGGCCATAGGACTCTGCTTCTCTGAGCTGGGGGCTGAGGCTGGGCTGTTCAGCTCTGCATAATGGGAAGCTGGATATTAAAGACCTGTCATAGCGAAGCATTTAATAAAGGGCAAAGGTAGACAATAATTCTTGATTACACACTACCACTTTGTCTCTTACTCTCTTGGGTTATGGTCAGATTTTAAGACATCTGAATCTAATGGGCTTCTTTTGATAGTTGATGGGATTCAAAATATTTCATCTTTTTTTTTTGTCACAGAAGCTGAACTACTGGTCTGCTTGTGTTAGCTCCTGTGTTAGCCTTTGAGCTCAACAACAGTTTCCTATCTTTTGTAAATCTTTGGGGATTGTAAACAGTCAACCAAATTTCAATAAATTCTGACTAAGCAGCTGAACTGATGTTTTATTTCTCTGTATTGTGCTAAACGATCAGGGTTTTATGTAGGAACAGTGGAGGAAACTTGAAGTCTGCTTTTCAAACAACATAAAATTGAAAAAGACAGAGAGGTTGGGGAGGAAATTTGGCCTGGTGGCCTTGTTACAAACGAAGGATGCCAACCCTTCCTTCAGGCTTCCTGCTGCACTGGAGGAAGACACATTTGGCACTGAGCTCATCTTGAATATATTTCTTCTGACAAGCTGGCACAGTTATGTGGCTCATCATTTACCTATTAAAAAGCATAAATAAAAGACACTCCACCCACAAGAGGACTGAGCACTGTAGAAGTGACTACTCATGTGTTATCAACAGAAAAGGCACACACTGCATTTTTTTATTCCTGCTTGCAATAGTGAGGAAAAAAGGAGTGAGGCCAGCGTGCTGTGGTGCAAAGCATCCAGAATGGATTGGCATGTGCCTGAGCATCTTTAACAGCAATGCACAATCCGGATCTTGTCTACTTTTCCATTTGAATGTTGAGCTTTATTTTTGTTATTTTCTAACACATTTGTTCCCTGTGACCATACATTTCTAATGGCTCTCTACTTCTTAAATTTATGCTTATAATGCTTTTAAAAATTTTGGCCACTTTATTAGAAATCTTCTCAATTTAGGCTTAATTGTCAAAAAAAGCTTGTGTATTTGCACTTAAAACAGTCCTCATGCAGGCATCAGCAATACTTGTCTGTGTAATTACTATGCTTGAGTCTTTAATTGCCCATTTTGCATCTGTGAGTCTCAGAGATGAAGGCTGGGAATGGTGTCCCTCGTTTCTACATTACTCTCATAACTATGGATGAACTAGTCAAATCATAAGCTGTTTCTAAAACTGCTTTGCATTTATATGGTATTTTTCACCTGAAAGTGCATTACAGAGGTATTATATCTTTTCCTAATTTTATAAGCTGGGAGGCTAATATCAGAAGGTAAATGAGGTGCCCAGTGTCACACAGGGAAGCCATGTCTTGGGCATAAATCATTTTTTACCATTAGCACCTGAGAACATCTCATAGCCCTGCATTTCAGAAAGACCTCTGTTTTCTTCCTAATTCAAGGCACCCATCTCTAACGTGGAACTATTAGCAATTTGCTAATATGGATTAATCTAAGTATCAGAGACGCCTAAATGAGCTGCACAGGCTGCCCTGCAATATCACAAATGCTTGAAAAAGTGACCTCAGGTGATTCTACGGCAGCTCTTTGGTGTGAATTCTGAACCGGTGCATGTTTGTGTTTTCCCCTTCAGTGAATTCATTTAACAAAGTACATAAGTTTCCCCAGTTGCAGTCCATGGCCAATGTCAGACTAATTTCTCGTCCCGTTGCTGGATGCAGCAGCAGAAGGTGAAGGTCGTCTAACTGCAGCATGGATCATTAAGTAATTACATTACTTGCTGTGTGACATTCCTAGCTCTAATGGTATTTGTTGCTGAGTTATAAAGCCACGGTCTCATTAATAGGGTACAATTCATGCACCAGTACAGGACAACGCTAAACTAAAAAGGCCCAGAAATCAACCCCAAAGCCCAAGAAACCAAGACCAAAAGATTTTCACTGATTAGGCTGTGGAGTAATGACCAGAAGAAGAAGTCTGTTGCCTTATCCTCATCCTACAAATGAAATCATTAAGGGTTCAGTTGTTCCTCTCTTTCACATTTATAGTGATGTATGTAGGGCAAAATACCAAGTCCAAACTCTTCCCTCACATCACTTCTTATCACAGGTAGCTGAATGTGCCTGGTGACAGCCATTGCAGTATCTTGTGAGTTGCTTGGCCGAACTTTGATTTGGTTTAGAGCAGGGTAAATGGGAATAAACTCAAAGCCTGGCTCTCTTGCAGGGTGCTTTCCCATGTAGGAGGCAATCCATCCAAAAGATATCAACACCGATTCTCAGGTGCTCAACTGTTTCTCAGGTTTCTTCAGGCTTGTTTTAAATACCCTTTTCATCGCTAGAAACCTTTTTGAGAATTCAGATATAATTTGAGCTGGCTGTAAGGCTGTAATTTTAGTGTGCTGTACGTTACAGCTGAGAAAGCAAAACAAAAAATGTTCTCTCAAGCAGTGACATAATTCAAGCTAATTGGAGGCTACTTAAAATTTTCTTCCTGTTTTTAAGGGCATTGACTTACCCTCCTGAGGAATGATGCGAAGAGTTACGCTGAGACCTGCATCTTTAATTAGCTTCACAATATCTGCATGAGGCATGTTAATAATAGACTGGCCATTCACAGCTAAGATCCGGTCTCCAACTTTAAGTTTTGCACAGCGATCTGCAGGACTTCCATCAATTATCCGCCCTATTTTATGGGGTACAGCTAGACAAGGAACAATAGTCACAGTTGAAATATGCTGAAACAAGTGGTGATGTTCACAGGCAAAAGAAAATGAGTTAATTTGCAAGAAAGTTTTATATGAATTAAAAAAAGTGTTTGTGTATAAACATGTGAAAAGATAAATTATTCTACAATGTCATTTGCATCAACACAGTATGGATTTCAGTAAATCAGAACCCAGATGTGCATACATGTACACAGCTGATACATACACAGTTCAAAACCAGTGTATGGATCAGCTGGTTTGTAAACCTGGCACGCAACAAGATAATAAACAGAAATAAGACATTAAAACAGTGAAAGGGATAAATTTGCACAATAAGTAGTAGTCATCAAGTGCCTCCCACCTCCTACTTTACAGCATCTCCTTTTTTGCATGTTGCAATAGAGGCACTACAACCATAATTTATGTTATATACAAATAGATGGTCTTACTGAAAATGCCAAGATTCACTAAATTGTTCTCCTCCTCCACTCACATGTGAATATTGATAAATACAAATCATACTGAAGATTTATCGAAATGTGCAGCTTTCTAATTAGGTACACGCCAACACGACTTTATCGTTAATTATGAGTGCACAGACACATTTACTACATCAAATGGACACATTTACTACATCAAATAGACACACGCTGTTGCACACACATTCTCAAAATATTTTGCTCTTCTCTGTGTGAATCATCTATTACCTTGCTCTGTCTTGTCCCTTGTTTTCTGCTGAATTTTCTAAATATTACTCCTGATCTTACAGTGTTTCCTCTCTATTCTCCTCCTTTTTTTTCACTAAATGCATACACTCTAGCTGATTCTTCTTTTCCCTCTACCTAGGCTTCGTAAAGAGCATGCTATTTTTCTTCCTTCTACTTATTAAAATTCTTACCACAAATAAATTTGTCTGTATAATCTCTTAATACCCTGTGTCTAAATATGCTCTCACACATCAGTCTTGGCAAACTTGGCACAAGGCTGCTTGGCCTCACTACCCATCTGCTGCTGGTGTTTATCAACAGTTGTGGTTCTATTTTATTTTTTTTCAAAATGATAGATCCTTACAATTCTAGAATCTTGGAAAGGTGGAAGAATTAAACAGTTTTTAGGAAATATCTAGGCTACCAGTGCTCATATCAAACAAAACTCAAAGCAGGAGAATACTCCATCTTGAGTGCTGAACAAATTCTTAGCCGTCTGATAAACATTCTCTGAAGGTGATGATGACAGACACAGATTGCACATGTCACACAGTCACAATACATACACCTCAGAGGGAACTGTATTTCTAGTATGGACTCCAATGTTGTTTGCATTGTTAAAAATTAATTTTCTGAGAACTGAAAATATACCAGTACTCTGAAGGGCAGGATACAATCAACCCATAGGCTTTTGACCACTGTACCTCAGTCAGAAATATAACTTACAGTATGGTTTTAGCAATGTGGACATGACTATTTCAGAAATGTCTTGCTGCTTAGGAAATAAGCACCAAATTTGTGTCACAATGTCTAAACCTTTCTATGTTTTAAAACAGGATAAAAATTAATAGCCACAATTTGTACCTATCAGAAAGCAAACAAGGAGAAGACAACTTGACACTGGAGCAGTTTACATTCACCTAGAGCCCTTTGTATCAGATACATTCTTAATTAATCTCCAAGAGTCATCTAAGCTAAGACTAAAGATTGCCTCTGTCTGGTATACATAATAAAAGATCTGTCTGAAATTGCCATCTCTGTACTGCACATCAGTGCAGACCTGAAAACGAGACTGCCTTATATGAGAGAGCAAGGTGTTTAGTAGGAAGAAAGAAGGGGAAGTATTATGGCTGAAGTGACACAGATAAAAAACCCCATGCTGGCAAATACCAACCCTAAAGGAGATGGTTTCCCTAACCTAAATAATTAAATAAATACATAATTTCAGTAGTGAGGGGGTGGGAAATCCTAATAATTTGCCAGAACAATTTTATTGGATTTCTTGCACCTGACAAGTGAATAGAGCAGATGTCTGCATGTTTGAGATTTCTACTAAAATCAAAGTAGAGAGAGGCATGAGAGCTTAATTCTGCTCCAAATCCTGAGGAAATGGAAGGGAGGGAGAAAGAGGAGGAATTTTGTATTCCTTTGTTGATTCTTCTTAAGGTTAATGGCCTTTGCCCTGCTGATAAATGTATCTAATCTAAATGTTTTGGTGCCACTGCATTCCCTTTGTCCTCCTGCAGTATGAAAGGATCAACAGTAGGTAACCTTCAGAATAAACCTCATGGCTGACAGTGCACCTTTTCCACTGCACATCGGCTTTTGAGGATTTAATGCTTCTTTTCTGAGGCTGAATTGGTGCAATATGTTGTCATATGATTTTGCTGCAGAGTGGGGTGTGGAAAGCTCTTGCAGAAGGAGCCTAAATCTCTATCAAGATTCTGCAAAGGAGACTGCTGGTGTGGTATATATAAGGGGTTTATGGCCAAATCCAGCGAATTACTAATGACACGGAGTCATTTGGCAGAAGCTAGTTTCTGTGCATTTCTAGACAATGTAAGGAGAAATTGATCTCCTGGCTGCTTCTCTCCCAGTAATATCCCAAGGAATTTCTGGTCTCTGCTTGCTTTCCCCAGAGAAGATCTGCATGAGTGTCCTCCTAAGCCACACTATCCTCACCACCACAGTCCCTGCTGCTGTCTTGGGAGGGGAGGATTTACGTGAGAATTAATTTACAAGCATGAGTGCTTCTAAGAGATACAGGTTGTCTGATATGCAGGTTGCTCAAGAAAATATGAACGTATTCTAACATGTTAGGACACACTCAGTTTTTAAGAGCCTTTGGTGGTGAAATACTGTGAAATGAGATGAAGTAGCTACTTTCATAGGTAAAAGCTAAGGAACAAAGGTAGAGATGGAGAGTGAATTTCCATAAAGGAGAATTTCTATCACCCCAAGTGGTCACATCCAGAACAGGCATGGAAGAGCTGTAAACCTGTCAGTACTGATTGGGTTGAGTGAAGTGTCAGAAAAGATCTGATGAAAAAAGATGCGAGATGATGCACATGGGAAAGAGTGACAATGCCTAACCTGAAGCAGAGATGAGCCCTAAATTAATTACTACTACTCCGGACATCAGAAACAAGTGTGCACACTTTTCTAAAAACTATGAACTCGGTTAAACAGCAATTTTAAGAGTTAGAAAACAGATGAAACAAACCACTGCTAGTTATTACTGTGCATCTAAAGCCTGAGTATTCTCATAGTTTCAATAGTCTCATCTCAAAAATCGTAGCAGTGAACTAAGAAGGACTCAGAGAAAGACAGCACAGCAATGTGAAGCAGAAAACACCCTCTGCTGAACAGCTCCTTCAAGCCCATGAACCTGTTGTCTGCAGTTTGGAGAAGAGTAGGTAGGCAATGTTTCGGAAAGCCAGGAAATGAAAAGATTCAAAAAGGGATTAGACAAAGTCGACGTGGCAGATCCATTGCTGATTAAATCAGAAAGCTGTGGTTGTGGTAACTGTCTGCTGTCAGTGCAATCCTCTCTGCCATGAGTCATGACCAGGGACAGCATGGAGCTACGCAGCCCTCTGGTCTGTCCCAGAATCATTCTCGGTCAGAAACCTCTCATGTTAGGCATTTAACTAGGAGTTTCATAGAATCATCATGGATCAGAAGGGACCTTGAAAGATCATCTAGTCCAGTCCCCCTGCCANGCTTTGCTCCATTCCCCCTTGTCCAGTCGCTAACCTGAGATCCTAAAAAGCTCCTCCCCAGCTTTTTTGTAGCCCCCTTCAGATCCTGGAGGCCACAATAAGGTCACCTAGGAGCCTCCTCCAGACTGAACAGGCCCAACTCTCAGTCTGGCTTCATAGGAGAGGTGCTCCAGCTCTCTGATCATCCTTGTGGCCCTCCTCTGGACACGCTCCAGCTTGTCCCCATCTTTTTTGTAGTAAGGGCTCCAGACCTGGATGCAGTACTCCAGGTGGGGTCTTTGCCTAAACCTTTTAAAGGAGTCCCAGACCACTTGACTAGTGGTAAATCCACTCACCTTTACAAGTTTTTACTATCTATTCACTCCTTTTTTAAGAATTGTCCACAGCTGTTCTCCAAATGTATGAACATTTTGAACAGTGGCAGCAAGTGCTTGGATTATTCTCTGCAGAGAATACGATCCACTTATTTCAAAACACTGAGTTACCTGAGTTGAATTGGATATTAGCAGTCTGTACAGAAATACTTGGATTTGTGGCTTAAAAGAAATAATCCTACTACTCACACTAAAAGTGATCTCAGTAAGCAAACTGCCCCTTTGCAGGACAATTCATTTATTAGTTCTCTACACGATGGATGAGACTGCTGAAAGTATGAGAAATTGGTGTGATACAGTTTATAAACCATACAGTCCTTCGAAATAGGCACATACGATTATGTTTTCTAATACTATAAAGTCATTCAAAATGTAATGCTCAGGAGTGATAGATATGGATATCTACTTAAAGAATAATTCAATCCTATCAAGGTAAAATTCCTAGTCCTAAATCCCAAAAAAATCTAGCAGAGAACAGCAATGGCAAAGAAACATTTTCTAACAATGTGGCCCTCCTCTGGACACGCTCCAGCTTGTCCCCATCTTTTTTGTAGTAAGGGCTCCAGACCTGGACCCTGCCACAGCAGGATCACATAGACCAAGTCACACAGGAACACATCCAGGTGGGTCTGGAACGTCTCCAGAGCAGGAGACTCCACAACTCCCCTGGGCAGCCTGTTCCAATGCTCTGTTACCCTCACTGTGAAAAAGTTCCTTCTGATATTTATATGGAACCTCCTCTGTTCCATCTTGCACCCATTGCCCCTTCTCCTATGACAGGATCTCAACTTCTGCAGCATGTTTTTCAAAAAATTTATGACTTCAGAAAGGCTTGAATCCAGAGAGCACCAAAACTTCCAAGAAACTTGTAGCCACCAGCCTCTCCTCCTAAATGGCCTCAGATATTTGCAACACTGCATCAGGCTCACAAGCTGACCCAGCAGGAGGTAGTGAATTGTGCAATGATCAGCTTCAACCTCATTATTAAGNTGCACCCATTGCCCCTTCTCCTATGACAGGATCTCAACTTCTGCAGCATGTTTTTCAAAAAATTTATGACTTCAGAAAGGCTTGAATCCAGAGAGCACCAAAACTTCCAAGAAACTTGTAGCCACCAGCCTCTCCTCCTAAATGGCCTCAGATATTTGCAACACTGCATCAGGCTCACAAGCTGACCCAGCAGGAGGTAGTGAATTGTGCAGTGATCAGCTCCAACCTCATTATTAAGAGAACTTAAAAATTTAAAAGATGGAAAAGAAATCTTTGAATTTAGAAAAGTGATAGGATCTGCTTTTAGGAATGTAACAGTACTTACAAATCCATATTTTCTCAGTATTAATATTTCTATTTAATAAAATTACGCATCTTTGCTCTTCATGACCCAAACTAACACCCTTCCCACACCTTCATGTCCTAGAAAATAAAGAGTAAACTGTGTGGTGTTACACCTGAGGGTCCATATGCTTGGGTCAGCTGTACTCAAAGCCAGAGCAGTTTCTGAATGCAGATTCTCTGTAACATTGCATATGCATCTATCAGCTTGCTTTTTGGAAATAAAAATGATTTCTCCTCACTTGGGGAACCCTTATGCTAGAAATAGTTGATTCCAAAAAGATGTTACCAACAGGTAATGCTTTTCTGGATAACATCATGATTATTTTTTACATCTATTCAGTACTTTTAGACTTAACTGCAAAGACACTTTTTTTGTAGAAAGCAGCTTTCCTGTTTTTTATTCCTCCCCCCCAGCTTAGTAGTTAAATGTAAAAAATGATCAGTTAAGGGGAAAAAAAATCCCCTCTACTTTATCTATTAAACCCTCTGGCAGACAAATTCTTGCAATCTTTTCTAATGTTAATGGATACAGATAGTAAACCAAGTAAATGAACCTCCCTGAGCCAGCTGTCCTTTTCAATGTTATACAGCTGATCACATGAATATTTATTACATACTCAATTCTCAGAAGGTGCAAGAGATTCCAGTCAACCAGCAGGCTCCAGCATACCGGATTTTAATTGGGAGAATATATTAAGTGTAAACATCAGTAATTTCATTGCTACGGAATAATCTAAAATTTGGGGAATTCGAGAGTGGTGGATTTTCTATGAGGTCCAACAATTAGAATAGAGATGAAGTATTTTCTTGCAATTGATGAACTGTTACACGTGACAGTCATTTAGGAGACAGAAATCTCTGGCATGCTGCATAGTTGCAGACAACAGTAATCCCTTTTGTTTATAAGGTTAATGAACCTATGAATTGAAACATGCCATTGCCTTCTTACATGGAGCATATTATATAGCACAGGCATAACAAGGTAGGTGGGAAGGAGGGAGTATACATCACTAAGAAATTTAAAGATCTAAGAAAAGTTAATGGAATTAGGTTTTTCAATTAAGGCTTTTAGAGAAAGCAAAATGTGTAATCATTAGAGATTACGATTGGACTCCAGAGGAAAATGTTTCACCCTGTGAGCAATTAGGCACTGGAATGGTCTTCCCAGGGAAGTGATGGATTCCTCAGCTTTAGACAGTTTTGAGGCTCAGCTTGACAGGGTGCTGGGCCATCTCGTTTAAACTGTATGTTTTTAATTTAGTGGGTCGGACTCAATGATCCTCAGGGTTCCTTCCAACCTGGTCTACTATGATAGAAAAACACTGAGTCCCTTCCCAGGTTTGCACTAAGTCAGTTCCAAGTCATACAAATCAAACAAGCTTGTTTTTATAGCTGAAGAGGCAGTGGTGCAGCTCAAACTGGAATATCCAATCTAAGGAGGAATGAGAAAACAGGTTCTTTGCCCACAAGTCCCAAGGGGTGACTCACTCTGAAGGTAGGTTTTCACTGCTTTATTCCTGAAATCTCCAAGGTGGGAGTCGAGACATCCTAATTTCCAAAATTCTGCTTTCTTTATAATTTGCAGATTGGACACAGAAAATTGTGTCCCCGGGCACCATCTTATCCAGGAAAAAGCATGGCTGAAATTGCAGCATAAATAACTGTCTCAGATCACAGTTATCACTGATCAATAAGCTGGTTTTTATCTCTAAACTGCAAGGAGTTCAAAGGAACTCTGGAGCTGAATGGGACTTACTTCAGAATGCTGTTTTCTGCAGCCAGCAGAGGCTTATCTTGGATTTCTGGGTTTTAGTTAAGGCTGCATGTTTTGAGAAATGAGAGAAGCTTCTTCCATTAGACTGTTTTATCATGTTTTGAAAATCCAGCAGCCGTTGGCATATGCAGTGTAGGGGAAAACTAAATCTACAACTCCTCTTTACCTAAACACGAGGAAGGTAATACCAAGTATGCACAGTCATCTGCTTTTACTTACTGTTTATTGATTACGCCTGTGTTTTTGTTTTGTCTATACTACAAAAGCACTAATTGGCAGTACCTACTACAGTAAATTTCATGGAAATATTGACAGTTTTCCAATTTCACTGGAAGTTGCCAGTTAAGAAGATCTGTATATGTGATTTCTTTCTACAGAAATTAGGGTGTTGAAGGGAGACTGCAATCACTTCTCCTATTGAAAGCTGCATCCCAAACACATTAAGTAAAAACAGCTGAAAGATAAGAAGTAGGAAGGGGCAAGTTTAGTCTACAAAGTTCTGGGAAAATTAAGCCAGAAATTGCTTTTTGGCCAATTCCAGCCAGCCGCAAATACTTTTCCATACAATTCAGATAGTAAGCTTATCTTGATGCTTTTAAAAACTCAGCATGAATGAAAGTGTTGCCACAGAAGACATGCACTATTGAGTATTATCCTAAATGTAAAGCAAAGAGTAGATTAATTAATTCAGTTTTAGTGTGTCAGCTGCACTGTGACACAGTACTGTCATATAAGGCAGTGCCATCCTATGTGCTGTGGCATCTCCATAACCTCATGCAGTGCCACACAATTGCATGAAGACTCAGAAGGGGCAGCCCTGGGAGGAGCTCTTCCTTCCTAGAACCACATGTGCCACAAGTATTTTTATTGGTGGAAGTATGAAGGTATTCCTCAGGACAGCACCTCAGAAACAGGCTGTTGTTCACTCCGTTTAGCCATTTCACTCTGCCACTGAAACAGGACATCTCAAAGATGTTTGTAACTTGGTGGTTAATGGCAGACGCCTGGGAAGATGTTCACACAGTTGTGAGGTTAAATCAGTTCAGACAACCCCCTCCTCCCAACTAGAAGTGAAAAGATAGANAATGGACTGCCTGGGCAGGTGGTGGAGTCAACATCCTTGGAGGCATTTAAGACAGGAGGTGGCACTTAGTGCCATGGTCTAGGTGATTGTGGTGATGTTAGGTCACAGTCTGGACTTGATGATCTCAGAGGTCTTTTCCAACCTCAATAATTCTGTGATTCTGTTTGCAGCTAGGAATGTACTGGAGATAACGTTTTTTCATAAACTGTGAGTCACATTTTGGTGGCCTATCTGGAGAAAGGATGAAGCCAAGGCTTTAATGATGGGACAGACTTGGGGGAAAAGCATGATAATGTTTTAGGGGCAGTGGAAGTTAGTCCTTTCATTAGGTACAGGTCAGGAGCCTGACCTGGTATATTTTCTTAATCTCTTAGCCCTTTAAGATCCTTTGTGCTCTGCACTAGCCAAAACAACTTTATCCTGGATGAATCACTTAAACATGATCCTTTATTTATATACTTCATCTTTTACTGATATAATTTTGGAGCGTGGCTGACCTTGTCTATGCTTCTGCTTTGTCCCTTGAAATCTCTTATTAAATCCTTGTAATTAGTTTTCCACTCCTGATCCAGCCCATATCAGAACTGAAATTTGATGCAAAATAATCCTCTGTGCTGCTTAAGAGAACGCCCCAAGCAATGCTTTGACAAACAGAAGACACATTTTCTACACGGGGAAAGAAAGGTGCCACAAGAGTTGTGTGTTTAAGCAAGCATTCACAGATTCACAGAATGGTTCATGTTGGAAGGGACCTTAAATATCATTTAGTTCCAACCCCCCTGCTATAAGCAGGGACACCCCTCACTAGACCAGGGTGCTGAAGGCCCCACACATTCTTGTCTTGAACAGTTACAGGGAGGGAGCATCCACAACCTCCCCAGGCAATCTGTTCCAGTGTCTCACCATCCTCATCATGAAAAACTTCCTTCTGACTTCCAGTCTAAACCCCTCCTCTTCCAGCTTGAAACCACTACCCCAGTTAATGGTTTACAAGCCCTTGTAAAAGTATCAGCAAGTAAAAATTACATCCAGATCTGAAGGTTTTTTCCAAACCACTTAAGAGTCATTTAGTGAAATGGCAGTTACTACAGTAAAAAGTTGTCCCCTAACTGTGGCTGTAGTTTGCCCTCACTCTGTCTGTATATCAAGGATAAAAAAATGCCCTTAGTATTTTGAAAGTTGCTGTAAGGCAAAGGTAGGTCTGTATAGTAGCAGTAATGACAATCCCTTTGGAAAATATGTGGAGACTAAAATGGGCCAAGATCTTAAGCCTCTGGAACAAGAGTAACACCCTTAATTGTGGCAGTTCTTGAGTCTTTCATGGCTCTTTTCCAGCTTAGAGGGAGTGTGAAGCACTTCTGTTAGGTGTCATGGGAGTAGCACAGCACACACCCCACAGAATCATAGAATCATTAG
>VZRI01007955.1:0-229204 GCA_013397515.1 Upupa epops | reverse complement strand
CTCCAACAGTTCTGTGTCCTTCTTGAACTGAGGGGCCCAGAACTGGACACAATACTCCAGATGCAGTCTCACTAGTACAGAGTAGAGGGGGAGAAGAACCTCCCTTGATCTGCTAACCACCCCCTTCTGATCCCCCCCAAGATGCTGTTGGCTCTTTTGGCCACAAGAGCATGGTGACTCTGACTTCACAGGGTGGTTTACTGCTTCACAGTCAGAGCTAGTTTGAACTCAACTGGCAAACAGAGGATGAACTTCTGTGTAACCCCTTGAACTTTAGGCTAACTGCAAAGCTGCAAACCCATGAAATTGTGGTTCTGAGGCTAGTAGCAGCTCTGTTGGAATGACTACCTCAGTTGCAACAGTGCTTCAAGCTCAAGTGCTCCATGACACAAGGTTCATGGTCTTGTACCACTGTAATTTGCTGGATTTCAAATCACAATTTATAACTGTGATTTCAAGAACAAGGAAAATATTTTCAGGTTAATTAATTGTCTTTTTGAGTAAGAGTGATGATGATATGATGATACACTTCCAAGTCCTCAAGTCTTTTGTTTTTACAAGAAAGTAGTAAAGGAAATATAGTTCTCAAGCTGAACATTCTGAAATCAAAGGAACTTGATTTTGCTTTGCCCTAAGGATACTCCCACTGAAACAACTTCTTAGGCTACGCTGTCCCTAGTAGTGTCTAGCACTACAAGACATTCCCTTTTTTGACCTGTTTTGCCTATTTTCATTCTTTCAGAGTTGCTTTGCAATTACAGCATTAACATTTAACTATGCATGTGTAGGGTATGTCTGCACAGCACCATTCTGTGTCACATGGGGATTCATAACCTGGCAACAAGCGTTCAGGCTCTGAAATCAGAATCACCAGAACTATTAACATACCCCTGCTATGAAAAGAGACTACCAAGGTGCTTGTCATGATACCACACAAATCTGTATTTCAATACTGACTATATCAGGTTGATACTTTCCTGTTGGTAATAACACTCTACACCCCTGACTGCATATTTTAATCAAAGGACTTCAGGTTTTTTCAAGATGGAAGGGATATCAGAAGTGGCTGCTGCTGAAATGTTTCTCTAATGTCTCAAATGACTCAAATATTGCTGTATTCTGAATGGGTAATGAGTGCTGGGTAAAGGAGGATAATAATTTCCCCTCAGTCTACAGGCTGTGCTTCTGTTAATACAGCCCAAATTACTTCAACTAAATAAATACTAAGTAAAGAAAGTGAACTACAAATAGTCAATGATTTTCAAACTGGTTTATTACTAAGGACAGAGTATGTCTGTCATTTTCAGCTTATCATTTACACTATTTTTGGAACAGAATTCACATAGAAAGGGTATTTTCTTCTCTGATCTGTCACCATCTACAGAAAATGTGCAGCTTTTGGTTCATTGCTCTTTTCTCAACTTAAGACCTGGGTGCCGTTTGGGATCACTGACATCCAGTGCAGCTGTTAGTTGAATGGATTTGCTTGTCACTTCCACACAAGACCATAAATTTCTTTTACTATTGGAGATATTTAACTGAGGTTCAGCAGTGGCTACCTAGTAATAGTTGTCTGGGGAAAAAGTACCACAAGAACATGTTGGGGGGTAAGAGGCAAAGCAGGATCTAGAGTCTGTGTCTGTTGTCTTTAGCAAAACACTCCAGTCACAGAATTTTGATTGCTTTGGCATTTTCTCTTTTGCTTCCTCTTTTATTTCTCTCTTTGTGTCCTCCAACAACAAACACTATCTGTGAAATAATTTCCTTAAAAACTTCATTACTGACTACATTGATTAACATGTATGTATCTCTATGTCCTCTATGAATTACTTTTTATCCTTTCTGATCTTCTGCAAAGAACTTCCAGTTGGCTATTATATTCAATAAAGTAAAACTCCTGAGTCCCAAGAGGGTAATTATCCACAGTTTTATTACAATATTAATTCTATCAATTATGGAATTTTAAAATTCAGCCGACGGAACGTGAAAAGTGACTCTTAATAACTGCACACTCATGAAATACTGCAAAGAAGTTTTCTGAGTCTTTCATTTGCTATTGTGAGATATGGATATCCCAGCATTATCTTAGTTGCTCTTTTGAATTTAGAAGAGTGAAGTTTGGCCCTAAAAGTTGAAACTGTGATTTTATTCCCTTGGGAACCAGTCTTGTGCAAAAGAACAAAACATGGCTTCAAGGCAGGAAAAGGACCGAATCAGGCTGCAGCTTGCAAACATGACAAACATTCTCTTGTCCTGGTTTTTCAGCAGTGCCTAGTGTTTCAGAGGGATGTGGTGGGAGATGTGGACGTCTCTCAATGTAAAACCTCCTTACAAAGAGCTCCACACTCTGTTCTGTAAAAAACATGCGAAACACTCAGGGGTGCCCCTGTGTCGGCAACTGCAACTCCCACAGGGTTTAATTGTCCTGTAGGTACTATGTTGCATCGACCTGACCTCTTTCCCTAAATGTACCTGGGACATCTTAAATGCTACTGGATGCCTGTATTAAAGTAACAAAGTTGAACCTCAGCAAATATTAGTGTTCTGGACACAAATTAGGTCAATTATTAAAGGTTGATCCTGCTTCTATACACATCATCTCCCTGTACTCAGGCTGTAATTTTTATACTATCTATAATCCAGCCACCTCTGTGCCTGTGTCTAACTGGTCTTTCTATTTCCAGTTGCTTTTGCAGTACCCTAACTGGACAGCTGCTGTCACTGGCTTTGCTGTGACCTAAGCTTTTATACCAACTCCCTGAAATACACCTAATCCTATTGGTTACCTGCAGAATCTTCTTGGGATGTAGGAACAGAGAAAATCTACTTTTTGGCTGAATCCTGTTGTATTCTGACAACCATATAAATCTGTGAAATGCAGAGCCTCAGATGCCAGAATACCTTGGTTTGTCCATGACAGAACAGGCAAACAGTGTCCCTGGAAGCAACCTTGACTTGCTCTCTTTAGTTTTAATCTCTGCAGTATTTAGTTAGCATGTCAGGTTTTAATCAATATTATCTTGTGGTTTTTGCTATTATTTGGGGCACATTTACAAAAATAAAAGATGAAAAATATGATTCACTTACTTATGGTGGACCCAGTTTCAGGCCTGTTCAGGGAACTGATGATAACAAAGCCAAAGCCTTCATTCTCCTTGCGGTGGATCACGACATCACTGGTTTGCAGACTGTGAGACGTGAAGCCCTCAGGGGGTGTAGCATTGCTACTAGAGACAGCATGATTACTGTTAGCATAAGTAGTGTAGTCACTTCTTGGAGAACTATGGTGCGTAGACACTGAGCCTGGGCTTCTACCATTCTCTGGGCATGGTTCTCCTACAATATAAATCACACCAGTATTATAGTCTGACTTGCTCAGTGTAACTTACAGTACATTTACTAATAATGCAGCATGACCACAGCTGACTGTCTATAGCCCAGACTACCACAAGTATTAAACTAGGAGCTGTAATAGATTCAGAGAGACAGGAATCTACACAATTATGCAAAACATTCAAGGGCAATCAGATAAAGCAAGCATGAACACTCACTGCTAAGCTATCTACAAAAGAAAAAAGGAATATAAGAAACAGTGGCTATCGGGACTGCAAAAACATCACTAAGTACTATTCCCTTGTCTGCTGGTTGATCTGCCATCAGGAATAAAATGTGATCATCTAATCCAATACAGAATTATTTGTGTTTGGATTAAAGGAATTTAGCAGGCTGCTAACATAGAGCAATTAGTATTAGCTGCATAATTTCCTTCTTACAAGTTGATTCGCATACTCAGAAGATGTTTCATGGAACAGAGCACTTATACAATGACAAAGAATCCCAAATAAATAGTTTCTCTCTGGCTGTTGTGACAGAAGCCGTGGTCATTTAAAGGTTTTGAAGATGCTCTTGTGTGGTGAGCTCAAAAGGGCAGAAGTGAAAATGGAGTCCATCCACACTTCAGTATTGCTTCATAGCAATGAGAACAAGAAACAAGTTAAATCTTGTGGAATTACACGCTTTTTTAGTATAAGCATTTTGGCAATTGAAAACCATAAGGTTACACTTCCAGATGGGAAAAAAGATTGATGCTCCTTGCAGATCTAAGCTGTTTACCCAGATCAGGGTTTATTGACAGCTTTAATACAGAACTTCCTGATGAATGTAAGTACTGTTTTCTGTTCAGAGCAACAAGAGCAGCAGTCACTGCACTGAACACGTTCAGAGCTTAGGCACATACACACACATCCTAGGAAGAAAACTTGCAAATTAGACCTTCAGAGTGTATATATTAATAAAATAAACATCATCCAAGGACAAGCTGTTGTTTTCTCAGTCAGGTGTGTCCTTTAGCAGTCCTTCTGCAACCATTAAATAAAGTGATTAGAGAGAATAAAGTGGAAGAAAACCAAACAATTATTATATTATTACAGTAGAATTGAAAATCTCCCAGAGTTATTGAACCAAATCTGCAACTAAATGCCATAGTCAGTGACAAGAGAGAACTCATTTTCTGGCTATCAGGTTTCAGAAAGCTGAATATTGTTTGTGGCTGAATCCAGTAAGTTTTATGTTCATGTCAGTATGGCTGCAAGAGAAAGGAAATTATCTAACCCCGCAGAATGACCAAGAGATGCTTTGGATAAGAAAGAACGTAACTGAGTGCCATTAAGTATAAGGAGAGAAAGATAAAGGAGAGGAAGGTTAAGTGTCTATTCAATTGTCAGCTGTGAAACAGATATTAATCAGAAAAAATACATTTTGCTTCTGCCTGTAAAAATACGGTATTTTAACCCATATTGTTCCAAATAACACAAATCCCTTATTCAATTGTTTTCCAGAGCTTATGAATGGTGATTTTCTGCCCTGGGTATGTATCTATGCAGAATGGTGATCCCAGGCGAGGGCTGAGATACGCTCATCAGCAGGAAAGCCCCCGTGTTGTACACATTCGCGCTAGTGAGGAATCCACACAAAATCAACTGGCTGGCTGTGTTAGTACTGCAATTCTCAGTCAAGCCTAACATCAGTTGTTTTCAAATTCTTCCTCAAAACATATGTTGTAACACACCAAATTCTAACTCCGTTCAGTTCCTGAACTGCTTAGACATGAATGTGATACACACGGTACGCCCCAGCGTGGCTCATTCAAGGCCTCAGCCTTGAGCTCCAGGTGTTTCAGCAGCCTGCTTCATGTTCTGTGCCAGGAGACCAAGATGTCTATCAGACCCTTTTATTTAATATTTATCATGCAGCAGCAAAGGCTGGCACCCTCTTGCTGATTGTGCCTGCAACCTGTACAGCCAGCTGACCTGGGGAAGGTGCTAACCGCAAGCACTCGGCGCATTACCTTGGTTATTGGCCATTTTCCTAGCGCTGGGGGAGCTGCGAGGGGGCGTCGCACCGGGTGCAGGGGGACCTTTCTGGCTGGAGGACTCTGGATTCAGTAACAGAAGAAAGTCAGTCCCGCGGGAGAGCGGCTGGCAGGGAGCTGCGGTGCCGCAGTGGGAGGGGGACTGCGAAGACGAAGGTGAGTGGGAGGGCAGCTTTTTGGCAGAGGAGCAAGGGCAACAGCGCAGGCAATGACGGTGGAACGAGGGCATGGGGAGGCAGAAGACAGGACAGGCTGGGAATGTGATTTTGCTCATTTCTGGTGCCTCAGTTTAGTGTACTCACCACAAATGTATTAAAAGTTTTTCAATTAATTTTCCTCGAGTAAGCAAATGATGCAATGGAATGGCAGGAAATTCTCCCATTAAAGCTTTAATAGATGCTGCCACACGTTTTCTGGGTTCCAGAATATTCAAATATTTATCAATATTTGAGACTGAGCTATTCCAAAGTTTTAATTTACTTCAGATTCTTCATATTGTTTCAGGCTTATTTTTTGAATTTGTCTGTTGCGGGGAGGATCTGGCCCTCTTCCTAGGAGCCTCTTGTGCTATATGGTAGGTTTTCTGCTAACCTTGTAGTTGGGGTGGGGAGAAAATTCCAGATGATGTCAGTGAGACCAGAAATGGGCTCTTAATACACACAAGAGTGAAATGAGTTCCTGCCCTTAACAGTTAACAATCTTGGAGCCTCTGACTCTGATGCAGCTTTGGCAGCTTCAACTTAGGTGAATATTTAGTCCCAAAATGTGGACAACAGGAGACAGCACAGACCACGACAGCATGGAACAAACCCAGAGCGCTCATGATCACCACATCGGGGTTGCCAATATTGTTTCCACTTCAGAAGGAAACAACACTGAGTTGTAGTAGTTTTGTCACAGAAACAAATGACACACATTTATAATTATTTGCTCTTCCAAATGACATAAACATTCACTTTGATTTTCATTTTTTCTGGCTTGTTTTTATTTTTTAAGCAGCACCTGTTTGTGCTGCCAGTGTTGAGATTAGGTTTTCCTTCTATCTTCCTTAGCCTTCACTCACCTGTGGGTAGCACCTTCCTCCTCACAGTAAGATTCACTTGCCCATTTCGGGCAGCATTATGCATAAGATCAATCACATATCGGTGGGTTTTGCCGGCCACTGGAATCCCATCTACATACACGAGCTCATCACCAGGATGGAGACGACCATCTCGGTCTGCTGAACCCATGGCAATTACTGCTCCGATGAGAATCTAGGCAGCAAAGAGATAAAATCTCATTATATACACACTTGGCCTTTGATTTAGTGCCATGAATGTTGCAGTGAGTTTCCCTTTTCTTCAAAACTAAGCTAGTGACTCAGCACAGATGAAGAGACCTGTGTGTGTCTGAAAGCTGTACTCCTCCTCTCTGGATGCGATTGAAGATGTTCGCTTGTCTTTGGTGAGAAGGTAGGATGTTTCTTACCTGTGAGGCAGTGATACACTTGAGAATCTTGATCTAACAGCTGATCTGACAACTTCAAGATAATGTCGATAAGGAGTGTTGGGTTTACGTAGACTCCACTATGCAGAAGATCTAAACAGCTTAATTACATGTAAGGGCACTTTTGACTTAAAATTGCTTAGTCTGCGTATTTCTTATCAAAGGTTCCTCACTGCTCTGTGATTTAATCACTGAGAGTAATACGCTTGAATTTAGTAGTGAAAATGACCCTACGTAGCTTTTTTTTGTGGCTCTTTAGGGGAAAAGAAGCGCTTTATCCAGTGCTGTTACTCAGGTAGCCGTTGATTAACAAAATGAAAACAGAAGAAAAATGTCAGCTTCTTCTGGACAAATGTTGTTTTCCCAAATCTATGTCTAATTTTAATTTGTATGGGACATATAAACTAGTAAAAAATCTGTTCAAAACCTTTGAATGACTTTCTCCACTTTCTATGCACAGAAATTCACATCATTTATTAAAGCAAGACATAGGTATTTTCCCTGTGGAATAAACGGTAGAACAGTCAAGATCAATTCAAACAAAACCTGCTTTCTTTGAAAGAATATTAAAGCTTCCGCAGAGTGTGTTCCAAATTTTCTTGTTCAATGTGAGAGTGAGCACAGAATGACAGATATGACAGGCCGTGTGACAATCCACTTTAAAAAAAATAAAAGATAAAAGCTATCATTTATTACTTTTCATGATGAACTACAAAGGCTGCATGTGGTAGTCATGCAGGTGGTCTTATGTTTTTTTGCAGTCTTAGATGCAGAGTTGGAAGTATCCCAGCAGAGTGTTTAATTGAAACCCTGTGTGGAGCCTGGAGAATTTACCCCACTGTCTAGCCTCCTTTTGGCTCACTTTTTCTTTCAAAACTTAGCAAAGAGAGAAGATGATACGGTGTTTTGCAGCTTCCTGGTGTTCCTGGTATTCTGTTAAGCAGTGCCAGGTTGAATTGCCAGAGTCTTTTAGGTTCTAGGTTCTGCTCTTCAAATAGTAAAAGAATATTTCTCAAAGCTGTGGAAAATACTCTGTGCAAAATCCAACTGTGAAATATGTTCCTTTACTGGACTGGAAAAATCTTGTCTCCAAAACTACTTGTAGATAGATCTCCACAAAGTATTCTGACAACATTTGTATGTGGGCATCTCATATGAGTACGATTATTTTTCCTAGTCATTGTGGGAAGAGATGGATGATAACCCTCTGCAGCTTAGAAGACTGTAGGGACTGCCTTCCTGCTTTGATTTAGCATTTGCAGTTAATTCACAATTGGCTGCCAAGGTATTGAACAATTTGTGTATCTTTAGCCTTTGCGGAAACACATATGCAGCTCACAGCCACAGTAAATCAGTAGTACCTACTGCAACACTTCCTAGTTTTGAATAATTAAGTAATTATTGCTGATATTTCACATATCCACAGTGAAATGTGAATGTGATGCTCATTTCAGTGGTGGAACTGCCTCCTAATAAAGGCAGCAGAATCTCAGTTTAAACACTTCGGGTAGGTGTGTTTGTCAAGATGATGGCCACTGAAAGTGTTATTTCATATATTTAATAGCCAGAATAACTTAATTATCCTTCTTTTTCATTTTCTGTGTCTGAACTTGTCTCTCATCCAGTATCTGCTTGCAATTCATGGCTGAGTAGTTTCTATAATAGCTATAAATTCTACAAGCAAAACACAAATTGGAAAAATATAAGGATTATATTACCTCTGTACTGCAGTTTCAGACGGGCCTAAGATTGCTTTGAATATGTGAGGAAAAGAATGATGGCATGTAGGCAATAACAAGTGTGCTGTGGAGAAAAGTTTCACCTACGGTTCAAGATTAAATATGAGAAATGCTGGGATTAGGATGATTGTGACTGAATCTAATCTGAAATTGAAGCCTGGGTCTATTAACCCATATATGTTCATCTGTTTTGATACCGAGTTTCTTTGTGATGCTCAGCGATTATTTGACATTGTGTTGCAGTTTCTCTGAATATAACACTGGCTTCACAGGCACAGAGTAAAACTTAAGTAATAGACATCAGAGGTGTGATAATTCTCACCTAGTTTCAAGTGTCTGTGATGTATAAAAAAAAGCTAATAATCTCAATTCTGTCTAATCACTGCTAGATATAGGAGTTCCTAAGATGTGGTCTGCACAACCCTATCTGCCCCTCTGTAGACATCTGTTATGGCTTAGAAATGTCTGATTCTTGGCACTGATCATAAAAGAAATATAGATACACATCTTACATTTTTGAGAAGAGTACCCATCAGTCTGTGTTGAAAAGGTGAAACTCTTAGTGTAATTATGTACAGGAATGTTCCTGTGACTTTGAGTTTGAGCTGCAAAACTGTATCCAATACTTCTCCACTTTGGGACAGCAATTCACGACTTCAGTGAAGTTCCCATTTACATACATTTGCAACCTTTCAGTGATGCTATAATTCACTGTAATAGAGTCAGACGGGAGATGTGATAAATACCTGGGGTGGTATGCTCTCAAGAGACTTGAGAGGTGAACTCAAACAGCACACTCTTGGTATTTGAAATTTCTCAGTAAATTGAAGTCTTTCCTTTACAAAGCACCCCTATGCTTGCAAATACAGAAAGCAAAGTAGTCCATCAGCACTTTCTCCGTCTAAGTTGACAGGAAGCTGGTATAATTAGAAGAAAACTAAGCTACAGTCCCTCTGTAGTGTCAGTATTATCACAGAATCGTAGGATGATAGGGGTTGGGAGGGACATCTGGAGATCATCTAAGAAGAATTCACATAACATTATCTTTCTAAAACACTATATAGACCCTGCTTCTTTGAAAAACTTATTGCCTTATTCTGAAGAACCCATATTCCTTCCTAGAAACCAGTCCAGAAAGACAAAGGGCAATGAAAGCTGCCTTTTGTTCTCTGTTACCTGACTGCACAGCAGGAGAGCTGAAACAAACATTTCAAAGTATCTCAGTTCTTTTTTCACAGGGCAAGCATGGGTTTGGAGGTCAGGCAGAAACTGCCTCTCTGTTTCGGAGGTGAAAGGAATGGAAGGCTGCGTGTGGGCTGTCCATGGGGGAGCAGCGAAGCAGTGGAGGAGGCAACACAGAGTTAACAAGTCTTGCATTTTGAATACAAAACAGATGGAAACAGAAAAAAAATCCACATCCACAGTCCTTATTAATGACGATTTTGAGCAGTGAAAACAAGTAGACAGGCAAAAAAGAGGGAGTCAGAATCAAAAAGATCAGCTCTGCAGGAGCTCTATGGAGGTGCCTTTTTGCATCACAGGATATTCAAACTATTATCATGTTCATTCATGAGGACTTTGAGACATGGTTTGTGGGGAGACATAAAGCCCCACAAGTTAGATTGACACATCTTGGGAAAGACTGCTTTTGTGCTTGTAAGCTCTTAAATAAAGACAGCAACTGTGAGGCTCAGTGCAGGCTGAGCACAGTTGTTCATCAGGACAGTGAAGTTTCTCAGGAGGAGATTCACAGAAGGCAGCAGGTATGGTCCTGCTTTCCAAAAACACCAAGATGCTTCTCTCTGCACCTGGTATCCAGCTATGACTGACTTTGGACTGTAAAGCCAGGTCAGTCTTTTGCTGAGAAGAAACTAGAAAGTGCTGCTTCCTCTGTACCAGTTCAGCGCACAGTATCCGTAGCTGGGAGGCCAATGACTTGTTTCCAAATTCCCACTCTACTAGATTGTTGAGGAGACATAAATTCAGGTCTACCACAACACTGACAGGTATTCCTAATGATCAGAATATCAGATATTCAAAACCAGTTTTCTCACAGTTTGTTAGGTTGAAATAATCCTAATTTTTAAGATAATAATCTTTTCGATGATGCGTTTGAGCTGCTGATGCATTTGAGACTGTCATAAACCTCTCAAATGCAAAGCCAGTAAGACACTCAATCTGTAACTACTTAATTATCCATTTGTAATGAAGCAAGTACTAAAGGAGACACCAAGACAGACTTTCTCAGAGTACTGAGCAGCAATGTGGCCAGAGATATTTGCCTGGGAGGTGGGAAAGGCCACTAAACATTACTGTCCAAAGTATGCAGCAGGAGATTCCCAAATCTTACAGTAGTGCAAATTTTTCCAGGATAAAATGATAACATGGGACATTTCTTCTAGCTTCTAACAAGATTTCCTTCTTGGCTTCAACCAGTAGGTAAGCTTTCTGAATCCCACACTCTCTGGGCCATCTCTGGGCTTACCAGAAAGGTAAGGAAGAGTGTTTAGTTGGAGGTTGTGCAGATGATGCCCTCAAATGAGATGATGCCCCTCAGTGACATTGTATTTGTGCTGAGGCAGGGTCCATGGAATAAATTTGGTGTAGCTTCAGACACATTGAAAGTGTTGATAATGAAATAGTGTTGTTTTGGAGTACTTCTGTACAGTTACACCTTATTTATTTTTGAAATACCATTCAAAACACTTATTCTAAAATAGAGATCTGCATTTCAATCAGGACTTGAAGCACCTTCTTTAGAAATCAGTGCATTTTTATTTTTTTATGGGAGGCAGCAATAAACTATTAATATTTATCATCACTTTGACAGATGTTTACAATTTTAAAGTAGGGGAACTTCTTTCTTCCTCAGAGCCATTTGTCGGTTAATGTTAATCTCTGAATATATTATTCTGTATGAATTTGAATATGGAATGCATGAATCTTATCAACTGTACATTATCTCAGAAATGTGGTTACACAGAACTGTGATAATAAAATACCATCAACTTGGCTACATCATCAAGGTTATTCTCAAGGAGTGCTAATTCTGCCTGCTCTCTCAAAATCCTAGTATTCATATGTATATATCTATATCTCACTAATTTGACACTATGCACACATTGCTTTTAAAAACTGTTTTATTTTATGTTTTATTTCACCTGCAATGAATCTATATCAGATTTGTTACCTGTTATTTGTTATTTGTCTCTCTCCTCACGGTATAAAGCTACCTCTTTTATGGTTGATGTATCACGTGCTGATGTCACCTAAACTGGAACATGACCTACCATCTCTTATAGGCCTTCTGTGTTTCTGGAAATAAACTGCATTGTCAAAATTATCTTTTAACCTCATGCATATACATACTCTGCCCACGTCAAACAGTTATACATAGCTTTACATAATCTTACTTTTAAAACCTTCACTTCAACTCGATTTTAGAAAGTTAAGATTAAAAGATGCTAGGTCACACTTTGCAGTAAAGAGATGAGTGATGCACTGTTTCTAACTTAATTCCTTCTGATTCTAATTTAATTTACAGTGACATCTTTTAAATGTGGACAACCCAAGAGTCCTGCCTTTTGAAAAGGATGAATTAAAAAATCCATTTTACTTACAACCTCAACATGGAATTCATTTGGATTCAGCTATGTAGTAATATTTTTCAGACTTTTCCACAGATTCTAGAGCTATAAAAAGGAAAGTCATGAAGAAATAACTCACAGGCTGTCCAGGCTCATCTCCTCCTAGGATCCTGAAGCCAAACCCAGACTCCATTCTTCGAAGGTGAACATCCAGCTCCTTGTAATCGGGACCTGGTTTAAAGGGAAATCCCACTGAGCAAAGAATGTTGGCTTTGTCTTGAGCATTTGCACCACCTTCCCCCCCACCGTCTGATCATTGCACATGACATGATTTCCTGGTTAGAGCTGGTGGAAACAAATGGGACGCAATGTGTTTTACACAGACAAAGAGGAGACTTGGAAATGTAGGTATCTCTTGGAGGATGATTATGTTTGGTACAATACACTAAGCCAAGCCAGAATATATTCACAGGAGAAAGATACTGGAAAAGTCTGTCCAAAATAGTAATTATAAAGGTGCCTTCTTCCTACAACTGACTGCATAACATACTGTTGTTCATCCACCTCTGGTATTTAATTTGTGTTTTTCTTGCAGTTCATTGAAACACACGAAGAATAAACTGAAACGGGAGAGAGATACGTAGAAAAATTATCAATCCAACTTAAATGAATAATAATTACAGGCTTATTTCCACAGTTCTTAGTTCCACATGCGGACCTAAAGCAGTATGTCTTTTTGTGTAATGTAGCTTTTCAGTACTCCGTTTTCAGATAACACCCTCAATAAAGAGTTTTGACAAAAGCTGTAAGTCTCCGAGTCCTAGGGTTTAAATTGTAAGATAACATCATTAACTAGTTCTTTAATGCTACTCAGTTCAATCCCAACAGCCTTATGAATCATTAAGATTGTGCTTTCACATGTCTGTGTACCTTGCCTGCCAACATATCTGCTACCTTGGAATATTTCAGTTCAAGAATGTACTGTTTTTAAAATCAGCTTATTATAAATGTATCTTTAGCTTCATTTGAAAGAGACAGTTGTTTTTGGTCTTAATGTCCTCAAAATATAAACCAGAAATTTGAAATAAAATTTTAAACAGCTTAAAGTGAAACCATAAGCAGTTAGAGGACTAAGTTGTTTGCTGACTGTCTGCATGTTCAGAGATGCCTTAGGCTCATCATCTAAAGGAGGACAGTCAACGACAGGAATGGTCTTTCGTACAGAGTGCACTCAGGTCTATAGATTGCAACAGCTTCTGGCCAGTGTCAGGTTGTTGCCAACAGACAAAAAGAGTTGAGTTTATATCAGCAAACTGCTCATAGTGTCCCCAGTGGTGCCTTGCTGGGCACAGTACTACGAGTACTGGAAACACAGTACTTCAGAGACTCATTTACAGATCTTCCCCAGAGCTATCAGCAGACACCTCACAAACTGCAAACTTGGGCAGATCTCAGTTTTAGTCTAGGATGAAAGACAATCCAGTCAGATCTTGCAGACAGACACAGAACTACATTGAGTGGCTTGTTACTATGTGCAATAAAAATCCTCTCTAGACAGCAGCACAGTGCATTATTTCAGCAATGTACATGGGTATGAGTGACACTGAATCACAAATATTTCAACTGGTGAAACAGAAGCATTTCCTTTCCCTATCAACTTGTTTCTCATACATTTAGAAGACAAATCCAAGCAGATACTAACAGTATATTATCCTGAATTTAAAAAATTTGTTACATGTCTCAACATAGAACAGAAAGATGGATTCAGTTTGTGCATGCATGGTATGTTAATGCAAAGATTGTTTCAAAGTTGTGAGAGGTAAAGGGATTTTAATATGGGAACAACTGCTTTACCTGATTTGCTGTGCTTAAGCGTAACAAAGATGAGATTTGTATTTAGAAGAGGGCTTCACACATAGACAAAGTAGGATCATAATTTATAGCCCAGGTCTAATGCTCAAAAGCACTGTTTCCAGCAGTCTGTCATAGACCAAGCTCTACCTCTATTTTTGCACACATGAATGAAGACAAACAGCTTGGAATACATTATAACAAGTACAAGAATGTTAGATTCTGAAGAATACATGGTCTGGCACACTGAGATGAAAACACTCCTCAAACACACATTGACAAAGCTGATCCAAATCGATGTAGGCACCAGACATTAAAAGAAGTGGCATTTTTTTAAAAAAAAAGAAGCTGTTTTTCTACCCAGTTAGAAAGAAATGATTAAGCCATGTCGACCATGAGAAGTTTTAGACTGTATATGGGCAAACCTTTTAATGACTGCTAACACAGTTTGGACGCCTGACTATGCCATCATGCTTGCTCAGAAGAGCCTTCCTTCCCAAATAGCTGGAAGTCTCTGGACCCCATTGTTTGCCAGTTGTCACCAGGCAACTGAAATCTGCTCTTAAAATATACTGCTTCTCTGCGTCACCAAGCAAACAAAATGTGGAACTAGAAAGGATTGCCGGGTTACCTAGTCCAGCTCTCTGTTACTGCAAATCTTGGCAAGGAAAGAGCACACAGACCTCACCCGTAAAGACATAGGCAACAAAGTCACCAGTACCTGACCTTGTCTGTGGCCTTTGTCACTAGGTCACATGCCTCAACCAGAATTTTCACTGATTGATTGCAACCCATGATTTTACTTTTCCACATGACAGCAGTATCACACTACCTCCAGTGACTGACTAGAATGCTTAAAAGCATTTCCCCCACCACTTTTGTTGGTTACTTCAGCCTGCATGCTTGGTATGACACAACATTCTTGGCTGCACCAACCAACTGCCCATTGGTCTGAAGACAACTAAACCATAGATACTTGAAGCCACTGTCTGATTAGAAACCTGATTTCCACCCTCAGTTTGTGTGCTCATGTCATTACTAAATATAACAGAAGACCGATTGCAAGGCTCTCCGTTACTATTGCCCTTTCAGTTCATAAACCATTCTTGTAGTAGAACTGCTTGTCTGTTTTCTAGCTATTTGTCTTTTTGTTGTGTGCTAAGCACTGCCTTCTCCTGGCTAACATGGAAATGCTTAAATTGTAACCGTCACTTTGTAAAATGTGTAGTTGAAGTTGAGAATTTATTAAGGATGCAACATGTGTCTGGCATAAAAAAATCAGTGACCAGGTTAGTCTGACACAATCAACTTACGGTAAACTCCTTTGATGCTAGGTCTCGCTTTAACTGCCTCCACACTGGCAGTTAGTCTTTAATTGAAAATGTGATCTAAAGTCTTGCTGCTTCTGACATCCTTCTTTTTCCTGTTTCTGAAGGACAGATTAGTTGTTCACTACTATGTGCTTTTACTACAGGAGCTTATACTTGGGAGATTTACTAAAAGCCCCAACTATTATGTTGTAGCAGTTTCTATAACCCACCATGTTTCAATAACCCCAAATAACCCCCGTGTCCATTGCCTTATCCTGCTGGAGCAGATTTTCAGTTGGCCACAGAAAGAAAATGACCTGTAGTTACAGTGAAACGACACTCCTGTGCCTTGCAATATACGGTTAAGTGCAGGTTAATGTAACTTCATTATGGAAACTGTTCTTTTTTCTTCTCTGGGTAAGCTAGATTAGCACTTTGTGGTACATGCCAAGTAAAAAGAAATGAACAGGCTTGCAGGCGATGGAGTCAAGCCAAGACCAAATCAGCGTAGTCTCTTGCACAGTTTGCCTTTCCTTCTGGTCAATTTAATACACCTGAATGTCCCATCTCCTACTGGTTTTGTTGAAAAGAGAGTTTCAGCTTAAAGTCAATATTTCTGATTGCATAATATGGGCATTTTGTGCAAGAATGACAATGGTTCCTCTTCTCCCTTGCCTTCTAGATTTTTATATGAGAAAAACAGCTTTTGATTGGCTTGCTAGTAACTTCATTGTCTTTTTTTATAGTTCTAGCATTTTGTTTCTTTTTTAGTGTAAAGGAGAACTTTCTCAACTGATCATTTGGCCTAGAAGAGGAAAAAAACCCCAACAATTCACTTTGCTGGATTACAAAAGCAGCATACTCCTCCATGAACTTGAGAATGGTGTTGGACAAGCTGTGATTTGATAACTGCTGCACAGAGAGGATGGTGAAGAGCACTAGGAAATTCTGCTTTCTGTTTTCTGGATGATGGGGAAATAGTTTTAAATGTAAAAGTAGCAGAATTAGATTGTTACTAAACAACAGTGAGATCACAGAGATGACGATGTGATTATTAACTCTCGTCTACATTTCTGTGCTCTATTCATTTGAATTCCTATGTGAATTAGACATCGGCAAGCGCACATGCAATTGTTCATAAAAGCATGTAGATAAAATAAATCCCTGAAGATGATTAATTAATTTTCTCTATGAGTCAAGATGCAGTAATGCTTTGGGATTTATATAATGATAAACCTCCTATTTGGGATGATGCTGTAAATGTTGAGATAGATTTTTATTCGTACAAAATCTCTTCCATATTGCAATTAAAACAAGGATGAAGAGCTTTGTTGTCATAGTTTTACAGTCTTTATGCACGTATTCAACTTTGCTGCTAAAAATAAAGATTCCTTTGGACTTTGATGAAAGTAGTGAAGGTTTCTGCTCCACGTACATGAATCTACAATAGCTTTCTATCGGAGATTTAGGTGTTCTAAAAAGATATGAAAAGCTTGAAAACAGTGATGGGTCTGCTGGTCTCCAATAAGAGTAGCTTTCTAAAAACCATTAATATTTCGCCTTGATCTTTATAGACAGGAAAAGCTGATAGAGACTTGAGTATAAAAATCAGCAAAGCAAAATAAATAAATAAATAAGAAGCTTCTGTGTAGTAAGAGAGTTATTCAGTGTATAAACCCTCCCGGGGTATGCAAAACCAGCCCAATATTGCTTTTCCTGGAGGATCTTTGTATAGCCTGTGCAGGACTAGAAAAGACCTGACTATGATTGCCAAAACAGCCTTTTTTTTAGTAGGAAATGCTTGGTTTAAACTGTTCAGTTAACATGTTCACATTGGGAAATCAAATATTGCTGTTTTCTAAACTAGTCCATTGCCACCTTAAAACAGCTATGTTGGTTGAAACAGTCCCAAAATCTTTTTCTAAGAGTGAGTTTTTGCTTTTTGTTACAGAATGAAATATATGTATGGGAGCAATGAACGGGTGGGTCTGCACAATACAGCACTTCTACTCTTCTGCAAATGAAGACAGAATGAATTTCAGTTTTACACAAAATATTGCTTAGGTACAGACTTGGGCATGAGCTACAGAGATACATTTTTATGTTAAATTGAACACTGGAGTATGAAAGTACACGTAAAACATTGTAAAACACACAAAGAGTGTCTGAGGAAAAAGAAATACCTTTTCTTGCCCAAAATGCAAATCTCTTATAAAAAGACTTAGAATTAGCATTCTATAACCCCACAAAGTTCACACAAATATAAAGTGGTGACTAGGCAGTCATGGCTGGTCATTATTTAGAGGCATGAAAACAGAAAGAAGAAGAACTGAAACATTAAATGAAAGACAACTGGTTTACAGAACAATGAAGGCTGAAAAATACTTGCCAGAGGAATCCACTCGAAAACCAGTCCTGGGCAGCACTTGTTCTGAATAGAAAATGGGGAATTAAAGATGAAATAAATTTCTCAAGTTATTTAAAGAAGCAGCATCAATTTCTCTGATGTGTTTTGAATTACTGAAGTGAAATTTCTACATTTTATTACAGCGGTTTTTTTTTCTCCTCCCTTCCTTCGTGACTTCCTAGGTGGTGCGTGCACATATTCCTGCGAGACACAGACCTCCCTATCTGTTTCTATGCAAAGTGAAACAGATGGTAAGATGATAATGTTCCTTTAACAGAACATAGGTTATGATAAAATTGTTAATGAGCTGAAAATTGTAAAAGTTAGTGGCAGTATTTGTGTTTATTGAAGTACGGCAATTAAAAGAGGAAGTTTAATGGCTGTATTTAGATGACTTGACCCCTGGTTTAATCAAGTCAATTACAAAATGTCTTTATCATCAAGAAGAGTGAGATTTTGCAGAAGGGTATATATTGTCAATCTAACTGGCGTATTTGGAGACAAAGGCAGCTGAACCCATTTAGCCCAGCGGTCATTTAGGTAGTTTCAAAGTACTGGCACTACACTAGGAATGCAGCAAATCACAGAATCACAGAATGGTAGTGGTTAGAAAGGACCTCTGGAGTACACCTGGTACAACCACCAGCCAGAATAGGTTCTCCTAGATCAGATCACACAAGAAAATACCCAGACAAGTTTTGAATAACTTACTTGTTTTCATAAACAACTACTTTATTGGCATTAGAAGGATCTCAGACAAGTTCACAGACAAATTCACTATCATACTTGCTTTGCTAATTTTGACATGTTCTAGGACTTTTTGTCATATTATCTCTGCAGCATCCAGCATGAATTGCAAAACCAGAGATGATTTCCATTGGCTTGTCAACATCAAAAAGATAAATAATGCACTCAAACAGCAATGTGACTCCAGACTAGAATACCATACCACCCATATTTCATGGTATGCACAGGGTAAGGTCTGTCACATCAGCATCTGTAGGACGGTGATGCAACATAAGAGTATGCTTTGGCTGGGGGTTTGGACTAGATGATCTCCGGAGGTCCCTTC
This sequence comes from Upupa epops, assembly GCA_013397515.1. Lineage (NCBI taxonomy): Eukaryota > Metazoa > Chordata > Aves > Bucerotiformes > Upupidae > Upupa > Upupa epops. The sequence goes on along the minus strand of VZRI01007955.1, from coordinate 210,379 downwards.
CAACCTCTATCATACTATGGTTCTATGATATTATCTTCCTGAGATAGAAGGAAGACAGAAATAGATTTAATATTGCAAGTAGGTAGTTCTAGACAGAAATACACTGGAAGCCAACAATTTTAGTGAAGCCTTATGGAAATATGTGGATTGGTAAGAGCAATGAGAAGACTGTATTTACTCTGTTGCAAGCTTCCTACCATATTAGACTAAAGCTACCTGCCTTCTGGTGGACTCCTTCCTGAAGGCAGCATGGACTGTAATGGTAGCAGCTGAATAATTCAGAGTTCATTTGAGTCAATACTGAACCAGTGCCCTAGGGCAAAGACATTTATATAACAGATTATCTACATAATAGCCATGAAACACTCAAATTCAGATGACTGTTACCCTGCTTACCTAAAATACAGTCTAGATATTCCACTGGATGGGAAAGTCCATTTGGATTTGGTATTCCTGTGCTATTTGTGTTCACCAGCTGCATTCTGTTATGTGGGCTATGGTGTTTTAGTTCATAGGTGGCTGCGCATCTTTACTTCGGTGGTTAAAGCGGGTAGTTCCTTTACACACTTGAGATTTTGTAAAATGATCTGGGATTCTTCAAGGTGAAAGGTATAATCTAAACATAAATTATTACCCTGGCACAACTCCTGAAAATCAAAACCTTTGAATCTGATGCTGCTCCACAGCAAACTTGGAGAAATGATTTTTTTTACTTGCATCCTTTCAAGATATTAATGGGTTTCTTAAAAGAGACAGAATGATTTTAATGGACAGAAAGCAACTGCATCAAAAAGCTTTACATTTGAAGGGACATGAACCTTTACTCAGTCATCCAGCTAGAAATACTGTTTGGAGCTGCTGTAAGATTGGTTCACTCTGTGTTTCCATTTCTTCCTGCAGTCGCTCTAATATCCATCAGAACTGGCCTCAAGCAGCACAGTTAAAGAAGCACAACCATGCTCAAAATGTGACAAATGAAGGAATAACTTGCTATGTTAATATAGCCTTCTATTTTAACTTAACTGTATCTTTTGAACGAGCTATTGTTTGAGGTCAAGCAAATGTGCCTGTCAATGAGGCAGTTTCCTTCAAAGCTAATTTCATTTAAGTCTGGTCTGGCTTTTGTTCCTGAATATGTGTCTTTTTGGGTTTTTTTTTTTTGCCTTGAAGAATCATATAGTCTCTTGGTGTTAATTAACTTCTTGTAATCAACAATTCAGCATCTAGCATCTGTTTTCTCTCTAGTTTAGGAATTCACACGCATGAAACTTAGAACTGTGCAATGCCTAATATTTTCAATCAAGTCTTAAAAATCTTAAAACGTATGATTACCGCAAGGATAAACCTAAGTGTAGACGTGCAATTTTGGTAACTACAGCAAAGCAATAGAAGAAATTTGCCACCAGTAGTCTGGGTGCAGTATAGGATAGTTGTAATTATGTCGCTGGTACATTGTAAAATAGAGTATTACCTATAAATAGCCGTGCCTATGTGATAGGTGAGTGTTTGTAACTAGTAGAAAACTTGAAAAGAGGAAAGATTTGCAAAGAATCTGTGAAAGGATTGTATTAGCAATGTCTCCCAATGCCGTAATACAGGTTCTTTTTGAAACTCATATAGTTCTGGGTTCAAAGACCCTACAGAACATCAATTTCCAAGTCAGGAGGAATGACTGCTGGGACTGGTTGTCAGCCAAGCAGAATGCATGCTATTTGTGCACACCCAGGTGCCTTGTCTCTGCTAAGAGCAAACTGAGTGAACTGGCAATTTTGCCAAAAATCTGAGAGACTGTAGTAAGAATTGTTTTACAAAACCCTGTCAATTATTATTCTTAGGAAGCTAACCTTCATAAGAGCAACACAAAACTTTCTATTTACTTGTTATTAAGTTTATTTCTACTACTCTAAAACTCCTCTTAGGAAATGAGAAAGCAGAAGGCATGTTTAGAGACAAAGAGACCAGACTACCCAACCCTGTCACCAGGAACAGGTGCTCAAAGTGTGGAAAGTTTGGAAATGCTTACATAACATTTCTGTGTGTAACGTCTGTGGCTTCATTGCCATAAGTAGTTGAAGTCTTTTAAGTGAAATAGGAATTAAATGCAAAGTAGGCCTAAAATGAATACGTAGGAAATTTGTTGCATTAGTTGTTTTAGTTCAGCCAACCTCTCCTAGAAACAAGAATCAGGAAAGTAAAACTAAGGAGACTCCTTCTGAACTGCCACTTGGATATAAATGCACCTGAAATAAATCTCCATCACAAGGACTACTCTATGTGCTCTGGAGAACAAGGATGCAGGTGTGCATTTCAAAGAATCTTCCTATACATCAAGATTCATTCCATGCTGGATGAACACAAAGTCAAGGGTAATTTTGCTATTAGAAGACAGAATAGTAAAATGCTTGCACATCTGACTTTATATTTACTCTAAAATGAAATGCACTTGTGGTTCTTAAAGAGGCAAAAAACAATACTTGTGAAAACAAATAAAGGAGAAACAAGACCTGGAACACCATCTCAACTTAACTGAAACCAGTGATGAAAATAGTTCCTGTGCCCTAGGAGCATAGCTGGCCTGCAAGGGTATTTGCATCAGTGGAGTCACTAGTATTCTCTGAAAGAAGACTTATATTGATGAAAGATATAAATAATATTGATTCTCCATACCGCACGATTTTCTGGATCATGCTTCATTGAATGTTACATACAAGGAACAAAACTAGCATTAGGAAGCATTTACATTTCAGCATCTGGATCCTAGCCATTCTTTAGGTAAACAGGAGTTTTACAGATTGGCAGAATGAGTATGATCATGCTGGGCATGCAGCATTTTGGAGGAGCTCACAGACACAGCAGGTCCCGCTAGCCTGTGATCGATTCCTCAATACTTACAAATCAATTTTCTTAAATTATTACTTTGACTTCTTAAGCACACCCTACCACTTTACACATGACAATCTATTTGTATAGCTTTAAGTAAAGAGTGAATTGTTCAAGGGAAAAGAATACTGCCTCTTTAATACCACCATCAGCTGGAAAAGTGACACTTCATGTTAGCATAGGTCATTTAGGACCTTCTTCACAATCCAGCCATCAAAATCACTTTACATCCACAGTACTGTGATGATGATATTCTCATAATTCCATTTGAAAATGCTTTTGGTTTCACTGTCAGCTCTTGTAACTAACAAATTCATTTTGTCACAGCAAGTAACTCTTCTTCAGTGATGAAAAATACAGATATGCTTGATGTTGGACTGATAAATTTCTTCTCCTTTTGTTATGTACCATTTCTTATTAAAGGTTACAGTAATTTACTAATTTAAGTTCTTAGACTTCGTCTGTGCTGTTGGTTGAGGTAGCATTAGATGCAAAGAAAACAACCACCTCTATTGTTTGGAAATTACTTTGAGAAATTACCTTTCAGTAATTCAATTGCTCATTCTCTAGGGCAAGGAATAGTTTGATAATAATGCGTAATAATTAGTGATTTCTCAATACTCTTTACATTTACTAAATGGAAGCAGGGATGTCTTATTGATATGAAGGGCAGTAACTGGTCAGCAGAAATACTGAAATATATGGAAAACTGAGCTGAAGAAGATCTGAAACTAGAATCTTATTTCCAGAATTTAAGTTCCCAAACCCTTTATCCATATAACTCCCCCTCACCTCTATATTCATATAATCGTTCAGAATGCCATGTACTTAATACTATCACAGTGCTACATATATATATACATATGCGCACACATGCATATATATTTTAAAGCATCATAACCAAAGTGTGATTTTTTTTACAGTAGGGATGAGCAAAAAATTGGAAAAACTGTTAGAAGCAACATTTTTATCAGAAACACTGCCTGAAAAAATGGGATAAACAATTATGCAAAAACCATTCCTTCAATTTTTAAGACTGTAACTGTGTAGGTTTTCAGCCATCAGGCATTGAGAAGAAGATTCTGCATAGCTGTAGACTATTCTATAGACCCCCTAAGATGATAACGCATTCATTTCTCTACGGTAAGTTTTTATTTTTGTACTCCATGAGTGTCAAACTTAGGAAACCCTGAGGGCTATAGTATTTTTCTGCACAAATAGTGTTTTCAAAATTACACAATGTGAGTTTGTATAATGCTGCCTGACAAATCTTTCCCATTGCTAATGCTTTAATGCATAACTGTGTGGAATACCTGCAGTTATCTTCCGGAGGAAAGGTAGTCTGTGATTATGTCTGGAAACACTTGTCTATGACCCTTAGACAAAGGGATACATAGGTCTGCGTAAGAAAACAGCCCTATTTCATGAAGCTGAACAATGCGTTATGCTAACACATTTGCTATTTGCATGGTTCACAGCTGTTGGCGGACTTTGCTTTTTGGTTCTTTTCCAATTTGTCTAGCTCTGCTGAACAAAAAAAAAAATAAATAAAAAATGTCCACAGTGCATAAGAAGCTGAAGGATTTGAAAGGAAATGGGGAAATTCATGATACTTGTTCAGAAAATAAAATAACATGGGAGATTTTGAAGGAAGGAACCTTTGTCCTTCCAGTAAAAAGTAGAACTATAATTGGTCAGGTTTCACTTTTAATGAGAGCTTATCTCATTCTTCTTACAGCATTTCTGTGTCACATCAGCACTGAACTACCACACTAACTGAAGGACCAACCTAATCTAATAGATGTAGAAGAAGTTGTTTATTGTATTGCTTTCTTTATAGGAATAAAAACCTTAATTCCTACTACACACTTTGTAACTAGAAAAATATTTTATCGTTATGATTCCTAACAGCTTTATGTCTCCATTTTCACTAATGTCTGCCTACACAGAACTTCCTTATATGCTGTATATTTAGAATAGACAGAGTTCAATGTAAAACCAATTTACAAAGGCACAAATATTAAATTCGGGAGAATGAGTTCTCCCAGTGCAACTGCGGAACTCCAGTTAGAGCCCCAACAACCAGTTCGTATCAACTCTTGTACTTTTTTTGATTAACAGGAATTTCCTGATATGATGTTCTATTTTCTAGATTCTCTACCAAACTTCCATGATTATCAGAAGTGTCATGCTGTCACTGATACTTTAAGATTTCATAAGGAGAAGAGTGTTCAAGGATTTGCCTAAAACAAATAGTTGGAAGGAGAAAAGACAAAAAAAAAGCAGTTATTTGAGCAGTCTTCTTCATTTCTGAGTTTAGCAAAACTCAGTGACTTTTAGGCCACTGTTTTGAATGATGTGGCACTCTTCATCAGTCTTTGGAAACAATTGGCTACCTGCAGTCACTGAGCAGAGTTGATGAGTGACAGCAGAGGTAGATGACAGCTAACAGGTAAGAGCTGACAGCTAACAGCTAAATTGTGACAAACAATTTTCCAAGGAGCTATGACTTACAAAACAAAGTCACATTTTCCTGTTGTACTAATGCTTTGTTTGATTTGTCTCCAAGCTGTATTCACAGAGCTGCCTCTACCAACCTGTTTCCAGTGTGGAAGCAGCAGTCCTTTGTAATTCAGATATAATCATTAAAAATTGAAATCTCCCTATTGTGCAGGGTCATGCAGGTCCTTCACATTCTTAAAGTGGAAAAACACTCCTGTAGAATGAAAATTGTACTTTTTCATGGAGACCTCCTACTAGAAGCCTTTTTCTTGCTATTATTAGGTGCAGATGAAACATGCCTAACACTTAGAGAAAAAGCATGTGTATCTGGCTTCTTGGGTCTAGTTCTTGCTCTTCATCGAGTCCTGTTGCTTGTGCTCCTCAAAGAATACAATGTGATGCATAACTTGCTCATTTTCCTGGGAGGGAAGCTAGAGGCTTTGATGTCCTGGTGAGTGCTGACTGTGGTGAGATCCTCTGATAAAAGGATCTGTAGAAATTCGGAGCTATAGCAGTACAAAAGTGAACTGCTTAGTAACAGCCTCACTGTGAGAGAAACTAAATTCTAGCGCTATGTCTTTCTTCTTGGTTTTCCAGGTCATGAGTTTTCACTTCTTTGCACTGTTTTTAGAAGAAGAACCTCCTTCTTTCCTGGTGTTGTCAGGAGATAAGGCAAACTTAGAAGTACTTAAAAAAACCCAAAGTAGAGGAACTTTTCCTGTTCACTTTAAGGGTATGTCTTTACCAAAGATAATCAACCTGACACAGCAATACGGTAGGAACCTAAGAGTGTATTATCTTGAAATGCTCCCTCCTATATACTCAATTCAGAAAACAATTTCTTGACTCAGTGATGGATTTTCTTCCTGTTGTTTCTCTCTTCAGGAACCACTAGCACTATGTACAGAATAAAAGCAATCAAAGAGTTGACAAATTGAATTTGCTAAAGTGTGTGCTTATGGCATTCATGAAACAAAAATGTCATGGAGAGTAGAGATGTTTGGAGGCAGTGATTTATGACCAAGAGGTATGCATGAATGCAGAAGAGATCTTGTTAGGAACTGTGGAATCAAGGCTTAGAGAAAATGTTCAAAGGATATCCACGTCAGAGGTGAAAAAATTAAAGCTCTCAAGATTAGCTGTAAGATGAGGACATTGCTGGAAACCTGTAAGGAGGCTACTGCAGTTCTTACTTTTCATCCCTCACTGTCATGTTTTGGGCCTAGGAGCTTTGCGATTTTTAGTTCTTATTTTGTTCAGGTATCTGGCTCAAAAGGCTTGTATACAATTTCCAGTTACTTCTTGGACAGAATCAAAAGCAATTGAATCATTTAAACACAGACTTCAACATAAATCCATCCCGTGAGTTTAGAGCTGATTATTCCCTGGTGTAGTATATGCTCCTGAATACTGTAGATTATGTCAGAAAAAGACTGGAGCTCATGTTTGTCAAGGAAGTTCTCAGTAACCTCTTACAAGGCACCCATGTGTAATAGTGGATCACTTCACTTACTTACTGAATGCTGTAATATAACTTTTGCTTTAATATATTATCTTGGGGTGTTCGCAGCCTTTGTAGTAAACATCAGATCTACATTCCTACAGTTTTATGAAGGGCAAAAAGTAATTGAGTCTATTTAGTTTCATTAATATCCAGGCAATTCTGTAAATACAGAACTCTTAAGTTTGGGGACCAGGATGGAAGAAGATGCTGTATAAATATATATCTGACATATACATATGGCAGGTATAACTTTTTCTTAATTGTCTTACAAATACATTTGATTCAATGCAGGGAGAGTGTATTCTGGGTTTTTCTGCTATTGTTTGATATAGTTGGAAGGAGAAAAGACTTCTGACTCTGCTGAATGGAATGGAAAGTGGAGATTTTTGCTGAAATACTTTACCTTTACAAACTACCCCTATAGGGCACAGTTATTGCAAAGGGTTTTCCTTTTGCTTAAAGCAATATATGAAATCAGAGTGTTTTCAATAGAGATGCTGAACTAGACAACTTGTTAAGAATAGAATCGCTTCTTTTTACTTTTAATATCACTTTATAATCACAAATCTCAGCACTTTGGAGAATATTTGAAAAGTCATGGCAGTGTGGTGAAGTTCCCACTGACTGGAAAAGGGGAAACATAACCCCCATTACCAAAAATGGGAAAAACAGAAGACCCAGGGGACTACAGGCCAGTCAGTCTCACCTCTGCGTCTGGCAAGATCATGGAGCAGATTCTCCTGAAACCTCTGCTAAGGCAAGCAGATAATTAAGGGGTGACTGATGACAGCCAACACAGTTTCACCGAGGGCAAGCTCTGCCTGACCAATTTGGTGGCCCTTTTACAATGGTGTCAGGCCTGCATGACATTCTGATCTTTAAACTGTAGCAACATGGGTTCAATGAATGGGCCACACACTGAATAAGGGCATCTCCAAAGAGTTGTGATCAATGGCTCAGTGTCCAAATGGAGACGTGTGATGAGTGTTGTTCCTCAAAGGTCAATTGTCAGACCAGAGCTGTTTAACATCTGTGTTGGTGACACGGACAGTGGAATTGTATGCACCCTCAGTAAGCTTACTGACAACACCAAACTGTGTGATGAAGTCAACAAACAGGAGGGAAGGGGTGCCACCCAGAGGGACCTTGGCAGATTTGAAAAGTGGGCTTGTGCAAACTGCATGGAGTTCAACAAAGGTAAATGTTAGGTTCTACACCTGGGTCAAGGCAATCCCATGCATGAATACAGATTGGGAGGAGAAAGGATTGAGGACAGCCCTGAGGAAAAGGACCTGGTGGTGGTGAAAAACCAGAAGTTTCACATGAGCTCTCAGTGTGCACTTGCAGCCCAGAAAGCCTATGATGTTCTGGGCTGCATCAAAAGAATCACTGACAGTCAGTCAAGGGAGGTAATTCTCCCCCTCTACTCTGCACTTGGGAGATCTCACCTGGAGTACTGTGACCAGTTCTAGAGTCCCCAACAGAAGAATGACATAGAGGTCTTGCAGTGTGTCCAGAGGAGAGCAACTACAATGATCAGAGGGCTGGAGCACCTCCCCTGTGAGGATGGGTTGAGCAAGTTGGGGTTGTTGAGCCTAGAGAGGTGACCTTATAGCAGCTTTCCAGTGTCTGAAGGGGGCTACAAGAAAGCTGGGGTAGGGTTTTTTTTCACGGATGCATAGCGAGAAGACAATGAAAACTGTTTACAAACTTGAAGAGGGGAGATTTAAGTTAGTCATTAGGAAAACATTCTTTCCTGTGAGGATGCTGGAACAGGTTGCCCAAAGCAGTTGTAGCTGCCCCATACCCAGAAGTGTTCAAGGCCAGGTTGGATGGGGCCCTGAGTAATCTGACCTAGTGAAGGTGTCCCTGCCTCTTTATGGGGTTGGCATTAGATGATCCTTAAGGTCCCTTCCAACCCTAGCCATTCTATGATTCTGTGGTGCTATGATTAGCCTTTTAGCTCTGGCAGGTCTTACTGATTTGTACTCTAGACCTTAATGCACAAGGGAAAGAGCTAGGAAAAGGAAGAGGAGAAATGTCTCCAAATTATTTCCAAAAGTTGCTCAAAGCTAGTCCTACCTCCTTTAAACCCTTTTGGCCAGCTCTACACTGTAACCTGATTCATACTTCAAACAGTTTTAAAGCATCAAAAATTATAGCCTCTGTTAGTACACTGTCTTGTGTGTCCTGTCCAGTCAATACTACTGTCTGGAGCAGAGGATGATATTAACTGTATTTATTACACTGAAATACCAGCCAGCACAGGCTACACAGTGTTTGTCAATTCACCAGAAAGCTTAGTTCCTTCATCTGATAATTTATAACTGGAGATCAAACACTTCTCATAGGCAGGGAGTTCTCAAATACATATTTAGGGGGAGAAAGATTCGTGGTATTGCTGACAAAAAGGCAGCAATTTATTTAGAATTATATTTAAACTTAGGATCTTGATTTCAGGCAGCTATTAAATAAATAAAAGAAAACAAATGAAAAGCCTCCCAAAAGGCCTGTTGTACAGAGATTTATGGCGACAATCTCTACTGGGCAGGTTGGATGGATAGGCCGAGGCAAATTGTATGAGGGACAATAAGGCCAAGTGCTGGGTCCTGCACTTCAGTCACAGCTACCCCAAGAAATGCTACAGGCTTGGGGATGAGCGGCTCGAGGGCTGCCCAGCAGAGAGGGACCTGAGGGTGTTGATTGACAGTTGGCTGAATATGAGGCAACAGTGTGCCCAGCAGACAAGAGGTCCAGTGACATCCTGGCCTGTATCAGCAATAGTGTGAATAGAATGTCCAGGGAAGTGATTTTGCCCCTGTACTCGGCACCCGTGAGGCTGCATCTTGAGTACTATGTTCAGTTTTGGAACCCTCACTACAAGAAGAATATTGAGGTACTGGAGCATGTCCAAAGAACAAAGCTGGTGAAGAGCCTGGAGGGCAGGTCTTATGACTTATGAGGAGTGTCTGAAAGAACTGGGATTTACAGTGGATGTTNAGTGCTTCGTGACCTGCTAGAGTGGCAGGCATGGAGGGGATTATTTTGTGTTTTTTCATCCATCAGGCATTTAGAACTGAGAAACCTGTGATGCAATTTATAAACTAGAGTTAATGTAGAGATGATGTAAAGCAAAACAAAGTGTTCCTCCAGCATATCCTTTCTGCTGAGGACTGGAAATATCAAAGCCAAACAGAAGATGCTGATGTGCTGAAAGAAGTATAAGGACCAAGGCAAGTAAAAGTGGAACCAGCTCAGTGCTTGGGTCATTTTCTTCAGACTACATTTTGCATGCTGAAGAAATCTGTACATTCCAGATAATGAATTTTGCATTCAGTTTTAACTCTGTATCTGGGTCCAGCTAATATTAATAGGCTAATCTGGCTCAGCTGCAGTACAGTATTTTACATGTAGTTTAAAAATTAATTTGTTCAATAGACACCAGTAATGTCTAAAATGAATGGAAAGGTGACAGATGTAAGAAATAACTGCTCTGAAAAAAGCTTTCAATAAAACAATAAACTATTTTGAAGATTGGACTTTGATAAGTGTGAAAGCTTTGTACGACATCAAGTTTTTAGTTAAAATGTTCCTTATGATAAGGAGTAACTAAGTTTAACCTTTTTAACCCATGTGAAAAACATGTGGCATATCCCCCAAAGACATGAGAAATAAAATCAAGATGGGAACCTTCATGGCCCAGTACTGTTTTATATTGATCTTCAAATAGTACTATGATCCTTCCTAAGTAGTGAGGACAATGTGAAAAGTTGTCAAAGAAATTTTTATGAAAACAAGTAAGTCTGACATTTTTTGAATAAAATTAACTTTAAGCAAACTAGTTTTTTGTTGATTAATTCACCTCCTCCAATTGGTTAACTACGAAGACAGACAAGTTGAGTGTAATGTGACGGCAGTTCTTTGCTAATGATTTACCAGTCAAAATGAGTAGAGCAAAAATGTAAGGAAAAAACCCCTATGAAAGTCTAAGGCAAGATCTAGTAAATTACCTAAGTGTAGGAGTTTTTAATAATTCATAATGCCCTCTATTAACTGGGATTATGGTTACTTTAATTACAAAAGAGAATAATGAGAAACTATGTCAGAAGTCTCACGTTCATAGGCAAAAGCTTGAAATATTAAAAGGTTAGCAGGGTGAATGGTGCTTTCACTTACGCCTACTTTCATAAATAGCTCTTGATTTCTCATACAGCTCATATGGGTCAGGCTTCCGTGGATCAAAGGCCTCTGTTGAATCAGGAAATGAACTCCTGTGTAGAGGGGGTGGGTAGGGAATATTCTGTGGCATAGCTGGAGCAGATAGGCTTGTTTGAGGGCTGCCTTGATTCTCCCATCGTTCCATCATCTGGAATAAAAACATACAGAGAATAAACAGGATGTGTTGCAAAAACTTTAACTTCCACAGTGGGACCCAAGACAGTGATTTCAGCGGAAATTCAGTGTTTTATAAAATTAGCAAATTTGTTTGCTGCCTTTTGAGATGAAAGGCATATGTTGTGCTGTTTATAAAAGGGCTTTGTTAAATTCATTTATTAATTTGTTGCTTGTGGGAAGATGTGATCTTTCTCAGCTAATATGATCCCATGTGGGTTAGGGACCAATGTTACCCCTGAAGCACGTTTGCTTCTCTCAGAATGTGCTGAGCTTTTGGAAGCTACTCTGCTAGAGGTGAAATCTGTGGGTCTGTGAAGATAAAATTATCAGATCCATCAAAATACAAAAGTGAAAGCACTGCTTAGCCAATAAGTGGTTAGTTTGGGTAGCAACCGAATTATCCTAATGCCATGTCTTTTGAGAAGCATGAAACTAGCTAGCTGCCCAGGGAGAAGTAGATTATTGTAACTGTGAGTAGAATTTACACCTTCAGTGCGGGAAAGGAAAAAAGCACAAAGGGAAAACTATTACAGTGGGTATTTGAGCATCTAGCGATAGATGAACGTTCAATGATAAAGTACAGATTATGGTGAGAGAAAAGTGAGCTTTAGTCTGACAGTTCTTTTCTTTTCTTACTGCTTCTTTCTTACATTGAAAATTATATTGGCATCATACAACCAAACTCCCAAGCATAGGATAAGCTTTTCAACTCTTTCAGACCATTCACAGGAGAAAAGTACACAGCAGTGTATTGCCTACTCATGAAAGCCATCTCAATTCATGCTTTCCTCAAGACTGCTCTTAGTGGTTTCTCAAGTACATGAAACTAGAAAGAAGGTAATATGATAGCCTGTGCAAAAGAAGACTTAGGGATGTGCAATCTTTTTTTGAAGGAGATGGTTTCTAATCTAATTGTACATTTGAAGAGGCTAAATTAAACAAACCACAAATGTTTATCCTTGGAAACAAATGTTTGGCTTGTCCTATGACCCCTCCTGAAGCAAAGGGTGGTAAAGCCTTCAGAACAGTGTGTTCTCAAACATAACTCAACATTCGGTTAATTACACAAAAATTACTCTTGGAAACAAAATGAACTGTAATTAAATAACACTGACTTCCACTGTTGTACCAGCAGTGCCTTATCAAAGATGATTGCAGGTTTACAGCAAGCTTGCTCTACAAATTCTGTGATTATCATTTGCCTTTAGTTCCTTGGTTTCAGATGCTGTTTGGCTCAGCGGGTAGGCTTTGCTCTTTATTCTGGTGATTAACAGCATCAGGCTTCTTCCACAAGAAGTATGTGTGGGCAACAGATGCTATAGAGTCCTCCTGGTGAACATGCTGAGTAACTATCACTCTGCACATCCAAGTGATCTGACACTTTTAGCTTGGGAGTTGGACTAGATGACCTCTAAAGGTCCCTTTCAAGATAAACCATTCTATGATTCATGATTTAAAATAAACAGAATGTGGATATTTTAAACTGTTGAGAACATAATTCTTTATGCAAAACAGAATTATAATTCAAGCTGTGCTTCTGTCAGGGTTTCTGCAGCAAGTGGGGCTGATTCATTAGACAGATACGGGATACTGTGCTGAATACTTGCCAATGTTGTACAAGAAAAACAAATTTGTATTTGGGTCAGATACAAAAGAGCACTACAGTGACATATGGAGATAGCCGAGTGGTCATGGAATTAGTTTAGCTACAGGAAAATACATAGGGTACCTTCACATACCTTTATACCATGGTAAATTTATCCTCTGTGTTGGGTAAATTTGTCTACATGCTAAGTCACATGAATGTCACAATAACATTTTCAATAGCTCCTCTGTTTCTAAAAGTCTTTCTTCAGGTGTATACAAACATATATACAGTACACGATTGTTCCATAGAAAAGTCAAAGATCTCCAGAAACAAACCTGATTATGATCCTTATGGCTAAAGGGGAAAGGAGAACTGGGCTTAGTACAAGTTCCTCATGATCAAAGGAAATAATGGAGAATTCCTTCCAGTGATTTTCACTAAAGAATACAAGTCACTGAAACCAAACTGTCTAACTTGTCACTATGAAACGGAAAGAAATGTGGGCCCCTCTCTATCTAGAAGTGAAAGTTTCTAATGTCTTGGACAGTCCCAAAGAAATAGAACGTTTACCTCTTTCAAAATGTGAAACAATAAAATGAAAATATTTAAAGAAGGCTTAGAAGGAGAAAGGAAAACAAAATTATCTTTGATGAGTAAACTTTTTGCTGGAGGAAGGACAAGAAACTGCCTATCAACTGGCAAAATGCTTCTGGCTCCATATGTCTAGTTCTTGTTTGCTGGTTAGCAATAAATATTCAAGTATGAAGCTAAGAATCAAGAAAACATTCTTACTCGTGGGTTATAGTGTTGGCATAGTTACATAAACAGATAAACACAAAGGAAATTACATCTCTCAAGACCATATAAATCGGTTTAATAGTCACATAGTGTTTTGCAATGTGAGTTATCATAATGCTGGCTTGCACAGAAAGGCTTTCTTGGAAATGAGTAAAGCATGGTTTTGAATGCAGGTCATCAGAGCTAAGCCAGGATAAAGGTTTAGTGACATTGCTCAAATCAGTTTTACACGAATTAAATTGTATTATGTGCTATATAAATATATAATGTATATATAAATTTCTGTCAGTCCAGATTACTTTGGGATGCTGAGTACACTCAGATGCAGTGCATGCCATCCCTGTGCCTTTGCCTAGGGAAGAAGAGCTTGTCTCTTGCAGCCAATGGCCTGTGGTCCCTTTTTCCTTTTAAGAATGATGGGTCCTTCTCCCTTGTGCAGCTGGAGAGTAGAAGGGGTACCAGTAGTTACACAACCCTAGTTTTGGGGTTCTTGTGTTTTCCTACCTGGCTGTGTTGTGGTGTTGGGACAACTTTCTGTAAGTCCTGGTGCTGCTCTTGTATCTTCAGACTGGCTACAGACTTTCAGCACCTCAAGTGCACTTGGTTTCAATTTTACCTCAGTGTCTCAGGCAGTAGAAATTTATACTTGATTACTTCTTTAGTTAAAGTGGTGACAGACAGAGGAATACACATAATACTTCTCTAATTAGAAGTGCTGACAGACAGAGGAGTGCACATAATACTTCTCTAGTTAAAGTGGTGACAGACAGAGGAATGGTTAATAATTTGTAAACTCACTTGCTGAGGCTATCCCAAAGCCAGACTACTCGTGAGCAGTTAGCCTCCATGCAGTTATAGTACCGGCCATGCAATGGCTTTGATTTTATCAGACCACTGCATGCATCACTCAGTTTGTTTCCCTAATTTGTTATTACTGGCAAATGCTACTAGAGTATGCACTATCATACTGTTTGTAGAGTAACACTGCAAGAACAATAATCAACAACATGCTGGTATTTATATAGTTGACATGTACATCAAGAGGGTGAGCACTGACGATGGGAGGTCTTTCAATGTGGATCTTGAACAAGTAAGTTCTGACTTCTTTATTCCATTGCTTTTTTGCCCGAAATTAAAAGTTGGAATGTCCCAGTCTCAGACTGGAATCTTAAACTGGTGAGAACAAGCTAGCTCTTAATCATTCAATTTATTTTCATAACTGATCTGCTACTTAGATGTATAAATAAACTTATGCAGTACTTATTCCAATGTACTCCATCTGTCCTGTAGCATTTTACCTCAAAACTGCTATAAGTCGAAATAGTCTGACAGAGTTGCATTAGAGAATTAATTAATTACACTTTGCACAGGCTTCAAAAAAATGTTGGTATGCATTAAAATATGCCATGGTACAATATGAGAGGATGTGAAATTGTCCAGATTCAATGTAACAGCCTCAAACTACCAGTAAAAAAGCCATATATTCTTTAAAAATATGCTGCTGTTATTCCTATTGCTCTTAGAAGTCTTCTGTCAGAGTCAGTACTTTTTTTTTTGGACACACTTCTCGTAAGAGTTAAATGCTATTTATCAAAATAAAACACAAACCAAACTAGGTAGTGAAAAATAGTACCCTATTCTGAATGTTGTCACAGCTTAAAAAACTACGTAATGTAGCATCCACGGAATGAACATAGTCACTGATTAGTCTCACAACAGAACAAGCCCTCATACCTTGGCATTTAGTGTCACATCAATAGAAAGAAAGGAATGCTGGTTAGACGGCACCTCAGTAAGTTATCTTTCCCAAGATAACTGTCTCATGTGAAGTGTGACTCTTTCCAGGATAGATCTATTAATGCAAGAAAGAATAACAATCTAAAGATGTTAACCTTGAGCCACTTGGAAAACAGAAAAGGTGCCTGTCACCCATTTTGAAGAGATCACCAAGTAGGAGGCCAATAAGACTGGCCTCACTGCTGGGGCTTTCTGCTGCCTTCCACTCCAGACTCCTCAATTTTGAGCAAACTGCATTTATGGTTCTTGACCCCCATCTTTATCATGATCCATTTATTTGTTTTCTCCAGACCACTGCTGGCAGAGCTTTTTAGTGAGGCTACACTTGCTGCTGTCAAGAGTTGGGGCAGTGCTGAGAGGTTTCTTAAGAGCTGAGAGTAGGATGATTAGATGAAAATCTGTAGATATTTGTTTTGAATGGTAGTCATCATACTCAATGTGTATAATTTTGAAAGGGAACTTACAGGCTTTGGAGTTTTCCATGGTGAAAAGAAACCTGAAATAAACAAAAAGTAACGTTAGCAGATTTTTCTGATGCATAAAGAGTGGAGGCTAAGTGGTGTCTATTGCTCCCATTCTCATTCAGATCTGCAGGTAATATTAATATATATGAAAATTATCTACACACAAGGGATGAAAACACAAAGCACAGAGGAAAATTTCTAATAAAACAATATGTGCAAATATATATATATGCATATATATATATGCGCAAGTGGAGTTATTGAGATCATTGCCATACTTTACAAACAGCATGGGATTAGGTTGAAATTAAAAGAACCAAACAAAAGGACTTCCAAATGTCTTGGTGGACATTGGAGAAGACACTAAATGACCTGGTATTGATGTGTCAAATGCAGTCGCACCTTTAGGAAGAAGCAATTCAGAACATCCCATCAATAAAACCTAATAATACAAGAGATGTTTTTAGAAGAAAACTCTGGAGAAAAAGAACTGTTTCATCAGTTAGACAAGATACTCAAGTCTTGGAAGGTTTGCTTGTTTTGATACTGTCCTGTTTTTTGTCATAGTCAGCAAGTGGTCAGACCTGACTACTTCTACACAAGTAGTTGTCTCCTTTTCCTTGGTTATTGACTGGCTGATAGCTTGCTTTAGTGACCTTCATGAATTTCAACTATTGTACTTCGCCAATGTTTAAAACTCCAGCTATGTCCTTTTCATAAAAGCAGATAACTTTCAACATTCCTTGTAAACACTCATCTTACGGAGCACAGTGTTAAGAAACTTACAAAATATTAAATAAAAGGAAGCAACCTGAAGGGTATTGGGTCACATTTTAAAAAATGCCAGCTGTCAGCATAGCTTTAATTCAAAACATCATTCTCAGTTTAATAGCAGGTGAAAAAAAACCACTGTCGACTTTTCTAAGGTTAAAAGTGAATACCACAGAGTTCATTTTGTTGGAAATAGAAATGGGACTTAAATTGAGACATCTAATAGGAAGGCTGCTCTTTCATTCAAAAAATGAATTAAGCTAAGAGCAGTACTGATTACATTATTTCTCTTCCTAAGGTGAACCTATAAAATTTTTAAATAATGAAAACACTAGGGGAAGTATCTTTCTACAGACAAATCACAACAGGAATATATTTGTACATAGCATTTAAGGTTCCTAGAATTCTGTGATAATGAGGTGTATTTTTCTGTCATGATTTATCATTACTCCTATTGCTCCTAGGAGCCTTCAGGCACAGCTGGTGCTATTTTTTCCTTTACACACCTCTGATGAGACACAAGAAGTACCTTAAGGTCTTTACAATCAAAATGAAAAAGCCAAATTAGAATAACCCAAATGATTCAGACTGAATCCAACTTGGAGTACAACATGAGCCCTCTGCAGAGAAACACTGGCTGTTTGCAATGCTGATGCATAAACCGTTAGTGCTGTTAAAAAATACATTAGGAAAAGTAATTGGAATTGGAAAGGTTCACTTACTTACTCTACAGTGTCTGGATAAAAACTGTCCTATTAAGAAGGAGAGACATCTTTCTTTCCACCTGCAAATTCATACTGAGTTAACAGGTCTCCAGTACAGATCTAGCTTGTATATCACCTTCTATATTAAAGGTTCTGTAGCAGAAACTTATTTAGTAACCTCTTGGGTGGTAGACAGCTATCTGTGCATTACCTGTTATTGCTCCGAACAGCTAACAAGAGTGAAATTAAAAAGCATTTTCCTCCTTAGAGTTTTGGGTAAGAATTGGAACTTGCAAGAAGGTTTGCTGAAGGATATGTCAACTGAAACTACTGTGATTTGGTGTTCAGAAACTAATGGTAGAGGAAACACTCCTTCCCATCGATACTCCCAAGACTTATTGTCAGCAAAAATTATTAGAGAACAAACGTAAAGATAATTTTTTCCTATTTATTTACTGTCTCCACCTAAAAATGTACTTTGCTAGAGTTAACAGAAAATGCTAGCAGATAAAAAGAGAATGATTATAAATCATGGAAATAATTATACAGATATATCAAGCAAAGAGTCTTTTTTTTTTAAACTATCAATTAAAAAAATTCTACTGTTTGCCCAAACAAGAACAAGGACTTATATTTAGTTTGATGGTTATGGGCACAGACTGCAACATACAAATGACAACATCTACACTCAAAACAAATAAAAGGCAATAATTATTCACACAGCGTAAAATTATGTAAATAAATTAATGGATATAGGATGCCACAGAAGTAAAGGATCCAAAGCAAGATTCAAAAAAATATTGGATACCCATATGCATGTTAGA
Organism: Upupa epops; assembly: GCA_013397515.1. NCBI lineage: Eukaryota > Metazoa > Chordata > Aves > Bucerotiformes > Upupidae > Upupa > Upupa epops. The sequence continues at coordinate 192,152 of VZRI01007955.1, read as the reverse complement.
AGAGAAAATCTCTAAAGGTAACAAATCTTGGAACTAATATTAAAATTTATTCTTCATATTGAAAGTCATCTATTAGTCTAGTAACAACTGTATTCCCAGCCTAGCTAAACATAATTTCTCCCCGTCTAACCAAAACTGACCTTCAAACGATGCGTGACATTATCATTTATTGAACACGGAACTGATTACGGGATAATTGTCATGAACAAAGTATGTCCAGAATGTCACTGGTACTTAAATGCATGCAGCCACTGCAACCGACTCAGGAATTCAGGAATATATACTGCATATGCAGGACACTGTAATTGTAACAGAAACTTCACATGAAGAAGCATAAAATCCAAATGAACTTTTCCGGGTGTTTTGCTCCGTTCTAGCTTTTCCCTTTAAACACTGTTCTGCGTAAGTACGGAACCAAATCCTCTACAAGCAGAAAATTGAGGCTCAGAGGCTTACCTGAAGAATATATCTTAATAATGTGTACTTAGCGCACACTTAACAGTGTTGGCCTTCTGCAATCACATCTATAGCTGGCAATGAGAAGCAGAGGACTTTCACTTAGTTTCATGCCACTTCACAACACCACATCTCCCCTTGATTCTCTGTGCTGATTCATTACATGCTGTATTTCCCACCAGAGACAGTGGGATCCCACCTGAATGAAAGTTACCAGCAGACTGGCATCAGTGCAGTAGTGACACAGAGACAAGACTGGAATCTGATCTCCAAAGAGTGCAGCTTTCAACTTCTGCTGAGTATTAATACACCACTAGTACTACTCAACCTTCTAAGCAACTCACAGTTAACAAGGTACAAATACTGGATAAGCTGTTACAACCTTGTCCCACTGTCAGATTCCCACTTTCCCCTCCCCAAAATCCCAAGCCCCTTCTGTCCAACTTAGATGTCTTCTGTATAAAGCTGAGTAGTTCAGGATATTATATACATTTACACAAAAACACCCCTCACCCCCATAAAAATACTTCATGCAGCTTGTTCTTCCCCTGCGTGGCCTTTTGTTCACCCATGTGTCTTCTGCCAGGCATCCCTTAGTAATCTCATAATAGACTCACTACATGTGGTGTGGCTCTTTTTCATACCTTTATCTATTTGTTTTAAATCAGTCTTTATTGATATTCCATGTAAAGGCACCAGTAGAGATGTGAACTGGTATCAGAAAAGAGTGTGTCACCACTCAGCCAGATACTAGAGGGAAAATAATATGGTCACCACCTACCTAGTGTAACATGTAAGTGTGCAAGGATAAAATAGGTAACTTCATTTACTTCTCCAAAACCAGCTTTGAGACTACCATGTTTATTTTTCAATGTTGGCCATTAAAACTGTAATAAGTTATAGCAGCTGGTGGCCAATACTTTTATTGAAATGTCAGTTGTTTCATTTCAAAAAAGCAAGCTGAGGTACAGCAACAACCATATGCTTTTTGAAAATCAGAGTAACATTTTCCCATAAAGCAATGTTAGAAAAAATATTTTTGATATTGCTTTTTAAATTGTATTTGCTACCTTCCAAAATGAGCTTCTCTGGAAAAGAGAATTGTGATAGTCTGTATATTGGAACTGTAATAAAAAAAACACTAGTAAGAGATTTTGATTCAAATGTACTTTCGGGGGGGGGGGTTTTTTTTTCCTTTTTTTCAGATCAAGGCAAATTCCAACTTCAATTTACTGTATTCTCCTTTTCGATGAAAACATCATGTAATAAAAGACAAATGACATCACACTCATTGTACCTATTCCTTCTTAAATACAGTAAGCTTTTGTCATAAAATATGCTTATAAATTTACCAAGCCTTACACTTCAGCCAGTATTTGTTGTTGGAAAGTTTAGTTTTCTCAAAGTGTCTTATCAGACAGGATTTAGAGTGTTTGCAAGACAGAGTCCTGATTTTGTAAAAATATTTTTCCCCCTGATTTTGGCATATTCCATAATGTCTGTAACGCAAAAAAATCCCCCATTAGTTATTAGTTTGCTGCCATCCAGCTGCTTTTTGCTATGCTTCCATCTCCATTATTCTTGCTATTTTGTGTTGATTCCTGGAAAAGTTCTTAATTCCTTGTAAAATCACTTCTAAAATCAGTAAAGTAACTAAAGCAGGTGTGGCTAAACCGCAGAACCTTTAATGATGTTCACCTCTGTGGCAGACATGTATGTATACATAACTGACTTGAAGCCCAGGAATAGTTTAATATATGCAGTGATGGCATGTGGCAGTGCTGCAGGGAGGAACTCAACTCGGCATCAAAGATAAAGACTTTTAATCCAGTGCAATGTTCAGAGGAAGTCAACTTCCACATCACTTGTTGTACTGATGATAGAGCAAGTGTTATGCCCCTTAGCTTTCATTGGGCTTCTTGGCTTTTTTGTGTGCGCTATAAAAGCATTGCTGCATATGGCTTCCTGAGCAAAGCTGTCCCAAGCACTGCACAGACCTTTCTCACATAGATGCTAGGAAATAGTGAACAGATGGCTGATGAGCACTCCCAGAGCATAAACTGACTCCATGGGCATCTTATCAACGTCCATGTGACAACACTTCAGTCCAACAAAAGTTTTCCTTTCTAGAAAGTTTGCTGTAGCAGACTTTTTTTCCTGTGCTTTTTCTTTCTCTTACTGGGATCCCTGAGATGTCTATCGGCTGCCTGCACTGCGGTTCCAGAGGTGTCAAACACTGATTCACTTCAAGTGGATGTGACAGTGGAGAACTTCTCTCAGAGTCCAGGCTGGTGGTGTACAACGTTAGCAGGATGCAGGGAACTGTTTCTTTCCATACACGTTACATCTGGCTGCTTCTTCTGTATGTTTATCTTTTGTTGAGCTATGCTAGGTGTGGCTGAATTAGGTGCACAAACCTCAAGACACAACTGGGCTCACTTACTAAGATGCAAAATATCCTCCAGCTAAAAGTAAAAAAATAGTGATGGTAGAGATATTTTTTTTAACATGGAACAAATATATAGGATTAATTCAATCAATTAATTCAATGTGAACCAGCTAATTAAAGTAGTTCATACAGTACACTAAGTAAAATCTAAAAGGAAACAATTAAAATAGATGTAAATAGCACTCATGAAAACAAGCTGGTGACAAAGTGTTTGAATTGATTATATAATATTACAAATATTAGATAATGCATAGGGAATGACAAGTAATAATTCCATTTCAAATAAAACCAGTCATTATCACATACCAGTTTTTCAAAGGTCCCTCTTTTTCGAACTGTTTTAAACTCTTATTCTAGCAACGACAAAAAGTTGATTTACCTTGAAATAAAGAGTAGGTTTAAGAAGACTGGGAACTTTAGCTCTTCAAGTACAATTAGCTAGTCCTGTTGTCAGTTGTCCGTCAGAGTGATGCTGCCATGCTGTGGAGTATCCATGTGGTCTTTGGTTGGGATGGCACCCAATATATTAGGTCAAAAACCAAAATATCCCACAACAGAACAAGATGAACAACTCATCATGTTTGATCAGGTCCACAGCTTTATATATGGTTGAACCCAGTGTTTTTGCCCTTGTGGTAGACTCACACTGGCATGGCAAGTAACTGATGTAGCCCTGTGCTGGGCTGAGATGAAAGCTGGCTGCAGACATTGATTGTTATATGAAATGCAGGTTCAGACTAATAAAACTGTGAAATAAGTTGGTCTTCTGTAGGGCTGTATCTGACTGAAAGTAACTCACAATGGTACAAACTGGTCCTCAGCAGTTTCTTGTGGTGGCATTTTGCTTAATGCTCCACTACTCCATTGTTCCAGATCAGAATCCAAGTGTGACCATGACAGAAGCAGTGTTCTAGTCCAAATCAGCACTATTCTTCACTCTCTTTGGCCTACCACACCTGTGAAAAGTGACTCAAAGAACAAATACCTTCCTCCCCACAGACAATGGGTCTATGAAAGTGCAAGGCAAACGGCAGGCACAGTTCACAGGGAAGTCAGCTGGATCTGCAGACACCACTGGGGTAGCACCTTCTGTGGCACATCTCCAGGTAACCTGGGGGCACCAGGAATCCAAGTCTGTATTTCTTCCCTCCAAACTTTCAGATTTCTTGGTGAGTAGCATGAAGTGCAAGATGAAGAGGTTTATCAGAAATGATGTGGAGGCAAAGGAGTACCTTGGGAAATTAAACCTGATCTCATCTCACTGAAGTCTGTATAACTGATACAAAAACTTAATTGACTGTGAGATCAGGTACTAAATCAATATTCAGTTTTCTATAGCTAGGAGCACTTTTTGTGCAGTTCATGAAGTTTTACTGACCTGGCATTCTTAAGCGACAATGTTTCAACTGTACGCAGATCTTCACATGCAATTAGAAAAAGAATAGCCACTCGAAGTAATGAACGACAGAAGTACATCCTGTTCAAACTGGAACCCTCACCAGTCACCTGCATCTATGAAGCTTTCCTCTAAAATACACCAGAGAATCTCAAGCTAACATTAAGTTTTCACTTCCATGAATAGCAAAGAGCTTTTGTTAGCAGGAATACAGCCATCAGAAAAGGTCAGAAGCTGGCATAGTAATAAGTTAATTTACATTCTAATGGACATACAGCTATTTATTTTGCTTGGCTGAAACAGCTTTGTGAATTGCTTATCAGTCAGAAATTTAAAGTAATTTATGAAACTAGAAAAAAAACAACAGACTAAATACTGTCTCCTACTGATTAATCTGGATGTAAAGCAGAGAATTTCTGGATCATAACAAATATAGTGCAGAGCCAAATACAACACTGTCAGTGACAATTTTTGATGCTTAAATATACTGGAGTTGGGAAAAATATTAAAAATCTTTACAGCAGTTTATGGAAAGGGTAAATAATTTTTGCAACAAGTAGCTTTTGTATGAGAAAACAGTATCTTTTAAAATTCATACTACACTGTCTTAATCAATGTCTACTTGGATAACATCTTTATACGAACTTCTTTGTCTTTTTTTTGTACCAGCTACCAGAATAGTGTTACACTGCTACAGATTGATTTCCTCATTGAGAAAATGCTGCTGCATCATGATTCAGAACAGATTTTACTGGGACAACTTGAACTGGAGTATCAAAGAGTATCTTATGGAATGGAGGAAGATCCTTTTTTCTTGCCTTTCGTTAAAGAGATTCCTATAATACATGTCGATAATATAGGTATTTTATGTAGGTACTAACCCAGATTAGCAGAACTCTGCATGTCTAGCTACTAACACATGATGACAGGCAACAGAGACCTCAGAAGTTTTCTCACAGGTTGAAAGCTCTTGAAAAGGTCAACGCTATTTTTCTGTACAAAAAAAGAAACTTTCGTGTGGCAGAAAGAAATTTTCCTTAAAGAATCTCCAGTTTTGCTCATGTTTGTTGTCACTAGTTAACATGTCAGGATTAGGGATCACACTCTCTCCTGCAGTGCTCTAACACTGCAAGTGCTAGTAATGCAAATAATGCACCATCTTGGGCAAAGCAAACATCACTGCATGCAACTTCCCCTAAACAAGGCAGGCACTACAACGTGGAGAGACATGTATGTCACACAGACAGAATCAGTAAGATAATTATCTTATTATTAGATTCTTATTATTCTAACTATTATTAGAATATAAACTGAATCTTTAGAGTCCTAACTCTCTTGCTTATAGAAGGGCCTGCAAGTGTTGCCATCTGCATATAGCCTTTATATGCTTGCTAGGAATGTCTGACAACTCTTTTACTGAAAGCTAATTTAAGCTTCAAAACTACCTTTTCAGGAGTACTGTATCATATTTTCAGAGCTCTCTGACACTCAGAAACTCTGCCTAACTATGCCAGCATCTCTGCTCTTTCATGTGTTTAGAATCTGCTCCTGTTTAAGCTTTACACTTTCTAAGCACATAGAAGAAATCTCAGTTTACATTATGGCACATCACTTTGATGAATATCAAGGCACGTTCCCAATATTTTCTGTTAAAATGTGGATGAGCATAAGTCGTTTGTATGTTTTCCTAAAGTCCTTTTAATAAGAACACATTCAGAAAAAATATTCAACAAGATTGGAGGTGGGGAAAATACTCAATATTAAATCCATTCTTTCTCCTATATGTGAGATGAAAAGGAGCCACCAGATATTTAGTGTTGACATTGCAACCATGATGCAGTGGAGCTGTCCTGTTCCTCACAAACCTGCTGCCACACTCACAGAATTCTCCTCCTTGCTCTTAGGATTTCCTTCTCTGTGTCGTCATCCTGATTTTAAAACCAACTCTTCCTGTCCCTGAACAGTGATCAGAAAAAATCCTTAACAAAGGAATAAAAATACATAAAACATAGGGAAATGTCCACACCTGTTTCTGAATGGGACACCTTGCAATTCAATGGTCCACTCTAATGGGAGACACTAAATCAGCACATCACGAGTAGCGGTGAATCATGCAGCTAAGGCAGAGATTTCAGCTACCAGAGATGAGTGACCTGAAAAACTGCCTGGACTGAATAGTTTAGCAGATACCAGCTTAGCTGTATCACCATCTAGTGCCTCTCGAGCTGGAATATGTACTCTCATAGCACTGCCATCTGTGACAAAGGACCTATAGGTGGGAGGTAAGGTTTAGAACCTCAGGCACTGTCTATTAGTGTAGGATGCCTACAATTATGCAGTTTACTGAAGTCCCCACCAATTAGACACTGATATGTTTTGATGTCATAGCCTGTGAATTAGGAACTTAATGCTGAGGGACAACCATAGCATCAAGGGTATCATACCTTATGTTACACAGAAATCTGTGCTGAATTGACAGATACAACATAGAATCTGTTAGGAGACTTCAGAGCTTTAGTTGTCATCACAGACAACCTTGAGTCTCCCACTGACTCTGCTATTCCAGTGACGATTTCTTTGCGGCCCAGTGGATCTCAGATGGTCCTGGGTATCTGTTAGCTCAGAACTGAGCTAAGTTTCACTCTCAATCTTCCTGATTTCTCTGAGGTTGGGAGCACTGGGCAGAAGTTCATCATAAAGCAACAAATAAGTTAAATTACAGAATCTGAGAAAGCCTGCCTGTTCTACCTGACTGCCTTTCTGTCACAATTAAATTACATTGTACTAACTAAAAAATTTTGTGTTTAATATGCATTAAGCTGTCAGCATGGTCTGAATTTTATTGATTTGCCTTTGAAATCTCTTCTGTGGCAATGGGAAGTGTCAGGAGCTCAGGTGTGTTAACTATAATTGGTTCATTTTCATACCACATAGGGGAATGATAAACACTCGATGGCAACATAATGAATAGGCAATCATGCCACTTGGCCACAGTGGTGGAAGCTCGAATAAATAATAACATGCTTATTTGATTCTTTGGTTCTAGATACTATTCAAAGCAATTATTATTTCCAATTTCCTCCTTCACACCAGCTCAGCAGACCAGTTTATTTCTGCTTATAGGGACTGACATAGAACAAAAGGAAGAAAGACTGCAAATAAAAAAAGACTAACAGGAGAATCAAAGTTTATCACAAGAGCCCAGTTTTACATGGGTGAGGCTAGCTGTGCAAATATAATAATTAAGCACAGGAAAGCAGAATATTTTGCAGTGGGTGTTAGTGAGGGGATGTTAGTGTCAATGCCCAAGGAGTAAGAAACCACTGAAAAGAACAGCGAGTTTCTAAACTCTCAGTTTGCCGGGTGAACAAATAGAGAATTCACTTTGCCTTGAGATGCTGCTGATTTGCTACTGTCCACACTGACATGTACCTAACATAGATGAACATCTTTCATGTTCTCCTGGTCAGGAACTGATTCTCAGTATTCAACTTACTTATCAAGAATGCCTACAATAAATTAGTAAAAGCTTTACAGCCATCTAAATTATAATGGTTAAATTGAGCCGACATTCTGAAGATTTAGCATAAGACCACAGAAGCCTGAAAGAAAAAAATGAGGAAGAAATAATGATTGATGGCACAATGCTCCTACAGTACAGAACACTAGAGTATAAAGCATGATGAATTCATCAAGATGACCTGGCTTGCAAAAAAGGTTAAGAAGTGTCACATTTTTCTAAATTCCTGAGGGTTTGGAGATGAGAAATTAACACAAAGAAGGGCTGCGTTCTTAAGTCTGGTGAGAGCAGAAAGGCACTGACAAGAATTTTTTGATGTCTAGATTGTGCGCTGGTCACATGTGGTCCTTCACAGTACTTAAAAGAGTTAATGAACAGAATGGTAAAAAATGATGCTGATAAAAGATCCTGACAAGATAGCTGGGAAATGCTAAGTATTAAATGAATGTGGTACAAGGAAAAGCATGAAAAGCTGTTAATAGGTAATTTTTTTCCCTGTGACAGTGCTCTGTCTCTCTGAGGACATAAATTGATTTCCGATTGTTGAAATTTAGACGACATGTCTAACACAATGCAAACACCATCTCAATACGGAGAAAAATGGAACAGTACATAAACATGACAAGTTAAACAGAGCAGATTATGATGCTCACAACCGTGAAGCACTTTTGTGAACCTCACAGCTGACCTAAGCTTAAAAATCAGCAATTTTACGATGACTAGCTAGGGTGCCCAGCATGCATGTCCCCTGGTTTTTAAAAACAGAATTTACTGCCTAAGAGAGCAAACCTGGACGTAGCCTTTGGATCTGTCAAACAACTTCTTACGCAGTATACCCATAGACCTCAGTACAACCACAGGTCACAGACCTGAAACTAAGAATGCTGGAAGATCACAGCTGACTAAAGCCATCTAGACAGAGAGTACAAGCAGAGCTGGTCACCAGATTGGACATATACATAGCTTTTCCTTAGGGTTTCCCAAAGAATAGGTAAATAAAAAGACAGTAAAGGGAGATGTGTATGCTCTTTACCTAGTCACCACACACCCCAGTCATCTAGGATAGGAAATAGTTTGTAATGAAATACGCTCCTGGCTTTTAGGGTTTGCTTTTAACTGCTATAAGCTAATTTAAAAAGTATAATTAATGTTACAGGGATGAAAAACAAATAAGTACTTCAGAGGAAGAGGAAGGAAAAGGTTGATTTTAATTAGAGCTTGTCAGTGCACTTGTGACAAAGGGATTTTTCATTGGTGAATGGTGATGCACTAAAGCCATTTTTGTGCAAAGCAGCTGCATTTCCAGAACACATTGCACATTCAATTGGTAAAAAAAAAAAGGCAAACCTCAGATTAAAGTTTTAGTTGATTTCTAGACAAAATACCTACTGATCATCTCCTGTTTAGCAGAGCTCACTAAGTATTAGATGTCTCTGATAACATGGAGCCTGAAGGAATTTATCCTATTACATGCAGGACTTTGGTTCTTATAACATACGTAAGTGTTTGATCTAACAATTCACAGTTCTAGACAAAGTTACTCTGTTCCTCAGTGGTGAAATTTTTTAAAGGTCTAGTACTCAGTAGGAAGTGTTTCAAACTTAATGTTTCATAGGCTAGAGGAAACGATAAAGAATGTTCTGAAAGTTGTGTGTTCTGCTATACAAAGAAAGAATTTAAATAGGAGACATGACAAATACCTGTAATTATTTCCTGCTAATGAGAACTGAACAAAAATAGTGTGCAAGTAGCTATCATGCATTACTGAATAAAAGTGGGTACCTCTGTGCACAAACGCGGTCATTTTTATTCACCCCTTTCCTAATATAAATGAGTTAGAAGCAAAATTGAATTGCAACTTCTACATCAAGATTCTGCCATAGATGCATTTTGATTGTATTAAAAAAACACATGTATCATGTTACACTGCAGCTCTTTATCTCTCAGACAATATAGCAAAAAAAAGCAGCTCGTGGATACCTAAGAATTCATACTCACTCTATAGAGACTAGGTTTGATCCTGCACCTGCACAATTTCAGAGGCATTAATTTTCCTTCTTTAAATTAGTTTGGTTTAATTTGCAGCTTTATTTTCAATCCAGATAAATAAATATTTTCACTTATTGCAGTGCATTCTAAACCACTATATTTTATTTTTTATTTATATTACTCTGATATTACTTCAGATATAACCTTCAGAGTTTTAAACAGCAGAAGGGAAAGTAGTATCATTATATTTCCATTTGGAGCTTTTATTCTGATTTCATCATTACAGTGGTGTTTTATCACCCCAAATTGTAAAAATGGTGTAACAGGATTTCCCCCTTCTGTAAAACTCTCTCTAATCCCTAGAATTTCTATGTTGTTTTGTTTCTTTACCACTAACTTGTATTTAAGTAGCCATGGAAATGATTCTGCAGTCACTGCTCAGGAGTACAGGTGTCATCACCAGTCCTTAGCCTAGTATTCAAGCCTTTGACCTGCACGGTGCAGAACGTGCCTGGGATGTTGGTGAAGAAATTACCTCTTATGTTGTGGCAACGTAGCTGGTTTTGATTTGGTGTCTGTTTCTGATGTTTCCCAGGTTGGACAAAGATTTAAGCTAGATCTGCCTATACTCCTTCTTACAAACAGCTCCAAAGGCTTGTATGCATATAGAATTATAACCACACCATACAAAGAGATAAAGCCCCCAGGCTTTATTATTGATAAAATACGTAATTTTTCACACAGAAAATGCAAAATTATTAGCTCAATAACACAGAGGCAAAGGGGGTTCCTGAAAAGCTTGCCCTGCTCACTATTTCCCCTATGTTACTTGCCCTTGTTTCCAATGAAATCAATGCCTTCATAAGTTACAACAAGCTCTGCATAGTCACTGCCAGTCCCCAAAAGATTTTCATCTCATTCCCTCTGGATTAGGCGGCAGATCTCCAGCTCTATGCCCTCAGTTCACTTCCACTTAGAATCATAGCATCATCTAGGCTGAACAAGACCTCTAAGATTATGAATTGCAACTTAACCCAGCACTGTCAAGTCACCACTAAAACATGTCCCTAAGCACCACATCTACACATTTTTTAAAAGTCTTGAACACTGGGTAAATTATTCCCATGCTTCACAGCCCTTTCAGAGAAGAAATTTTTACCAATAGCCAACATAACCTCTTCTATGGCCACTTGAGCTAATTTCTTCTCATCCTACCACTTGTTACTTAGGAGAAGTGACTAACCCCATTTCACTACAAGCTCCTTTCAGGTTCTTGTAAAGACAATTACGGTCTCCCTTGAGACTCCTTTTCTTCAGGCTAGATAAACCTAGTTCCTTAAGCCATGCCTCCTAAGGTTTTTACTCCAGACCCTTCACCAGCTCTGTTGCTCTTCTTCTGACCCATGTCAGCACCTCAACAACTCTCCTGTAGAGAGGAAGCCCAAAACTGAACACAATATTTGAGGTGTGGCCTCACCAGTGCTGAGGGGGATGATCACTTCCCTAATTATGCTAGCTACACCATTTTGATACAAGACAAGGCCTTCTTGTCTACCTGATCAAATTGCTGGCTCATGGTTAGCCTGCTGTCGACCAACACCTTCAGGTCTTCTTCTGCCAAGTAGCTTTCCAGTCACTCTTCAGCTTTCTAGCCACTCCTCTTCATGTCTATAGTGTTGCATGGGGTTGTTGTGATCCAAGTGTTGGACCTAGTACTGGGCCTTGTTAAACCTCATACCATTGGCCTTGGACCATTGATCCAGCTATCTATCATCATCAACACTCCTACCCAGCTTGGTGTCATCTGCAAATTTACTGAGAGTGTACTCAATCAATCCATTACTCATTAGATGTTAAACAAAACTGAGTGAAATACTGAATCCTGAGGAACATCACCTGTGACCAACTTGCTCGGATCCCACAGCTGGTGGAAATGTCTTTCCATGAGGATAATTTCAGGAAGGAGTGATCTGTTCCCACTGCAAGAGGACCTGTCTGACCCAGGTACTTCTCAGAGGAAGGAAGGTAGCACACAGACATGGAAGCAACAACACAGATGCTCTCTATCAGACTGCCTTATTTACTTGACACACAGGATGGCTGTAGCTGTTTTAAGTAAATAGATTCTCATGTTGATGATGAATGTCTGTCAAGTATTTTTATAGCTAGTAGACTCTGGCAACCACAGTGTTGTAGGTCAGGAACTGTGCTTCCTCTACTGACAAAAAGGGATCATTGTCTGACATGAGTCCTTAGAGAACTATTTACATGACCCAAAACATCTTTTCTGAACGCCTAATTCACAGACATAGGTTATTACTAACAAAAAGAGAAATTTTAGTGAAAAACTCCTGCAAGAGATTTGATCTTTGCATAGTAGACAGAAATGTCATGTAGTAACTTTGAAGTAAATGTGGAAAATGAAAAACAGTTGTAAAAACAAAACACTCCTACCCAGCTTGGTGTCAAATGATCTGGAACAAGATCCCATTGATTCAGTTTTTAACATTCGTAATGAATGCAATAAACTTAGTTTACCAATGGCATCTTACTGAGAAAAACCTATACAAACTTTTTATTTGAAGAAGTTGTGCTGAATTTGCCTTTTTCATTGTGATGGTATATGCAGCTGATTATCCATAATGACTCAAAATCAATTTGACAAGTTTGGTCTGCACTCTTCGCTCTGTGTTTCAGGAATTATTTTACACTGACTGCACAAAAATGCTTCCTGTTTGCTGATGCTTAATTTATCAAGTATTCCACATTGCTATTTATCACTAATATGTGATTTGTCCAATGACATGGACCAATCTCTTTGCCATCTGCAAACATTATCAGTATTGATTTTATGTTTTCTACAGGATCTTCGTAAAAAATGTAATATAGTCAAAAGCCAAGAACTTATCCTACAGGAAGCTCATTAAAAATAATTATCCTCACTAATTTCCTACTTATAATTAAGTTGAAAGATCCATCCATTAACCCATTTTTAAATTCAATGTGAGCCACACTAATTTTGTTTCCATTTTTAAATGAAGAGTGAGACTGTAGCATATAAGGCATTATCAAAAGCCCATTATATAAAAACAATTACATTTTATAATTAAACTTGTAACATTAATAAAGATATTAATATACTTTTAATCTGAAGGAATCTATTTTCTGCAAGCCCACATTTATAACTTCTGATATATAAAGAAACCAAGATTTCTGTTGATAGCAGCACATACTTTGGACTTTAGTGATAATACAGGGTTGGATTTTTAATACCTTCCATTATCCTCTACTTGGCTCTGGTGGGTGGGCATGACTCACCTCATGCACTGTTGTCTGGCTGGATGGTCAGCTAAGCTAAGGTTCTCAGCCAGGTTTCTTTGTAATCAGTGGAGCACGAAGGGCAAATTCAGAGAAGCAGCTGCTTGAACCAAGTAACACATCATCTTTAGGTGCCTGTTTTCCACCACGGACTGCAAGGGAAACTCTTTTGGCTAGAACTTAGCTTTCTTACGGTTAAACTGGGATTCATCTGACCAAATGAAATTTAAGTGTGAAATTTTGATGATCCAGTTTTAAAAAAATGCTAGTAATCAGCAGGGAAGAACAGTATCCGGTAGAATACTACTAACTCAGATGTTTACACCAGAGTAGCTGGATGGCACTGCAGAGTTGCCTGTTTCCTCATCACAGAGGGTTCCCTGCTTGCTGCCCTACTCATATGAGGCGGGATGTCCTGTATGGGCAGCAGCGGAGGGTAATATATGCACTGCAAGGCAAGCCTAGAAAGATAGGCTCAAGTATATAGCACATGAAACAGTTTCAGCCTCTTTGCCTTTAAGGACCTGTAAAGATTTACACTAATGACTAATTAATGAGATGACTGTTTAAAAAGAGCCATTTTGACCAAAACTGTATATAGTTAGTTGTTCCTTTAGTACAGCTCATCTTAATTGATTCTATTAGGATAAAGAGCTTGATAAAGTTGGTACATGATGATCAAGTTACAAGATAAACCTCTTGCCTAATTAGAACTAACCTTAGTAGAAATAATCATTGTAATTAAGGTCCACATAGTGAATGTTAGCTGGAGCAGAATACCTAACTCTTTCTATTTTAGAGCCAACTCCACAAGCCACTGAGATCTCTCAAGAAGGCAACATAATAAATAAATCAACCCAGCATTGTTTTCAACTGTAGTGTGAGAATAACTGGCTGTTTATGTAATCTGAATGAACAGGTATGGCAAGCTGAAATAAAAAAGCATGTCTTCATTGTTTGTTTGCAAAAATTTGTAAAGAACTTGCATACATAAAGAAATACATATATTTGGTTTATATAAATATATATATTTCATATGGTATAATAGGAAAGCAAGATTATACAACTTCTCTTTCTGTCTGAAAAATACTATGGAAGAAGTTTAAAATTGTCCAGCTTGTGATTTATTGCATTCAGTTAGAGATCCACTGCTTTAGCACCTTGGGCTCCCAAACATGAGAAAGATGGAGAACCACAGAATAGTATAAAGGTTGAGATTGTAAGGGACAGCTGGAGTTCATCAAGTCTAATCTCCTGCTCAAAGCAATATCCTGTTCAAAGACTGGGCTGATGATCAAGAATGATAGTTTCTGTGAATTGCTCAAAGGAAGGAAAAATGGAAGCAGAATGACAACAAAATAATAGAGACAGGATGTACCTGGGTAAAACATGGAAAAAAAACTAGTGAAGAAGTGCAAGAACCGGATGGAGATGACTGTCTTTAGCTCTACCACTGTGGCTTTCACGGGTCACAGAGCAAAGTCCTATGGCCTTTACTCCACCTTCTTTTACCAAAGTTAATATACATTCATCAGAACATGACATGTTAAATGGCGTGAGGCTATGTGAAAGAGCAGCTGGGTCTTCTGATTCACTGTCCCACTAGGATCATATTTACAAAGTAAAAAACGGACTAGTTTCTCCCCTGGTCATCCCTTAAATTCCTTAAGGATCTGATTAAGGCATCTTCTGTGCTACATCAGAGATACTATAGTGTTTCTAGTGCAGTATAGAGACACTGCTTGGCCCCAGATCCCAAAATTAATAATTTTTATTGAGAACAAGTAGTTTGAAATACAGAAATTATTTCACATGAATAGAAAGATTAAGATTTTCGCTTTGTAGTGACAAAAGTATTTAGTTAATCTTAAAATACATATATGCCAATAATACTGCATTATTTTCCATAATCAGCAAACCTTTTCTATGGTACTAACTAATCCCTTAAGTATTACTTAATGATTTTTTAAAAATTAAGAAAAAGTGCTTTATTATTATTTTCATTATTATTATTAATAATAACATTATTGCTATCATCATCATAGTTTTCCTTTTTTACACATTAGCAAATTTTCTGCTAGGGGAAACAACTCATTGTGAAAATCCAAGTTAAATAATAGAATTAATTTAAACATCATTAAAATATTTCCTCATTCAAAGATTTTGAGTCTGTGCATTTATTCATGCATATAGATTATTTTTCTAATTATCATAGAATCATTAGAAGTTCCTTACCTAGAACACATGAAATGCAACAAAAAATGCTTACACTAGAGAAAAAAGAGTCTATTAAATATACTTTATTTATATACTTTATTTATAAATATAATTATAAATAAATATTTATAAATATATATAAAATTTATAAATATTTATAAATACACTTTATTTATAAATATACTATATTTATACTCTACTTTAAAGAGTCTATTAAATATAATTTACACCTATCTGAAATATACACTAAAAATAAGGTGAACCTAGGACTGTGTGCACAGAAAGTTTGCTTCTCAGAACTTAAGGGTAACCTGTAAGAAAGAGGGAACACTTTTTAGCAAGGTTGGTTGTGACAATACAAGGGATGAGAGTTTCAAACTAAAAGAGTTGAGATGAGATATAAGGAAGAAATTGTTACAGTGAGGGTAGTGAAAAACCGGAACAGGTTATCCCAAGAGGCAATAGAGGCTCCATCCCAGAAGACATTCAAGGTCAGGCTGGATGCTGCTCTGAGCAACCTGATCTGGTTAAAGATGTCTCTGCTCACTGCAGGGAGGTTGGACTAGATGACCTTTTAAGGTCTCTTCTAACCCAATGCATTTTATGCTCATGGTAAAAAAAGGCACAAAATTAATAAAAGCAAGGGTTTTTTTTGTCTACCAAACAGGAAAACTGCACAGTATGTTTCTTATGCACAGAAATACTGTTCCAAGTTACAATGAATCTGACTTTGGAAAGCCATTTCTTTGTTTTAGAAATCTGTTTTGACACACTTGGGAGTCAACTTACAGAGTTGGAGCCTGACAGCTTTGGCTTCTGTGTCCTTTCATACACTGTAATCTGAAGGTGACACAGCAAAGGTGCATGTATCTTACTGCTGCTTTTGACTGCATTTGAATTAGGAGTCACCCAAAGGATTCCAGAGGAGGGCAGAGTGGTATGGAATAAATGTATGCTCTTGGTTTAAACAAAAGTAAAATAATGTTGAGCATTACTCATTGAGGGTAAGTGTAGCATTATTAAAGCCTTACTTCCCGAAAGCCTTCCTTCCCCTTTCAAAGACAAGGAGAAAAAATGCATAAAGAATTGTACAGGAATAAATTCCTCATCTGGAATTCAATTTCTGAGATTTTACTGCATAGGCAAACTGTAGGAGCCAACAAAGTTTTGTGGCTCTTGTAAGTGATTTAGGAATGCCTGAAAATCACACCTTCTCATCTCCCCAGTGCTGTGCCTCATGTCTGTAGCACAATAGATAATGTAGTCGCTTGTTTCATGCTGTATTAGCTTGCTTTATTACTATAAAATATTGCACTGTATTACAAATCACCACGTCACAATGTCTACACAATGTACTTTGACAACAGATTTGGAAACCCAACAAACGTTGTTTAATAGGACATTACATTACACCGAACCAACAGAAACATTCTTCAACATACTTACACTGAACTTGAGACATGCCTCAGTACACGAGCACTGATTATATTGTACCTTTAGAAGTCCAGTTCTGTAGTTCTCCCTTTGTTAGCTGAGATCTCCTAGACCTGGGGAGGCTAGATTCATTCAGAGTCTAGACTATGGGTAATTAGGAAAAACCTCAAGTTTCTTTATGCCCCAGTAACACTGCAGTTTCTCCCATGTTCTGCCTTGGGAGACACCTGACTTCAAAAGATGCCACATACACAGTCCAAGAAGACCTGTTTTAGTCTTCTGATAATATAGCTTGCAAGAACAGAGGAGAAACTTCTCTGGCCTGGCCAGATTCCTGTGTAGGCAAGCCAAAAAGTCAATTTTCTCAAACAAACTGCTGTTCTTCAATTACTATTAATTCTTTCACTAACGTCAGTAAGACTGAAATCAGTCTGCAGTGCTGGAAACAGAGCTCTTGGGTTCTGGCAGTGTTGCGGGCTGCAGCTACCAGCCATGATTGTGCCCTGCACTCCTCAACAGTGACAAGCAGTTGCCAGTCCTGAAGGCAGAATTCCTGCAGCTCTGCACTAACAGTAGGTGTGTGGCAGGTCTCTATCTAGACCTAATAATGATAGTGTCTAACTGCTTACTGTATGTAGCTTCATCTTTGGCGTAAGAATTTAATGGCAAAACAGCCAGTGGAGCAATGACAGCTACCTCTTTATTACATGCAATGACAAGAATCTAGGTCTACATGTTTGTTACCTTGTTTTGCTAAAAGCTTTTCTAAAGGGGCCTATTTCTCCAGTGTGCAGACTAACATCTCTTAATGCCAACAAGAGTTAGGCACGGAGATCCCTACAACTGTCCCCAGTTGTAGGATTTTAGTAGAAGCACTGTTCAAATTTAATACAGACTATATAAACCTACAGTAGAAAACAGTTTCACTATAAGTACAAAATGCTTGCTACCAGTTGTTAAACACCTTCTATGCAAGATTGATCTAAGCTTTGCAAAACTACTCGCAAAGAGTACACAAACATTAAAAAAAAAGAAGCAGAAAAACTAACACTTTGACACACACTGCCACTGCAGTTAGTACTACTGCCATTAATACATTTGAATGGCTACTACCTATTATCGATGTCTATTTTTCAGGAATCCATATTCAGTAAGGATGCCTATGGTTTCTTTTATTCAGAAATGCAGAAGCAATTGCACACCGATTCACTGCTAATCAGAGCTATGTCACAAAGCGTATGAAAGTCTCATTAGTGTGAATTTTAGGACAACTGGTCTCCTGCTATGATTCCCTCTGTTCAAATTTGTCATTCTTGTGCTACTGAGAGGTGACTGTTTCTCTTACACGCCAGATTGAAATTGAATTTCTTTCATCAATTAGACTATCGGTTTAACTTATTTTTTAGTTTACCTGCGATAAGATGTATTTATTAAAAAAGGTTTTGAACACTTGATTACACCAAGATGCTTAAAAAATATTGCAAGTTAATCCAAAATATGAAGCACATGTAACACAAAAAGGATGTGATGATTTGAAGGTTACTAGGAAGGTATGTATCTCACAGCTAAAAATAAAATATTCTGTAAGGTGAGGCATGCCTTGAGAAAAAGAACCTGGAGAGAAGCGCTGGCAGGAAGCATGCGAATATAACCCCAGCATTTCAATATTTTCAAAAAATCTTTTGCAGATTTTGTTTCTGGAATCAACATAGGAAAGACAGCTGCCCCTCTCATAAGGCTGTTATGAAATACCTTGCAGGAAATACTGATTGATATATATAGGAAAGGCAGGAAGGGCCAAGTGGCCATGGCTAAGGGGTGGGTAAAAAGTCAACATGACATCTAACAACAAAGCCAATGAGGTAGACAACGCAGCATGACTCACAGTATTTTTGAATATTAAATATTCCTGGCATTAGCAGATAAGAACTGCAACAAAAATGGACCAAAAACCCCCATCGCAGCATGCGAAGGATACATTTACAGAGAACTCATGCTGAGAAAAATGTTGAATTTATGATGTCATAAATAAGCTCATAATTTTGAGATGGAAAGGGAAAAGGCCAGCTATAAACCTTTGTTTTCCATCAGCTTTAAAGCAGACAGACCCAGGAATAACGGCACTACACAGAAGGATGGCAAGGCAAAATGGTGTGGTAAATCAGAAAGAGAAAATTGAAAGATGGTGTTTTAGCAGCATGTTGGACAGAAGGTTATGGCATTGAGTTCTAGGTATCAATAGTTCACACTGATTTTCGCCTGGAGTCTGAGAAGACTCTGAGCAAATAACTGTTTCCAGTTCCAAAAACTGTGTTTTCTACAAACAGGACAGTGGTTCACTACTAGGCTCATGTGCACATTCCCTTTGTGGGAGACCAAATGTCCCTGAAACACACAAAGAAGAGAGATGTATGCCATTTAAGAAAAGGAGATGTCAAATGGATCTAAGTACCTCTCAATTTTAGAATACTCTCAATAAATGGGAGAAAAGGGATCAGGAACAAGTACACAGTAGGCATAACTGTCTCGAGAGAAGAAGGTAGCAGAAGGGATATCAGACCTTGTATCTGCCAAGAAGCACATCTTCATGAACAAGCAAGCATGAACAGACTAATTATTACAAGGATCCATAAAAAGCAATTAAACCAAGATTAGGTTCCTTCAGGAAGTGATGGGAAGGAAAAAAATCACCGGTGACTCAGGGATGCGTAAGAGCAGACAGAGCAGGATGGTGGAAAACCTCTACAAGTCCAAACTACATAACCCTCTGAACAATTTCATTTTGCAAACCCTGAGTACACCCCAGTGTGGCCCACACTATCATCCACATCACATCATGCTGAAACTGGCTGCTAGGAGTGGACAGCATGCCAGGTTTTGTCTGTTTCATACAAACAGTAATAGATTCCACCATTACAAAATAACCATCTGACGTAGGAACTCCATCAGGCCCCACTTTTGCATCTATTTTTCATGTTTCACCCACAGCACTTGTTTAGGAGTTGCCATAGCTTCATGAAGCAGTACTGAGTTGTCTTCAGATCTCCTTAACAACAGTATTTCAGACATAGTCTTGATGGATCTACATATGAATGTGTCAGTTCTTTTTTAGACAGGAACACTTCTGGGGTAGGGCTGCTGTCTATAAGTTCATATATTTCAAAGTTATCTTCCAAAAGCGACGGCATATGCCAGGTCCTTGGACAGCTTATTTAGTAGAGCATGCCAAAACCAATTTTTGATCTCCTGACTAGTGAATATTTTTCTCTGTATAAATTTGATACTGCTTCAACCGCTCAGTGCTGTTTTTCAGTACTTCAGGACTAACGTGGAATTTCTGCTCTATTCACATTCAGAAATACTGACTTTTGAGAGCCCTTCCACTCTGTTTCAGCAGTCTATACTCAGTTCTGACTGCTGCAGAAGCTGAGGATGAACTCTGAAGGCTGAAGCCATAATTTTCTGTATGAACTGTTCTGTCAGCTTAGAGAAATCAAAACCACTGATCAGCAGAAACAGATGCAAAGAAACGGAACTAAGCAGTGGTACAATATTATTTCCGTGATTAGTTTCTTTAAGCAGGTAAATGGCTACTTCTGCTTTAGATATTTTAAAACGATCACTGCAAATTCAGAGGGACTTCCTCTGGCCGGATGGCAACCCATGACAAGTTTCTGTTAGGTGCTTATTCAGACTGTTTTGTTCAGTGCCCTCTGAATTTGAGTACTGCTGTTCACCTTTTCAAAACATGCCGAACTTTCCTCCTCCTCTGGCTGTTGACCTCCTAAGTTTGAGGGACAACAGCTTTTAAAATGCTGTTGCATAGGCATGTGAGAGAGCAGTTCTTCCAACATAATGATTTTTTCCACTATAGTGAAAATACATCTCAGCCAATGTTGATCTGTGTCTTGTCTGCAATTGTAGGTAAGATTGCTGGATGAGAGAAACATATTAAGTTACTTACAGAAATGGATTTGCCACATTGAATTATATAGTCAGGCCATATTGCTATCAGCCACAGAATATATATTACAAGGTAACACACAACCTTATGTACAAACACAGACTTCCACTTCTACAGAAAAGAAAAGTGCTCCAGTCTTCATCTTAAAAATGAGATGCTAAAGTCAGGATGCATACAGTAATGATGAAAAGGATGGTCTTTTCAAGTGTCATTACACATCAGACATAATAGAAGAAAATTCGATCCATGAGTAATGAGAAATTATGCCTTGCTTCACCAGTGTCACAGACAAAGCATTTCAGAATCACAGCAGGTTTTGCCAAGTATTAGAATGTTGTTCTGTATTTAGGTTACCTCTCCTGACCAAATCTTATACTCTGTTTCATATTCATAACACATGGGATACCTGAACCCGTTATCCTCAATTCCTTTTCTAGTTGGTCAAGTGGAATATACTCTTCGAGGATACACCTGACTTCACTGAAACATCTAATTGAAATATGAATTGCACCTTAGAAAGGCTGATCTCTGCCAAGGCTACCAGAGGAGACAAGACAACAAGCACAGATATAATTACCAGCATTATAAATCTCTATTTGGTCACATGGATTCCATTTTCCTTCTAATTTATGGAAAAAACGCAGGTTGTCACATGAAAGAAGTTCTTCTATTTCTTTAAAGCCATGATGTAGCCATCTCTCAGGTAGAGTAGGTTTGTCTCATGCACTGTAGTTTTTCACTTCTTTTGAATCACTCAAATGAGCCTTTACTTTCAGTCTAATGAGCTTGCATTAAGGTATACTCCTTATTTCTGAAGTACAGAAATTTCTGATAGCAAACTTTCCGTTAATCTGTACCATTCCATTAAATGTAATTATTGAACACTTTCTTTAGTTGTGTCGTCACTTTACCATGAACAAAACGTGTCCCATTTCTCTTCTCTGCATTCTCTGAAGCAATTAATCACTCCTTGTCCCAGCAACAGAGGGCAGAGACTCAGCAATATGTCACATCATCTAGCTTTTTGTGTGAGATGAACTAAGTATCTCTACCTCAGTGTCTGAATTGACAAAAGACACAATGGTTTAAACTGACACCACTTTTCTTGAGAGCTGAGTTCAGTGCAGTGTCTGCTACCTGCCACAGGGATGTATAGAAAATAACTACAGCTCAGTTAGTGCACCAGAACTTATTAAACTATCATGTTCATGACCTTGTTTTGATCATGAATCGCTGCTCTAAAAAAAACCAAAATCACCTTGAGAGAGAGAGCAATTATCATCGTGGGCTTGAGTATTTTCCTGATTCAGGGTTTTTTTGCTACTGTCCTGCAATGATTGCTGAAATACCTATTTTGCAGGCTACTATTCCTCAGGCTTGATCAGTATACTGGATTTCATACTCCACTTCTCTCTGAAGATTGGTGTTCTGAATTGTATTCCTCTAGAATAGAATTAGCTTGCATTTTTCAGGAAAAAAAAAGCTGCTTATTCCATCACTCCAGATTCCTAGTAGATGTTAAATAAAACCAGATTTAATAGCAATCAATATAGCACCTCTGCAACAACTGACTTTCTCTAAGCTCCTATAATATAGCGGCAGCAGTTGGCCTTTACTTATCACTCTTAATTTGGTGTATTTCCACAGAAATCTCAGATCCTCGCTCTCTTGTAAGCCATTCTTTTAAATATAGATATGAAAAATACTTTATTGACTATGTGAATCCACAGAAATTTAAATCACCTTTATGTCTGCAATTAGATGAAATGTTGCTATTTTCCTTGTTCTAAGGATTTATAGTTTTCATAATGACAAACATTTGGCATAAAGAAACACTAAAGCTTCATTTTCCAACCTCCACTCTTCAGAAGGAAGGCATGCAGTATTTCTGTACAGAATCCTTTTTTTGAACTTTTTTACTTCTGAGGCACCGAGTAAAGTACGTTCAGCCATGTATGTATGCCTAACAAAGACTCTTACTTAAAGAAATGTAATCACTACTTATTCCAGGTTAATATTAAGCTGTGAAGGACAGTCATCTCAAACCATCACAGAAAATTTGTTTGGCTAAAGTATTAAAAAGCTACGAAATGACTTATCACTGCCAAGATATTAGGACTTCTGTTGTTATTGCTTCCTTACAGATAAGTTGGCTCTCCCTTTTCAGTGGTGTATATTCAAGCTTACTGTGTCCAGATGGCCATTAAAAAAGCTAAATTCCTAGAAGCCAAGCTTTTTAAAACAGAGAAAACTGTACTAGGAATTTTTGTTGTCAAAAAAGAAACAAAACAACTATTGTATATGCTATTACAACAAAGGAAAAGGAGGTAAACCAAGTAGTCTTTTAAAAGGTTAACAGCTCTAACGTTGATCTATCTTAATTAGTCAATACATACAATTATATTTTAAACTTGCAGCACTTATTTGGGATTATACAAGTTTGCTGCAGACTCCATGCAAAGTATTACAGGGTGAAAGGTCTGGAGCTGCTCTATTTTTACCCTTACACAGAGGTGGGACCATTGACACTCAAAACACAAAAAGGAATGTGCAACAAGCAGTTAAGGTTTTGTCCAGGATACTTAATTGCAGGCATGCTTTTCCAGAACCAGTGGTGTTACCTCCTGCAACATGGAAATTAATTCCAATCTAGCACACAAGGATGTAGTGAGTATATGTATGTCTTATGGTTTAGAACCTTTTTACACACATTTTTGTAAAGATTTTCCAAACTTACCTCCTCTATGGATAATCAAAGAAGTTTCACTTCCAACAGGACATTCTTTAAGTATATCCACTACTTCTGCATGGCTCAGGTTCTGTACATTCTGCTGGTTGATCTCAACAATGAGGTCACCTTCACACAAACCAGGACATCCCTGAATGTCTAGAATTTGCTTCACCCTCTGTCCTGTAGGACTGTCTGCTATAGTGAAGCCAAAGCCCTGGGCCCCTTTCACAATGGTTAAGGTCATGAGTTCAGCTTGGGTGGCCCCAGAAGAAGCCATTGATACATTATCATCATGGGCAGGTGGTGGGAATGTGCTATCAAGCTGACTATCTGCTGGAATGGAGTGCAAGGAGTGTGGTGGTCGATCTGTTACATCTGGAACAGACTGAGAAGTCCTAGAAATGTATTCCAAATAAGTTTCATAGTTATGTCTTCCATTTACCACTACCGGAGGCCTCTCCATTACTGCAAGGGGTGGCACCATGCTGTTGGCAGGATCTTCAGGATCAAAGGGCAAAGGGTATCCACGACATAGCACCAAGTTGACACTCTGACCAATAGGAACAGACTGGAAGAGTTTGACTACATCTGCGTGAGTATGTCCAAGGACACAAACTTCATTAATATAGACAATGACATCACCTAGAAAGAGAAGAGAAAACAATGACAACATGAGAAAACTGAAGCTACTGTTCATGCATCACAGAAATTTTTTATGAGATAGAACTGCTAAAACATAAAAGAGATCGAACTACTGACTCAACTCAAATAGCAAAGACAAATTGAAATACTGACTCAAATAGCAAAGACAAAAAACAAAGATTGTCTGCCAGCAGATGTAATACAAATAGACAGTGGCAATACTATATCTTTTCTGTAGAAGCTCACAGATGGAGAATTAAGCTGGATCTAGACATTTCTTAACATTTCTCCCCTATTGCTTCAACTCCTTTCAGTGTAGTCCACAGATCACTTTTTTATAAGGTACAATGGAAGTTTATTTTGGGGGTTGTCAAAAACACCTTTGTTTGGTGAAATGCAAAACGAACAAAAAAGAGAAAATAGGAAGCGCTCATGGACTTAATAATCAATGAACAGGATGCAAGATTGCACACGTAAATGCATAAGGAAACATTGTGCACATTGACAATTCCCTATTAAATGCAACTACTTGCCATCAGACTACAGTCATTTCCTATTCTAAGACATGAACTAAGCCATATCATAGAGGTGTTTATGGCATTTTGATTGTTCAAGGAAAATTACTATAGGTATCTTTTTTTAGATTTTTTAACTTTTTATTAGGAAAATATAGGCAAATCTCTGAAAATAATATTACGGGTTAAACCAGCTGGTCAAAGAAAGATACTACCTTTGTCTGCAAATCTTGTCACATATGTAGTACAGAGTTGCCAGTCAGAGCATATATGAAAGCAACGTACTTCAAGTCAACATTATACTTATGGGTCTCCATATTGCTCAGGCACCAGCTAGCTTCTGTTGCTGAAAAGCTTAGATCTATGTTCAAGTTCCTGCTTCTTAGAAATTTTCTACATATTTGTAGCCATAAATAAGTTTTTGATGGTACTTTTATGGTGAATATAAAATAAAAATGGGTAATCAGTACAAATTATATTCAGAAGAGTTTGTCGACCCACTGTCAGTTTCCACTTTAATCAAAGTTTATGTCTTTATAACAAAGGAGAAGGATGTTTAGTTAGAGCACTTGATTTTCTAAATCAAGATAATCCTATTATCCTACCTTTAATTAGGAACATGAAATTGGAAACAGACAACACTGTGAGCTGCCTGCATGATACACAGTTCAATAATTGACCTATTATAATGTAAAGTTTTTAAAGGCATTTGATAATTCAGCCATAAAATGAGAATGATTTAGGAAGGATGAGGTGATTTGTGCAGAACTGATTCAAGTGTATTTATTAAATTATGTCTTTCAAGTTCTTCAATCATAAGATCTATTCAAGCAAACTGAGGAAAAAGCATCATCAAGATGCCAGTGCAAAGGCTGTTTCTATGCGACAGCAAAAGGCAAAGGCTGTTTCTATGTGAAAATGAAATGGTCAATTCCCACATGTTCAGCCTGACAGTAATTAAACGCATATGCACAAACTGTGACTCAGAGAAAGGATTATCAGACGGTGTCTAGGGAAAAAATGCTGAGAGAGTTTGCTTAAATGTTTGAGTCACAGGAACATTAGCAGCTGCAAGTACTATCTTAAATGTACATAATAAATATTTTCAAAATATAAGCAGAATCAGTAAGGTCACTCTATAGACAGTGCTGAAAGAATTCTGGCACAAGATGCTGAGAGCAAAACATTTTTCAAAAGCCAAGATTTAGAAAAGAGAAAGAATGTACTGTTGTAAATATTGTGGCAATGGCTCCAGTTCATTCTGATTTCCTCATGTCCTG
Source organism: Upupa epops (assembly GCA_013397515.1). Lineage (NCBI taxonomy): Eukaryota > Metazoa > Chordata > Aves > Bucerotiformes > Upupidae > Upupa > Upupa epops. The sequence continues at coordinate 166,241 of VZRI01007955.1, read as the reverse complement.
GCATAGAAAGATCTTACCTGCACTGTCATCCCTGGCTTCCACATTAGCAGTGAGGCTGACATTGCTTGTAATAGGACTGATACTGTTGAACTGAAACCTCTTCAACGCATGCTCCTGTTTCAGTAGCTTATGCCTTATCTGTACCCTTGCAACTTTTTAATCCATGCAGTCTTTATTTCCCTGAGTGCTAGAAATGCAGATATGTGGTGGGAGGAGACCAATCTGTTCATCCTCTCTTGAAATACTTAAATAGGGTGGAATAATGAATTTATTGTGTTGGGTAAGTAAATAATTGTCTCATTTCAACCCTTCACTTGATGCAGTTTTAAAGGATTAGCTATGACATAAAACTTAAACAAGTATGTTTTTCATAAACCAGAAAAATCATATAAACTACTCAGCATTACACAGGTTTCCAGTGAAATGAACTGCCAGGGAGTGCAGTCAGCCAAGAAGTTTCTTCCCCCAGACCCTAAATAAGTAAAGCAGCTTTAGAAGGTCTTGGGTAAGAAATCCTTCTTCAATAATGAACCTCACAAGACAGCAGAAAAGTCTTCAGCATTTCACAAAACAACATTTTTAAAGGTCTCAGTGGTTTCTGAGGTACAACATGAATAGCACATTATCTGCTGTCATGTGGATAACACATAGCTGAAGGTTAAAGGGGATGGGGGAAAAAGTCTTCAATTGCTAAGTTTAAATAAAAGAAATAACTATGGTGATGTCAATCTGGGAAGAAACAGTTTCAGATCATGCAGGAGGAATAAAAAGAGTTAATTTCAGAAATTCTTCACCTAAACCTCTGGACTGTAGGAGCTTCTTCAAATCTAACTAATTTTTCAGTCTGAGAGTTCCCCATTGCTGACGCAGAGTGAGGTACCTAGGAGTACCAGGTAGGAAGAGAGAGATAAGTATGAGCACTACAGAACTAGGGCCATGCTAATGCAAAGTTCAAAATGTTTTTGTTGCTTTAGGAAAATTCCCTGAAACATTCCTTCCGCAAGGTATCTTTTTTTAGATTTTTTAACCTCTAGCATTTTTTCTACCTGGGTTCTTTCCTGGGTGAATATGGACAAGCACAATAGCAACCCCCTTTATAATGCCTGCCTGATTTTCTGAGCAAGCCATAGTCTGCCTCCAGAAATCACAGTTTCACATTGAGTGGGTATCTTTGAAGTTATGCAGAACATTTATATTAAGCAGCAAACTTTGCTTGGATTATAGAACCAGATCTATTGAAATGACTGCAGCTTGCTTACAGAATCACAGGAAGTTTGAGGTTGGAAGGGACCTAAGGAGATCACCTTGTCTAACAACTCTATTCAAGCATGGTCACCTACAACCAGCTGCCCAGGATCAAGAGCAGGTGGATTTTGAGTGTCTCCAAGGACAGATACTCCACAGCCTTTCTGAGCAATATGTTCCAGTGTTTGGTCACCAACACAGTAAGAAAGTGATTCTTGATCCTGAGACACCTCCCGTGTTTCAGTTCACCTCACTGACTCTTGCTCCTATCACTCTGGCCACTACTCAAAAGAGCCTGGCTCCCTCTTCTCTGTATCTTCCCTTCAGGTATTTATATACACTGGTAAGATCCCCCTTAGCTTTCTCTTCTTCAGGCTGAATATCTCTGCATTCTGTAACCTCCTCACTATTGGGTGGTCTCCCCAGTGTTGTCTTCCTCACTAGTCTGTACAAACTACATACATGCCCTACTAACCTCATCTTAATACTGCTCAGGGATGAGAGAGACCAGAATCATAGAATCATTATAGAAGGGCTGGCCTGTGTTGAGGGCATCTGAATGACAGTCTCCGGATGAAGTAGCAGGTTTGATAGACAACCAGTGGAGGAGACAATTAATATCCTATATCTCAAACACACTGTCACAAAAAAAATTCTGCTGTCTGGCTGTCAGCTCCCAAATTCGGCACTGAAAGAATGTTAGAGACTACTGACAATGACCAAGTTTGTCTTACCATTACCTCTGCTTTATTCAAAGCTCTTGTATTTATTTCAGTGAAAATTTAGGACACAGGTCTGGAGGGGATTTGATGGATTGCTGAACGTATTTCCCTGTTGTCAGGTACAACACAGTATGATATACTTCATGAAATTGGATGTCATCTTCACAGAACTATCCATGAAGTTCCAGAACATTTCACTTCTTTAACTGGCTTGTTTTGCTTACTAAAGTTTGCCGACTATTACTTATTTTGTCATGCAATGTTAATGGACTCAATGCCTGAATGCTTGGTCAAAGGTTGCATTTGCTGTCTACATATTCAAAGCAAAAACCAGATCTAATATATCTTTATCTTTTGTTAGTTTAGTGACAGGTGAAGAAATTCGTGAGTTTCAGCATCTAATGATAGATTCTTACTTCCACAATGCTGCAGAGATAAATCTTACACCCTGGGGACATTCTGCAAGCATTAATTCTGCAAAGATACTTTTTTTTAATGTTTGAAGTGCTTGATCCAAACAGATTCTGTTCTATTGACATAAGTAGTTTCATCACAAATTATTCCAATGTTTTGTGTGATGCTACAAGCTCTATTTCCCTCCTTTATGAACGATGTTTATTGTTCAGTGACTCCAGTTACTGTTTCTGCTGTTTTTATTGCCCCTAGAATGTCTGTACATATACATCTTACTATAGTACCTTCTAAGTCCTCTGTTTTCTTACCCATGTTTCCACCACAAACATACAAACACTTTGTTTATTACATATTATTAGTGTTTCTTATGCACTCAGATTCCTGACTGGAAGTTTGTATAGCACCTAGGTGGACTAAATTGCCTATTGGGCTGTTTTTTTTCTTATATTACAGAATTCTTGGATCTTTGAATCTGAATGCAGAGGAAAAAATTCAGATTAGATCATTGATGTTAATTTATGATCACATTAAAAGTTTAGTAGAAATTTCTTCATTGTTTCTGATGGGGTTTGGATGAAGTTTCTAGTATCTGTGTTTGTGGGCTTAAAATATAACAGAACACTGTGATTTGGTGGGAGTCAGAGACAGCTCTGCTACTCCCCTGCAACCAGCACAAGGCAGTAGCAGTAATGCTAAGAGCAGCGCAAGGTTTGTCAAACATGCTCAGCACAGGAAGCATCAACTTTACGTGACTCAAGCTGCATTTATTATATTTTTTCTGCATTTTATGCACAGGTAAACTCTGCCACCCCCACCACCCCCACCCCCCAGCTTTATTTACTCTCACTTGCAGTTCTCAACTATATACTCTAAAATCTGCAAAGACATAGTTTGCTGGAGCTTCAGCACTAGCAGTACATGATTTCTTTGTTGTCAAAGCTTTTCCTTCACCTGCCCACACACACTATACCATCATTACATGCCATCTCTGTCACTTCTCATCAGTGACCTTGTCTTCTCTTTCTGCAAAGTGCTGCAAGATTGCTGGCACTGTATCCTATTAATAAGAAATTCGGGCATGATAGCATGTTTTCAGTACTGAGATATGAAACATGGGGGCAATTTTGCTAACAATGGGACATGATTGATGGTCATGAATGAGGCAACAATTCATTAGGAATGAGCCATCGTTACATATGCACATACAGTGACAAGTAGCAGTACAGAGAAACGGTGCATGAGGGATCACTGAGTTAAACAGCAGCAGACAAATTATGTTCTAAAACTTTGAATCTCAGCTTCCTTCCACTTACCATAGGTGTTAATCCAGTGTGTGAATAAATAATGAGGGTTTGGAAAAAGTAGGTAGGTAAAAGATTTCAAAAGGTTCTGCATAAACAGAAACTTTGTTCTCTTGTACTCTGACCTGTCACAGAACCGTCTTAAACAGATGTTAAACCAGAGCTGCTAAAATCTGCATGGCACATGCAGACAAAAAAAATCAACCCTGGGATGCTGCTGCTCATGGTAGTCTGATTTATCTTCCCTCTGAAAAATGTGGCCCTACTTTCACTTAATACTCATTACATAATTACCCTTACTATTAAAATATAAATGGCTGAATTATAACAACTTCTTAAAGGAGGCTGCGATATCAGATGGCTATTGCATATTAATACCAAGGTACTTAAAACACCTGCCAAGAACATTCAAACTGATTTCTTTTTAAAAGCAACATTAAATTAACTGCTAAAACATATTGAGAATGTAACCTGGGGAGAATTAAATGCATATAATCACTGATTGGAAGGGCTAAATTTAAAATTGACCATATTATTATTAGCTTTGTAACAACTCTATCTGATAGTATATACTGTGTCAGACAGTGGAATAAAAAACAGCTGCTGAGAGACATAATGTTCAGCTGCCTCTGCACTCAGAAATAATTTCAGGACCACTTGCTGTTTATGTGAGAACACTGAACAGCCCATTAAAATACCTTTCTTCATACTGGCATGGGAGAACCATTTCCCAGTGTTCAGGAAGTTTTACCCATGTGCTGCAAAACTCTGTAATGCTGATTGGTAACCTCTACCCACAGATCCTTCTTTTTCTTGCTGGACTCTGGGAATGAAGCTTCAGGAAAGAAAACCACAGTTGCTAAATCTTGGAAGAAGTTAAATAAGCACACATTTCTAGGCATTCATGTACATTAGATAGGCCAGGCTTTCCCTCTTATTGGAACCTTATCAACAGATGTGAATTATTCATTTCTTGCGCTTGAATGTCAGTAATTCTACACAGCATCAGTTTAGAAGTGGCTAATTGGGCTAAAATCTGTCCCTGTCATTTGAAGAACTGGGCACACTGGCTTTGAACTTGGCTTCCTCTGCAAGTGTCTACAGAAGGATGTGACTGACATATGTCTGCAACTTTACCCAAGAATCAGATCTGTGGAGTAAGCAGGTGATGTTTATTAGTTTTTTAGAACCTATTTTAATTCTACTGTGACCCAGTGCACAAGCCTAATTAAAAAGCTCTCTATTCAAATTTTTTGTGCTTAACCAGCATGTATCATGTAATTACACCCAGGCAGATGTGGATTAGAAGAAACTATTTAAATTTTATTTGTACTTTGCATACAATGGTAAAAGCTATTTAAATAGCAGCATTTAACTTTTAGGGGAAGAGAAATAAAATACATATAAAGAAAACACCAAAGACCTCGATTATTTGCTGATCCAGTAAACATGAAACACTGCAGATTAGAAATGTAAGTGAAGCAATAGCAAAATAATACTTTAATGCAGCTCATAAAGTGCTGAAAAGCAGTCAAATACTTATCCTTGCTGGATAGTTTTTCACTTCTCCAGGCTTCTGAAAGCGTAGCATGGATGTTAAACTGCCACTTTACAAAAAAGAAATTATTTAAATATGATAAGTAATTAGGAGCCACAATCACAGGGAAGGAAAAAGGTTCAATTTCCAAGGCAGCCTTTTATTTACAAATTATGTAAGCCTGTTCTGTCTAGGTTTTGCTTGGAGGAGCTACTGCATGTACTGAAATGCCTGGTGTTAATGATCTGCTTGACAAAACATCAGTGGATCTGAAGAGACAGATAAAAAGTAAACACCATGTTTGTATAGCTATTTGGGATCATTTTGAAAGGTGTCACTGTGTGCAAAGGCTCATGTACAAAAGAAACTATATTCTTTAGAAAAAGAAGGTAAAAGTTTACAACACATTTGCTTTTGTATGAACATTTTATTTCTGTACACATTTATCTAGGTAATGACTCCCAAGGAGGAAGGAAGTAGCCCAGACAGACAGACTCCTGGCTGTCTAAAGGCATAAGGGTATGGCAAAGTATGATGTTAATACCGAGCAGCCCCTGTCCCCATCTGGCAATCCTAGCAATGTGCCACCTGTCCCCATGGAAGGTGTTTTACCCAGCACTGTCAACTGCACAACACTGCAACTACCAGTTCCTGACATGAACTGGAACGGAAGAGATGAATGAAGTGAGGAACCAGATGGAGCATTTACAAAGAGGCTGAAGTACAAATATAAATGGCTTTACATGTTGAAATAACTGGGAACTTTTAGTAATAGGCAGTCATATTATGCAATGGTTAACAGAGCTTTTTTTTCAGTCTGAGTAATGCTAGCACCATGAGGACAAACAATAACCAACAACCTATTAAATTACTACTCAGTGAAACAGTACCAACAGTTAGCTGGATACTTAAAGTATGTGCAAAGACAGATGAGTAAGATTACTCAAAAATCTATAGAGGTACAATTTTGAGGTTCATTTTGACTTTAAAGTTATTATTGTTTCTGAGGACATTCCTTGTAACTGAAGTGGGCATTACTGCCAGACTTAGGGCAGTCTTATAATTCTGTTACCTATTTACTAAGACCATAATTTTCATCATTGTTTGATCATTACTTTGTTTTACTTGCAACACAAAGAGTGCTCGTGCCTCATTCCAGCAGTTTGCTCTCAGACTGGAGCAAATCAGATTTCACTTATTGTCAGGACATTAAACTTAATTTAAAGTGAAGAGTAAAAGCTTTGATTTTTGGATAATTTTGTGTATTCACATGTTCTGATGACCATGCTTAATGGGAACAGTCAGCACTTCACACCTCTGAAAATCATCAAGCTTATGCAAGAGCCAAACCACATATGCAGAGCCAAACACCAGGCACCAAATCTGAAGGTGTTGCTCTGATGTATTGTTTAGCAAGTTCAATCTATTATAATAAAATGCATCCAAGCACTTCCCATGAGAAATGTTGGTAATTATTGGTGTCCCAGATGCTGCTGTTAACAGTATAAATTAACACCCAAACTTGATGCTGAAGAATCTGATTCTGGCTAGATACCCTTTGTCCTTAATCCTGCCAGCTGCAGCAAATGGTCTGCTCATTCCCTGCTTCATCCTAGTTATTACAGCTTCTACTGTCTTGCCAAAGCATAAATTCAGAATATCTACACGTGCATTTGTATTTGTACATCTATATAAATCCTCAAATCTTGCTTTACTTTGAAGACAGCCAACTGATTTTAGAAGAGCATCACACTCCTGAGAGAGAGATACTTCAGACCAAGACTACAGGTTAATGCTTTTGTGTAAAATTAAAGATAGGAAGCGTTATTTTTTACTAAGCAGAATTTATAGTATTGAAACAGTGAAACAGTAAAACTACACTTATTTAACTAGAAACTAATAGTCCGTTAATGACCTCAGTACATTTAAAATGCAGTCAACTTTGATTACCAACTCATTAATAAATATCGCATAGAAATGCAGGGGTAATTTTCTAATTATCAATTTTGTAAAGGTTGTTCAACCTTTAGTTTGATGCATGCTTATCTTACATATTTACCTATATTTTATCATTTTGGATAGGAAACTCATGAACATAAAAACAGCCTCTACTTCAAATTGCTACTCACATAATTATATGAAAATGCATTCATTTATTACTTGCCTTAAAATTGTACTGTAAATGAAACAGTGGAGCTGCTTTTGGTTTTCACTGGCATTTTTCCCGCATTTTTGCAGGTTAATAGAGGGTAATGTATTATCAAACTGACCTTCCTTCCAAGCAAACATTATCTTAACATCTCTAGAGCCTCTTTCACTGCCAAGCACTCTTTTTCAAGGACATTATATTTTTATTCTTTGCAAAAACAATTTAACACCTTCACCACTTAATAATTTATGCGTTCGTCTCCAGTCCATTTCTGAATTCTACACTGAGTGTAGAAAATCCAGCTTGCATAATTTTTTGTTGGGATGAAGGAGGCAAAACCATTAATGAAAGTCTCACCAAGCCCCTTCTTAAAGACAGTGTTGTATCACACTGGAAAATGCAGCCTTATAATGGTCAGGAAAAAGTAACTTGTAGCCCTTAGAGCTGCATGGCTGAGAATCACATTCTGCTTTTATGAGCATTACCCAATGTCCCAGTAGCTATTCTGCCTCCTTGTATGTCTCATTCACCTCCTCTATTTTCTCTCTTGGTTTGTAAACTTCCTGAGAGAGAGAGATGAGAATTTGCAGTAGTCTTATATGGCTTATACTACCGTGGAGTCACAATTTCACTGTGACCTCATTTCCACTGCAGTAAATATTTGAACAGTAATAACACCATTGTAACGGAAGTACTCTATCATTTTCCAGTGCAATGGCTGTTGGAGCCTAACACTTGCACCAAACAAAGCTGTGCTATGGATACGTCACTTACAGCTTAGAAGTTGAATCTGATTTTATATATGAAAGGGCATCGATCCTCTGCTCTGTATGAGAACACTCATAGAAAATAACTAATTTTCTGGATGTTTGAATTTGTTCATTTGTTAATTAGCTGAAAGTAAGTGAAAGCAGGCTATTATGAGTAAATGTGAGCCTGTATCAGACTAATTTTTTAGACTGAAAAAGCCATCCCACAATGCGCACACCATCTCCTGATTTTCTCACTGATGGGTAGCCCATAGTTAAAAAGTCCTCAAAACACTCTTTGTATTTAATTTTTCATCAGAAGGCTACCGTTTACTGCCATTTGCTTCCATACAATATTTGTATCCTGATCCCAAAAAGGTAGGTGGTACCATTTCTCCTGAAAGTGTATTACTTCACTGTCCATCAAAAATTGAGAGCAAGCTGTAGTCTTGCATACGACTGGAGCTAGTAGCCATAGTGACAGAAGGCAATTCAGGGAAAATTTCTCTCAGCATATTCTATGCACATCTGAGAATGGTAGGAAATAGGACAGCCATTTCACAAACATCTAAGAACTTTCAGCTACAGGAGAAGTGCACAACAAAGGGTAAAAGTACAGTGCATGCAGGGCTGCAGCACATTAGAGACAGGAGATAATTAAGGATGAGCAATGGGTGAGGGTGTGCTTGTGAGATACGGGATCGGAAGGAGCAGGCGAAATCTGGGATGTGAATGCCATCAGCAGAGTGCTACAGAAAGCAGAACAGAAACCCTGCTGGGGAACATGATGTAGTGGTGACCTGGCAGTGCTGGGTTAATGGCTGATGATCTTAAAGGTGTCTTTCAACCAAAATTCTGTGTAACTGATGTTTCCTGGGTGCTTTGTTTTTCCCTGTCTTTAAAAGTATTCTAACTGGCTGCATGCCTAAGAGCTCCTCAGCCTCAGGAAGGCATAAAAAGCCCAGAGTATACTAGTGAATCCTGCTCCAAAACCTAGCATTTAACAATTGGGTGGCAATTTGTATATAAATATACTTTTGTTCTTTTTTCTTTTTATGACAGCTCAAGCATGAAATCATTAATTTTTCAGGCTTGCATGCACACAGTGCTTACATACATGCTCTGCCAGAAAGCAACTTCCAGACAAAAACCACAGTGGGGTGTCAACTGTATATAAGAGCCATTTGTAGAAGTACAGTGAAATGACACAGTCATTATGTCAACAAGGATTAAAGTCAGAAGAAACTCACCTAGGGTTAAAGTAGAAAAACTGAAAATGCCTAGCTTTAAAAATGAAAGCAGGACTCCTTGTCTATTTTAATTCTTCCCACATTTACTATAATCAGGAAGATACAAGTTCATAAAAAGAAATCCCAAATTGTCTTTATGAATCACTCAGACCAAAGCTGGGGCTGCTGACATTAGTAGGAGAGACATCACTATAAATAATATTGTCCTAGCAGCAAAGTTAAGCACAGCTGGGAGAACAAGTTCAGTGTTTGCTTAATTCACTGTGTTTTGACTTAATTAATTTTACAGTGGATATGGCAAGGAGAATGCGTAAGTGTTCATAGGACAACATGTCAATTTGTAAAATAGAGCAAACTTTTAGAATAACTGAAACCAATATCCTAAATGTTAGAATAATGAAATATAATTATAAAACATTTTATACTATTAGAAGTGTATATATTATATTCCCACTTAATATTTTCAACATGACATCCTTTAGTTTTTCTCAGCAAGGAATACCACAACTACTCAGCCTGGACAAATTTTACACAGATAAAGATGAACCAATCAATCAATGCATCTCATGACCAGTGAACCTGGAATACTGTAAAATACTACGGAAACATTCTCAAGGTTGGACCTCCCGGGTTAGTAAGTGAGTGAAATTAAACATTGTGAAGAAACAAATTCTGAAAAGTTCTACAATTTCATTTTCATTGAGAGTAAACCTATTCAGTCTTTTCACTATCACTCAAAAAATATGTCTATTATTATCCCACATGAGATAATTACTTTAACCGCCTTGCCAGCATTCTCATGACAACGAGTATTCTGATTCTCCAAGACAGTGGAGGTTTAAGGTTTATGCAATGAAAAGGTCTCATACCATACTGCCAATGTTATGATGGTACAATTACTAACGCTGCTTCTATGAATTATATAATTTGCTAGGATTAACTAATTTGAATGTTTCTCAACGTGTTAATTATTATTTGATAAATGAAAAGAGATATATGAAAAGAGAGGACGCTAAATCTCGTAGTTGCAGTGACCAGATCCATCTTCTTCAGAGCAATGCCCTGCAGGCTAAATGCTGGAAACCATAAAGTGCTCCTAGTAAAACTCATCTAAAAGGTAGTTCTGGAAAAGAGAGGTGTACATATCTTCATACTTAAATAGCTTCAGCTAGCTTCAAAAAGAATAGTGATTTAGAAGTAGAAGAATCAGAGACCCATCTAGTCTAAAACCTGGAGAATTCGTTTTGGATTCTAAGGAAACCTTGAATTCATAAGCATAGAGGTTTCTTTGGTGCAGTGTTACTGATAACCATAAATGGCACGTCTTCTCCCAGCTGTCATCACATGGGCTTGAAGATACAGAACAGCCTTTACCCTAACAGAGCTGAGATGATCTACCTCTATGTCCAGTTTCAAGATGCTGCTATGAGAGAGAGAGAGACCCCATAAAACCAGACATTCCTTGAAGCCAGCCTAGCATAAGAAGGCTGGGAAGAGTGGAACTGAGAATACCATTTATGTCACAGCAAACAGGGAAAAGAGCAAATAAAAGCAGCAATGGAGAGAGAAACAAAGCATAGAGACAAACATGGGACAAATCCCTACTGTCCTACATGCCATCCAAAGGAAGGTTAAGGGCAGTTCTGTATTTGTGAAGTCCTTGGCTGTCAGTAGATAATTTTACAAGCATGCTCCCCACACCTACAATTGACTGTCCTGCTGTTCAATCATTAAAATGAGTAATGTCAAAGATGAAGCTTAGCTCTGGTTGCAGCACACAAGGAAGAACTGTATACGTGTTCTTCCCCTCCACTGGAGTCTAGTCAGGTTCTATTTTGGATAGTAATTAAACATATTCTCAACTTAGTTCTTAACCACTCTCCATGTTTCTTCCACTAAGGGATTCCCCTCTTCTCCCAACTATGACAAGAAGTAGAGCTAGTACTTGTCTGTATGGTGATTTTCGTGTGGCTGAGGGAATGTGCAAAAGCAAGACTGCTTAAGGTGACTGACAACATAGTTTTATCCTTCACTTTCACAAATAGAATCCATTGGGTAGGATGCTCTGGAGGCATAACAAAGATTTTGAATATCTAAGTAAGATCCAGATGTGCTCGGATACCAACAAGACATGAAAGAGATTAGAAGCTGTTGCGATTAAGAGAGAAATTAAGTGTGTGAGTATTCTGCAATTTTCTCAAATCCCTCACTCTCTCAAATCAAAAAAGCAGATGCACTGCTTAATGCGAACACAAAAATAGGAGGTGTGCCTTCATCTAATGGAAAATTAATACGTTGCATCAAATGGACTGGAATGTAAAGGAGTGGAAAAAAGGAAAAAAATTAACCAAGCTTAATTTAATTTCTGTCTTGTCCAGCTAAATCAGGTTTTAAAAGAACACCTAATTCCATCACTGATTGAAATATGCTACAGTGCAAGAAAAATTTAAATTACTCTGTAGGAGTAGCTTCAGTATATAGACTGTTCCTAAAACTGCTCTTGCAAGATGCAAATGAAGGTCACAAAAAAGTCATGGCTGTCCATGTAATTTCTATGATTTTGGAGAAGAACTTGCTGCCACTGCAGGAAAGAGTAAAAATCTTGCTGAAGTCTGTTGAAGTGGATGCAATTACACTGTACAAGGTATTATGCATCACTCTGCTTGTCAGCTGCAGAATTTGAGCTGCTTTCACAGCCATAGGAAGGTTCTCAGGCACTGACTAAACACGCGGACTTTCCCCCTCCAGTCTTGATTCAGAGAGGAATTGTTTCAAGTCCCTTATTCCAAAAGAAAACATTTGAGTTTGGAAAATGACAGTTTAAAGGTTGTCTACATATGTCTAGCATTATGCAGACTTTGTGTAAACAGTCTTCATTGAGACTGCTTTAGGGTCTCTTATTCAGTCGCTTCCTTTTCCTGTATTGGGTCTGCTTCTTCCACTGAGTTGCATTCCAGTTATGTGTGTGTGAGACAGGGAAAGAGGACAGACCTGATGTTGATTTCTATGGCCACTCCTACACTTAACTGGCAGAAGACACACATCAGGCAATGTTCAACACAGAATTCAGAGTGGAAGATCAGCACACACATGCAAAATGAGGCTAATATCTACACGTGGATATATTTCTATATGGAAAAGTTAAAATCCATATTCTTGGGACTAGGCTGATCACTGTGAAGGTGGCTGCTCCATGGTATAAAGCCCCTCAGTGATACAGCTGTAAGAATATTTCATATAGTGAAATAATATTATAGTTCTTCTATGCCCCCCAGATCCTAGAAATAACTGCAATTTTATTACACAGACTAAATTTTAGATTTGGGGTTTTTTTATCTATATTTGAAATACACAAATACGTACGCATATTTTTACAGAGGTACCCCTTCAGCACACCTGCCCACAGACATAAACATACAACAGCACATTCAACATCTTCTATTAGTATTGTGACTAATGTTACACTGCTACCTATTTTATGCCCTTAGATACATCCAGATACCTGCACTACAAATAATCACAGAATGGCTCAGGTTGGAAGGCACCTCAAAGACCACCTAGTGTCAAACCCCCTGCTATGGGCCGGGACACTTCTCACTAGACCAGGCTGCCCAGAGTCCCATTCAACTTGGCCTTGAACACTTCCAGGGAGAAGGCATCCACAACCTCCCTGGGCAACCTGTTCCAGTGGCTCAGCACCATCATAGGGAGGAGTTTCTTCCCAAGTTCTAATCTAAATCACTTTTAGCTTGAAAACATTCCAATTGTCCTATCACTGGAATTCCTCATAAGAAGTCTTTCTCATGCTTTCATGAAGCCCCCTGCCAGTACTGGAAGGGTGCTACAGGATTCCCACAGAGCTTTATCTGCTCCAGGATGAACAGTCCAAATTTCCTCAGCCTGCCCTCATAAGAGAAATACTCCTGTATCAGGAATGGTGTGGCCAGCAGGGAGAGGGAGGTTATCCTCCCTCTGTATTCGGCACTGGAGTATTGTGTTCAGTTCTGGGCTCTTCAGTTTAGGAAGGATGTCGAGGTGCTGGAATGAGTCCAGAGAAGAGTAACTAGAATGGTAAAGGGCCTGGAAGGTAAGCCCTATGAGGAGAGGCTGACGGAGCTGGGTCTGTTTAGCCTGGAAAAGAGGAGGCTCAGAGGTGACCTTATTGCTGTCTATAACTACCTAAAAGATGGTTATGGTCAGGCAGGGGTCGGTCTTTTCTTCCTGGACACTGAGAAGGACTGGGGACAGGACAAGGGGTCACAGTCTTAAGCTCCATTGTGGGAGGTTTATACTTGATATTAGAAAAAAGTTTTTCACTGTAAGAGTGATCCGATTTTGGAACGGGCTGCCCACAGAGGTGGTCAAGTCACCGTCTCTGGAGGTGTTCAAGGCTAGTCTGGATGAAGTGCTGAGTGGCATGATCTAGATGTTAGGTTTACTTGGTTGGTTTTAGGTTGGACTGGATGATCTTTAAGGTCTTTTCCAGATCCAACAGTGATTACTGTTATGATCATCCTTGTGGTCCTGCTTGCCACTTGCTCCAACATTCCATGTCCTTATATTGAGTACTCCAGGTGAGGACTCACAAGAGCAGAGTAGAGGGGGAAAATCACTTCCCTTGACCTGCTGGTCATACTACTTTTGATATAGCCCAGGATATATCAGCCTTTGGGACTGCACTCAGACATTGCCACCTCTTGTTGAGTGTCTTGTCTATCAGCATCCCCAAGTCCTTCTCATTGGGACTGCTTTCAACCCACTCACCACCCATTTTTGGGATTACCCCAATCCAGACGTTTGGCCTTGCATTTGGAATTGCTGAACCTCATGCAGTTTGAATGGGCCCAGTTCTCAAGCCTGTCAAGTTCCTCTGGATGTCCTCCCCTCACTCCAACTTGTCAGCCACACCACACAACTTGGTGTCATCAGTGAACTCGCTGAAGGTGCACTCACTGTCACTGTCCATGAAAACAAAAAGATGTTAAACAACACTGGACCCAAAACAGACCCCTGAAGAATCACAGAATCATAGAATCCTTCTGGATCAGAAGGGAATACCACTTGTAACCGATCTCCACTTGGACATAGAGCCATCGATCACAACTCTTTGTGTGACTGACCAGTCAACTCCTTAACCACTGCGTGCTCCATCTGTCAAATCCATGTCTTTAGAGACAAGGATGTCATCCAGGACAGTGTCAAATGCCTTGTACAGGTCCTGGACCACGATGATAGTTGCTTTACCCTTATCCCCCAGTGCTGTAATCCTGTTGTAGAAGGCTACCAGGTTTATCAGGCACGATCTGCCATTAGTGAAGCACTGTTGGCTGTAACCAATCACCTCCTTATTTTCCATGTGCTTCAGCATAGTTTCCAGGACGATCTGCTCCACACTCTTGCCAGGCACAGAGATGAGACTGACTGGCCTGTAGTTCCCTGGGTCATCTTTTTTACCCTTTTTAAAAATGGGGGTTTTGTTTCCCCTTTTTCAGTCACTGGACTGCCAGGACTTCTCAAATATGATGGATAATGGGCTAGCAACCTCATCCAACAGCTTCCTCAGGACCTATGGGTGAATCACATCAGGTCCCAGGGGCTCGTAAAACTTCAGATTCTCAGTAATGAATCTTATCTGCCCCTACTCTGGGTGGTATTTCTCTCTCCCAGACCCAGCCTTTGACTTCTGTGACTTGGGTGGTGTGGTTTGAGAGCTTTCCAGTGAAGACTGGAGGCAAAAAGTAATTGAGTACCTCAGCCTTCTCCATATCATGGCTTACCAGGTCACCTGTTTCCTTCTGGAGGGTGCCCAAATACTCCCTGGTTTTCTTTTTTTCACCAATACACTCATAGAAACTTTTCTTGTTGCCCTTGAGGTCCCCAGCCAGATTTAATTCTATCCAGGCTTTGGCTTCCTTAACCCAATGCTCGGCTGCATAGAAAATTCCCCTGTATTCCTCCAAGGTAAGATACACATGATTCTTTACAACAGATTACCTATCAGATTGTGATACAGCACAGGTATTACATACTCAGAACTGTGACATATAATTGCATGACTCGGGTGGAACTCTGCCTTTTGAGAACGGCCGTATTGGACATCAGTGTAAAAAGACCAGGGGTGCTGCCTGGCCTTAGAGTGCTCTGATACTGTTGTCACTGCTGGAGCACCAGTAATACTGTGCCACTGTATGTATAGCTATATATGTGTTACAAAAAGGCATGCTGCTTTACAAATTCTAAGAAAATTACCATCATTAGGAGCTTTGGCAAATAGAATGTTAAGACATTGCTGGTAAAAAGAAGTTATACAAAGAACCTGTCTTTTTTTTCCTAGGTTGGGGTTAATTAGAAGAAACTGCCACTTTGTGCTATTTTTATGGAACGGTTGCATTAAAACACTTTAAAAATTAGAGTTAATTCATATAATTTCCTTAAGCTTGTATTATTTTCAATTTGGACTTTGAAAAGAAAAGTATTTGCCAAGATTTTGGGAAAAACATTACTTCAAGTTGACTTGAAATTACATAATTTGCTATACTGTGCTCTAGCAAAGCAGAATTCATTGTTCTTACAGCAAATAAACTGTTTAAACCATTCAAGGGAGGTTCTTCTCCCCCTCTACTCTGCACTAGTGAGACTGCATCTGAAGTATTGTGTCCAGTTCTGGACTCATCAGTTCAAGAAGGACACAGAGCTGCTGGAGGGTGTTCAATGTAGAGCAACAAAGATGATGGAGGTAGAACACCTCCCTTATGAGGAAAGGCTGAGAGAGCTGGGTCTCTTGAGCTTGGAGAAGAGGAGGCTGAGGGGGGACCTCATTCATATCTATAAATATGTGAGGGGTGGGTGTCAGGAGGATGGAGCCAGGCTCTTCTCAAGGTCATCTAGTGATAGGACAAGGGGCAATGGGTGCAAGCTGGAATAGAGGAGGTTCCATATAAATATCAGAAGGAACTTCTTCCCAGAGAGGGTAATGGAAAATTGGAACAGGCTGCCTAGGGTGGCTGTGGAGTCTCCTTCTCTGGAGACGTTCAAGGCCCGCCTGGATGTGTTCCTGTGCAGCTTGGCCTAGGTGATCCTGCTGTGGCAGGTGCATGGGACTAGATGATGTTTTGAGGTTCCTTCCAATCCCTAATGATTCTATGATTCATTCAGAACTGAACATTTTCCTGAAACATTCTACAATTGAAAATAAAAATCCATCAGCTTGGATGCAGCAGCATTTTTGCCTGAAAAACTGTCCATGGCAATTCTTATTACACCTATTTCCTAAAACTATACAGAATTGTTCTTTAAATAAGCAGGAACTGCAGTAGAAACACTTGAATCTCTTATGTAATAGTCAACTGCATTTCCTTCTGGCGCAATCAAGTTTGACCTAAAAAAAATGGGAATAAGATAGACTAAACAGGTTGCTGAGAACAACCTACTAAAAAAATCCAGAAAGCTTTTTTGAAATCTGAGTAATGATGCTGCCATTTCAGCCTGTCTGGAAATTAACTGGAGATAAAATGAATATATTTTCAACTTCTCTTGTCTATGCTACAACCTCATGCAAAACCAAAGCGACCTTCTAAAATTGTATTAAAAATATGGACACATCAATGTCCCAATTACTTTGGTACCATGTGCAAGACTACAGCATTGCATTCATTTTATGTGGAATTTTACAGAAGAATCTACCCCCAAAACCCACCTATCAATTAAACAAGGTTAAATACATGGGTGATTTCTGGTGCTGCTGCTGAGGTCTGACAGGAGGCAGTATCTGTGCTGTGGCTGGATGGCTTCTTCTCTAGTTGCCTGAGGATAACCTGCTTAATCCCCCCAGTTTGTTTTGTGTCAGATGGACTTTTCTGGAGGTTTCAGTGGATGAAAATCAACTAGGCTCCACTGAACAAAATGGGTACTGAAAGTCCTGGCTGAGGATCTGGCCAATATCAGGGGACTAATACTAGTAATATACTAATCACTGGATTATGATTAATACTGCTTTGCATATCTAGCATGTTTTTCATTCCCACACAATTGCAATGAGATTTCTATAAAACTATAATCTTCACATCTCCCTTATAAACCATGACAGCACTATCAAGTTTCCATTACTACCTCACTTCCCTCTTTTTCCAGTTTCCCACCTCTTTCTCTGAATTGCTCCAGCACAAACCCACCAATTTTTCCTGTGCTCTTTCAGTCTTTTACTAAGTTTCAGGCACCCCCAGCTCAGCCTTGCCAGCTTCTGCAAAGCTGACAATATAGTGAGATTCAGAGGGGTGACCTCAGGCCAGTAATCAGGTATTAATTGTCTTTTTTACTTATTAAGACTTTCCATTTTGTGTGTGTACAGGTGAAACAGAAAAGATCATGAATAACAGAGCAGCATGTTTCATGACTCACTATTAGCCTATGAATAAATTCTCAAGAACAGATGCATCAAGAAAAGATGTCATGTATTATCTGACTTCTCCTTAGCAGCATTGCAGGTAATGCTCAGTATGGCAAAGAAAGTCTCAGAAAAATATTGTGTACAGTAATGCTGATCTTAATGCATAAGAAATCAGTTGAATACAAAGAATTATAATTTACTTTCATTAGGAGATGAAGAAGAAAGCAATACATCAAAAGGAGAAAGTGCTAGTGTTTAAAAGATCTGTACTCACATCACTGCTTTCAGACCTTTCTCGCAGAGCTCCTTCTCTTCTTTTCTTTAGTAACTTGCCTTCCCTTCTCTCACCTCTTTCTACACGCACACACAAGCATATAAACACCCACTCTCCAGCCACCTCTGAGCATAAAATTGCTGCCTTTTTTTCCTGCCTCCCTGCAGAAGAAAAAGAAATCGTCGTATCTTTTACTTCAGCAAATCCTAGTGCAGTCAGTTTTCTCCCAGCCCTGTACCCAGCCTCTGTAGATGGGACCCTTTTCTTCCCCCACCTCTTAGTTGTACCCTGAGACTGAAAGCTGAGACCTGGCAAAACTCCTGAGCTCCATCCACTAAGAATCTGTCTAGCTCATGAGCAGGTCTCGCTTATTTGAGCATGACTTTTGTGGGGCAGAGGGAAGAAAGACTGGATTAATTTTTCCAGAAACATCTTACTTTTAATCAGGATTAACTTCATGCCCACTTACTGGCTTGGAAATGGCTTATTTTATTGAGAAATTTTCATCACAGGTTTTTTAAAAAACAAGCCATTTTTCAAAATGTCAGAATCATCAATTACAAAGAGGCAGTTGCTTAAATGCTGGAATAAACTGTTCTTCTTACAAAGGCCATGTGAGCAGCTCAACAGGGTCAGATGAGAGGTGCATCTGTGCTAATACCCTGAGTCTGGCAACAGACAGTGAAAGATGCTTTAGAAGTGAACTCATAACAAAATTGCCTGAAATGTCTCCGTAACCCCCATTAGTTAAACGTTCACAAAGCTCCTGAAAAATTATTTATATGTCTGGAAATGTTTCTTCATCTCACTTTTTACTTTATGCTATGACTCAAATGAAAAACTCAGAGCACTAACACAAAATTGATCCACATGTGACTGAGCAGATTTCTCTTCTAGTGTGTACTGCACAACTAGACCTACACAGCATTCAGCCTAAATATCTTAGGCTGAACTCCATTAGGCTTCTGTTCACTAAAACTCATTAACACAGTTATGATGGTAGTTGCTCACTGCAAGAATTACTGAACTTTGAGAAGTTCTAAAATGATTATTTCTCTTCTTGGATAGGGAAATTCAGGGACAGGGATGTATTTTGTCCAAAAATTTCCCATTCCTAACAGGCAGCAGAAATTGTAACTTAAAAGTCATTACTTAATTAATTCTTCACTTTTCAAAGCACTGAAAATTCAGATTAAGTTTTAGCTTTAAAGTTTGTTCTCAAAGAACAGTTAAAAAAAATTGAAGAGCTGAATTTCTGAATTCTCAGATTTTGAAACAGATATATATATATATAAATATTTGGCTGAACAAATGTGGAGGCAGATGTGATTATGCATACTTAACCTATTTAATTTTTAATACAAAACAGAAACAAAAATCTGAAACTCAGCTAAATGTTTGGTTTTCTGTCTGGATCACCCATCAGTATAATAAAGCCCTATATGACCAAACAACAAAATAAAAAGAAAATCAAAGGTGCCATGGGTGATATTTAAAAGTATAGTTTTACATTATCAATTTTGTTCACACAATATTAAGTTCTCACTTTTCCTGTCACCTCTTTCTATATAAAGGAACTCTTTCCTCCCTCACAGATCATTCTTTTTGTTAAAAATTAAGATGTCATTATTTATTGAATGAAAAAGTACATGAGAAGATGATGAGTCTTATTTTCAATGTATATTTTTGTCTGTTCATACAAACAGCCAAATCATGTGATGGTAATTACATTTGATAGGAGAAAAGTTATTTATGCAACCGCAGCATTTTTGGCAGCCACCGAGTTCACTGCACACTGCTTTCTCAACTGGCAACTCGCAAAATTTACAGAAGTTGTCCTAATAAATGTGAGGATTGTGAGGATGGATTTACCATCTTCTGGCCTACCTGGTAGCACAGTCTGCAGGTTTGATAAGATGGTGTTCAGATCAAACAGTGAATTTATGGGCTTCTGAGACTTGTCATTGTTTTGTATATGACAGTATGAACAGTAACATGGCATAAACGAGATTAATATGTGATACTAAACAGAAGAGATGGTTTAACATTTCTTCTGCCTGTACAGTTTGCATACTACAACATGTATTACACAGTTCTGGTATCCTTGTCTATGCTTTTAGCCTTTGTGGTTATGTTTTCCATGGAGTCAGACCTTGTCTTAATAGGAAAGTGAGGCTGCACATACTTCAATAGTTTGAGTTCTAAATATTTTCTCTGCTTTTTCACCTTTACTCTTCTGCATTTTGCTTTACCATTTTTCTTGATTTCTGTATTATGACATTCTCTGCTAAAAATATGGAACCTTGGAGAGGTACAACACTTCCATTCACTCTTGTTACAGAGTTGTAGACCATCTTGTCTATGTGGTGCTGCATTTGTCCACAAGAGACAGGATTTTCTAATAGTATTGTAAGTTATATCTGCATTATGCTCTCTTTCCTTTCAGATTGCTTCACCTTTGATTTCTGGGTTAAATATAAACATAACCACAGTGGAAATCTGGTCAAAGTTGAAACAGTTGGATAAAAAGACAGTAAGAGATGTAGACATGGAGTCTCGCATGGCTGGACACATTCAGACCTCAGCCATCTCTAATCACGTATGTTCCACTTTCTACAGTCCGTACTGGAAGACTTGCTGTAATGGCCCAGCCCTTAGCTTTAGCTTAGCACATATAAGGAGAAATGCTGATACATACTCTCCTACTTGGCACACTTACATA
The DNA here is from genome assembly GCA_013397515.1 of Upupa epops. Taxonomy (NCBI): domain Eukaryota; kingdom Metazoa; phylum Chordata; class Aves; order Bucerotiformes; family Upupidae; genus Upupa; species Upupa epops. The sequence continues at coordinate 145,492 of VZRI01007955.1, read as the reverse complement.
ACCTGAGACTTCACCTATTAATATGCTCAATATTTTGCTGAAGCAAGGAGTAAGCACGTATTACCAAATCTCAGGACCAACAGATGTAGATATAAATACAGCATCAACAAATAGGAATCTCTTTCAAAATGAATTAACCATGCATGCTATGAGTTGTGTCCTGTGATAAACAGAGATTTTATCAAAGTAAAATGGAAGTTTGATACTCTTTTGATTCCTGTTGCATTTCAGTGCATTATATGGACTTTAAAAAATAGTCTTTAGAAGAAGAGTTACTGTAAGAAAGAAAACACATTACATACAGTATTCGATCCTAATTGAATAGGGACCAGTAATATCTGAACCAAAATATTTTAAGTGCTGGAGATTAAAATGAATTTATCCACCAGTATGTGGATGAAGTCAACTATTGGATTTCTTAGACCGCTTTTTGAATGGCTGAAACAGAGAAAATTAAACCTAATAAGTTTAAAAGGGTTTTTTGTTGTTTAAAGGTTCATAAAATCACAAATATGACCTTCAAAATAAAGCATAAGGCATCACAAAATCATAGAATCATTAAGGATAGGAGAGACCTATAAGAACATCAAATCCAACCATCTACACAATCCCACTAAACCATGTTCCCCAGGGTGACCTAATGATTCTGATTCTATGAGATATACTCATATTTTTAACACCTCCAGGAGTGGTGACTCCACCACCTCCTTGGGCAGCCTGTTCCAATACTTGACAACTTTTTCAGGGAAGAAACTATTCCTAGTATCTAATATAAATGTCCCCTGACACAATTTGAAGCCATTTCCTCTCGTTCTATCATTAGTGACTTGGGAGAAGAGACCAACCCTAAATAACCTTAAAAATGTCAGAGAAAGGTTATTACAGTAATGAATCGATTACTGCTTGCTGTAACAGATTATAATGAAAAACAAACGACTCTGCTAACACACTCCTCTGAAGGCTTTAAAGAAGGAATGTGTTGTTTAAGTGGGTCTAATGCAATTTATAATGACCTTGGACATTTGAGATGTTCATATGGGTCTTGCATGTATGAGTTAGGGCTTAGAATGCTGCCTACAAAAGCAGGAGAAGGCTAGGTGGGATGTCCCTTTAATGGCACTAGGCACTTATGTTTACACAACTGAATGGCACACCAAATGCAGTCCCAGCTGTCCACTGGAGGTAACATTCTCTTCTTGTAATGTTGTCCTTGGAGTTCTATGCTTCTTAATGTGATGCTTTGCACCACCCCTAATTAAGGTACTAAACCTAAAGGTTGTGGAAAAAGATTCCCATGATTTCTAAATGATAGCAAACTTCAGGGCTAAACACTTAGATGAGTTAGACACTACTGAGTCCCATTTGTACTAGCAATGCAAAACCAGAATAATCTCATGAAGTGAGATATATGAGATGAAGACAGTAAGTTCTTAAAAAAATATTTCTAATTATTCCTGTGACTTCACATTTTTAGAAGCGTTTTGAAAACCAAGTTAGATGCTCTGCTGTAACTGCTCTTCCAGTTTGTATCAATAATTTTAATTGAAGACTTCAAGGGAATAGCCAAATGACAGGGCTAAAAAGAATCAATAGCTCTCTTCATACCTCGAGGAATATTTATGCAAAGTACAACGTTTTTAATAGAAAAGATCTGTATGCAGTGCTTAATGAATGCTCAGTAGCTTAATAGATAGGCAATATGGACTCAGACTCCAACTTTGGATCAGGCAGAAGAGATAGTGACATATGGATTTTCTGCACCTTGGGGAGAACACAAGGCTATTGAATATCACAGCAGCCAACCAAACAAGTGTGACAAGATGCACACAAAGACCTCAGATGTAGACAGTAACAGCATGTGCTATAAAAATACGGATTCTTTTTTATTAGTCTAGGCTCATCTCTGTCCTGGTTGTAATTCAATGAATACTTAACAATTTACTGAGTACAAAGGAATACAAATGTGAAGAAAAGACTAAAATAGGAAGCTCATGGAAATGAGAATTCAGTAATTTTGTGAAAGAAGTAGACACTTTTCCCAGGTCTTTGTTTAATAGAAGAAGAAATTTACAGGTATTACTCTGACCGCTTCAGCAAGTTAATTTCGTATGAACAGAGAACACAATGGAAAATTTATGCTATAAAGATATCACATGACCTAAACATTTCTACCAACCTAAGAGCCATCTTCTGCTCTATTTATTTATATGCAGAGATCAATGAATTGAATACTTTAAAGTAGGAATTCTTAATGCTATTCATAATTCTAAAAGACAGTCCCTTCCCACAGCCAATGTGACAGTCTCAATATATGATACCTAATAAACAGCAAAGTTGTCAATTTTTTCTTTGTTTTCTGTTTGAAATCCCTTCAATACAATGTGGTTGTATTTCAGAGGTTTTCTCTGCAACTAAGGGAATAGAAGTTTCTATCATGTAAAATTTAAGGTAAGATTCAATTTCAGTCACCTTTTTTAAAAAAATATTTAAGAGTTGTGCTTCAAAGAATTTTGGTCACACGGAGATTCAAGATAAAACTGTGAGAACAGCAACATTGCATCAGTCTGCCTTGGGAACATCCTTAAATTCAGTTTTACCCATACACCTGGTTTTGGTCCCAGTCTGGCAACATCGTGAACAGTTTTGGCGTTAGTTATATCACATACAAAATCTTTTATGATAAGAAACATAAAGTGAATTATAGCAAGTGTGATGATGGGCACTTCTCAAAGGGAAAAAAAAGTGAAGTGTAGCCCCTAGATGTCCATTCATTTCAGCTATGAACTAGCAGGGCCATCCTCCTGTGGGGTGAAAAGACCACAGCATTTGCATAGCAGTTCCTCAGTGGGAATGAGGATGCCCTCCTCAAGTTCCTTTCCTTAGAAAGCAAGATTAAATTGTGATGAGAAAGAAGACTGAGCTTAGAAAACCAGGTTGAGACTTTATCAAATAGTTCTGATTTGTCTCACAAAAAATCAAATGTAACCAGTATCACTGATGAAAGGAACTTGATTGATTATCATGTGAAAGAGATTTGACCTGTTTGAAAGATAAGATAGGTACAGTGATCACAGAATCACAGGATGATAGAATGTTGATAGAATATTGAATGATAGAATGGGTTGTAAGGAACCTCTAAAGGTCATCTAGTTCAACCTCTCTACAACAAACAGGGAGAACTCTAACAGATTGCTCAGAGCCCCATCAAGCCTGACCCTCCAGGGCCAGGGCCTCTACCATCTCTCTAGGCCACCGAGTTCTTTAGTGTCTCTTGAATAGTATCCACATTCCCAGATGTCTGTAAAAAGGGGTTTCTTTTGTTTGTTTGTTAATGTATTTACTTCTTTGGATTGATAGCATTCCTTGTTCACCTTTTCTGGTGCTGCTGAAACTGAACTTGCATCTCATCTGATCTGATAGTAGGTGAGATAATGACAACAGACAAACAGGTAACAGAACTAGGGATTTGTTTCAACCTGTAAAATCCATAATTTTGCAGGTGTTCCCTTTGTGTCTTGAGTACTCTACGTGTTACAGAAACTGTGAGATATTAGCCCTGCTGGGCAAAAATATGCATGAATGATGACTAGCTGTTCCCTAAGCTTAGAGATATTGTAGGGTGAAGCACCTCATAATGCCTTTAGTTTTGTTCTCATTCAAGTGGATAACAACACCTAGGAATTTGTAAAACTACTGTGAGCTGTCTTCAATTTGCTTATATTTAGAGCAATCTCAGTTTCTTGAACAGTTAATCATGTCTAGAGGATTGTTATGGGTCTTGATGACAGGCCCACAGATCGAGGCAAGACTGTGGGTCATTTGATCTGGTATTTCTAACAGCTGTCTTGTTCCCTTTGGAGATATGTCAGATGAAGCAGAAATTGTCAGTGGTAGACATGAGACTAATCTCTAGGTCTCCAATGTCTAGGCTTGATCCTAGGTCTAGAACTGGTAGACATCTACTCATATGGTAGCTGCAGATGTCTTTTGTGTAGACACCTTTATCTTAGTTGAACATAATATTTATGAATTTTCATCTCCAGAATTGATTAACTAATGCACTGAAGCTACCATTCCTAAGAGAATAGCATCTAAAAAAGCTTAAGTCTGCACTGTTTACAGATGATTTAGCATCTTGGTGTTGGCCAAGTGTACTTCTGCTTGACGAAACAGAAGAACATGTTGCCCATGTCTTGACTCATGCTGTTGAGCGATGACAGTTCATCACAGATGTATGTATGTTTTTGGAAAGTTCTACCTGCAATGATCACAGCTGTTCATCAAACGGAAGGGTCATCAACACTTGTGCACTGTATCTTTGAGCAGTTTCCTGGAAACTTTCACCAAAGGAACTGGAACTTGCTGAAATGCACAGAGTGAGAATCTTCCTCCATCCTGATTATGTGGGAGTGTTTCAGTTTATGTACTCCACTGAATAACCTTGAGACTCGTAGGAAAGTTTTTGCCTTTGCAGCTTGAGCTTTTATCTAACTCAGCTGCAGGCCCAAATCTTTGTTTGCCTTAGAACAGCAGTCATACAAAATAGTTCAGTGTATAAAATCTTTTCATGAAGATGCAGTCTTTAACTGGTGATGTTCACTCAGCATCAGGGGCCTCTTAAATGCAGACAATTTTCTATCAGCAGCATGAGGCTTCAGACAAGACAAAGCAACATAACCTCACAGGAAAGAATGTGCTGTCAGCTCCTAGGCTGTCCTGAGGTAAACAGAGATGCTATGGAGTATAATGTTCACATCCAGCAGCTTGATTGAGCTCCAAATGCTGAAACATGTCCTAGAAAGGCATTTGCAGTATTATTAACAGCCATTAGCTCACAGATGTTAGATTTACACTGGGGCATAACAACCCTTTGGAATTCTGAAACATCTGGCAAATCAGATCAGGAAAGTAATTTTGGCTGTTTTTCACTCATCCCCTGACATGTGTTTCCTCTGAGTCTGCTTCTGAGGTGTGTTGTGGGGCTGGGACAATCACACCTATCTCCTAGCGCCCAGCATAGGGCACTGAGTGGTGGTGTTAGATCATCAGGAACTCAGATGCCTCTTGTTGCATGTCAGTGCACTCATTTTGCCTCACTGCTTCAATTGTTCCATAGCACCACAGCAATTACAAATCACTGTCAGGCAGCTGCGTCCATATTCCACAATCCAAAACTGTTTCACTTCAAAACCTGAAGGTGAAATCACTGTGTTGTGATCATATTAAAGGGTGACAATACCATCTGACATAGATTCCTTTCAATACCATTTGTATCTGGTGCCTCAAGTAGATTTTTGTTGGTGGAGAAATAAACCAAAGTTACAATATTAGTTTTCATTGGTCCTTTCAGCCTGTAGCCAAGAACTAGCAAGATGAAGGAGACAGTCTTCACTTCTGTTTTACCCCACATCTGAAACAGATCCAAAACACTAGGATTTTGTTTACAACTATCTGTCTTGCAAGGAAAGACCCTAGAGTTGTGTTTTAACTGAGAGCATCAGCACCTGTGGTTATTCTTTACATCTGATTTGCCTCACAGACTACAGTGCCATTATCCTCAAGCTTTCTACTATGATGCCCCTCTATCACAACATGTTCTGATAATTTTTCAAAGCCTCCTACGACTGCGACTGTAGCTGCAGCACACATAAATTGCACAAAAACTCATGCCAGAAGAATAAAAAGTATTTTAGAAGCTGTATTCATCATCCAGTGATGCCTACTGAACAAACAAAATGTACACATGCAAGTTCAAAGTTTTAAAACATTAGTTTTTAACAGCTTTATGAACCAAATACTACTGATGGAACCTGGGAGGCTTTTGTATCTTAAAATTGATTGGATTGTAAAATGGCTGAATACATATAGAAACCTGACTTCAGAAAGCAGGAAAGGATGGGATATGAGGAAATACAAGCACTTTGATGAACAGTGCTTTTATTAATATTCTGATCTTAAGTATCTTTTTTCAGTTTACCACTATCATAACTAGACATTACTGCAAATATTCACAGAAACAATTCTCCAATTACATCAGAATTCCATCACTCTTCTCAAAAATGAAGGCATTTGAGGCCAGAATTTATTCTGAGTTGTAATTTTGTACGTAGTGGGTTCATATAATTATAGTGATTATGTATTTGAATGTACATTTCTGTCCTGCATTCTTAATGTAGTTGGATTGGTTACCTCAGAAAAAAATATTAGTATTATTTCTATGCATTTTAAAGCATATTTTTCTTATATAATCACACCACAATCTGTGATCAGAGCAATAATTATCAATAGTATTATGATTATAACAGTATTATAATCAGTATATATATTCAATTTCAACATCAAAGTTTAAGAAAATAGTAAGGATACTGGCTTTTATAAAGAAAATAACTCTATATGAACAAGTTCACCAATAACCAGTCCACACTTCAGACAGATTAGCAAGTATCTATATTTGAGTGCTGGATCTGAGAAGCCAAACTATGATAAACAAGGCAAATATGTCAGGCAGTGTATTAGGCAATATGAAAAAATAAAGAAAAATCAAGTTCACGTATTAAGATCTCCTGAACTTCAGGTATCCTTTGGTTACCTGATCAGCTGATTTGATTTTTGAAACTTTAGGAACCAAACCGAATTAAGTTGGGGACTGATCTGTTGGACATCAGTGTAGGACAAAGAGACCTGGGGGTTCTAGTGGACAGCATGACCATGATGACTATGAGACAGCAAGGTGCTCTTGTGGCCAAGAAGGCCAACAGCAACCTGGGGGGGATCAGAAGGGGGGTGGTTAGCAGATCAAGGGAGGTTCTTCTCCAGCTTTACTCTACACTGGTGAGACTACATCTGGAGTATTGTGTCCAGTTCTGGGCCCCTCAGTTCAAGAAGGACACAGAGCTGCTGGAGGGTGTCCAGTGTAGAGCAACAAAGTTGATGAAGGAGGTGGAACACCTCCCTTATGAGGAAAGGCTGAGGGAGCTGGGTCTCTTTAGCTTGGAGAAGAGGAGGCTGAGGGGTGACCTCATTCATATCTATAAACATGTGAGGGGTGGGTGTCAGGAGGATGGAGCCAGGCTCTTCTCAAGGTCACCTTGTGATAGGACAAGGGGAAATGGGTGCAAGCTGGAACAGAGGAGGTTCCATATAAATATCAGAAGGAACTTCTTCCCAGGGAGTGTAATAGAGCATTATAACAGGCTGCCCAGGGGGGTTATGGAGTCTCCTTCTCTGGAGACATTCAAGACCCACCTGGATGTGTTCCTGTGTGGAAGTCCCTTCCAATCTCTGGTGATTCTATGACAAGTTAAAATGGTAACAAGAACTGAGAATAAAAAAGCCTATTTTTTGCCATAAAACCAATGTCAACAATCTACATTTTATTCATTACTTTTGCTTTTTTATATAAATTATTAGTCTGTGCATTTAGCATCAGAAACATCGTGCTTGTTGTAATGTAAGACTTGAGACAGGGTTTTTAAGAAATGTCGCTTTTCACAACACTTGCATTTCCTACTCACAAAGTCTTGGAGTCCTACAGAATAAACTAGAATTCATGGTGATTGATTCCAACATAAAACATTTCAGACTACTTCTTGACTAATAAAAAAAAGGATGAAAGAAAATGTCTAGAAGAATCACTTGTGACTATTCCACTGTTTGTACCTGTGTACTGTTATCTGCTTGCCTCCTGTACTGTAAAACCCTGAAAGGATCCTGTGCTGCTGCAATGGTCGGTTCATGGTGATCTGCCAGAGGCTAGGAAATTCTCTTAACAGACTCTGGCCACCATGGGTTTGGTTTTCATCAGAGACAACATAAATCCCAAACTAGCATTTCTTCTCTGAAGCCTTGATGAGAAATGGAAGGAAAGTTATCTACATGTCCCAGTACCAACGTGCTGTTATCTGAGGAGCAAGGACTGCTGGAGAGAGATGGTACACAGTGAGAAGGCTGCACAAACACAGGACTATGGGCACTGGTGGCCAGTTGCATCAGTGGAAATTGCAGCTGGAACTAAGGGACAAAAATTGTCACCATGAGAATTGTGAAGTATTAGGATAGGAGCTCACACAGCCAGCGGGATCTCTGACCTATAAAATATCTGAAGCCACTTGAGGAAGCCCTGAGAAACCATGATGTTAGCCCTGCTTTGAGCAGAAGGTTAGTGACTGGAGGTTCCTGCCAACTGAAATCATTCTGATGTTCTCTAATTGTCTTCCACAGGAGATGACAGCTGTCTTGGAAATTGAGTTAATCTTCCTCCAAAAATGTTTCACCCATGCATAGATCTGCTGTGACCTTACAAATTTTTAAGACAGTAGTTTGCAATTTTTATCAATCTGTGGATAAGAAAATATTTCCAGAGGTGGTCTAAATCTTCAGAGCAGCTCCAAATCTCTTTCGAGGAAGTGTCTTTAACTCAGTTAATTTTCACAGATTCATTAGTAGGCTACAGATGCCTACGTGTCCATATGCCATGCTGAAAACTCCTTTTTTGGTGTTTATAATGAGAACAATGTTGGATCAGACTTGGCTCTGAGTACTTTGTAAAACCATTTTCTCTAAAGAAGTAAATTTGCACTTCGTTGTCTGTGCGCTCTCTGCCTGTCTCTTTTTCTTTCCATGCAGACTCGCCTTGAGTCTATAAACCAAATAACATCATAATCTGTTTTTTTTGTAGCAGAATGTAGAGATCTTTTCTCCCTTAAAATATTGTGAAATGGGAAATTACTTGGCATTATTAGAAAGAATAATTGCACAAATGTTTTATCTGAGAGACTTTTCTTATAGAGCAGCAGCTTTACACATTAACACAGACACCCACAAAAAATGTATGCGTTCATGAAGAGTAAGATCCATGTCTCATTCTCCATGTCTTATAGATGACCAGAGGAACCATCTTAATTACCTGTTTCCATTTTCCCATCTTGTGCTGCAGGCCCATCAGGAATTACACTCTTCACCTGGAGAAACTCATCCGGCTCATCCCCACCAATGATGGTAAATCCAAAACCCATGCTGCTTTTCTTAAGAGTTGTGCTGAGGAATGTTCCCTTCAGCTGTGATGCATCACGGGTGAAGAGCGGTTTTTCTACATCAGTCAACACAAACAAGAAAGACAAAAGTTCTGATGGGGTCACAACACAGTGGACACAGCAAATAACAATACTGGCTGACAGCGGGTGATGGTGTAATACAAAGCTTAGCAAAACCCTCTTATCCTTGGCAGATCAGCTCTAAGAGAGCTGTACTTATATAGGAGAGTTGTACCTATTCTTTCATATCAGGCATACATTTAGAAGTGGATATTGAGCAGCTAAAATAATTACAATAAAAATGATCTGTGAGGTAATATTAAAACCACTTTCCTAACCTATAAATTCAATTTTGTCCACAAAGAAAAACTTCCTTTATAATTTCCCCCCTCGACTGCAATAAGGAAAATATCCCCTGAATATCTTGCTGCATTTGGTAGCAAGCAGTGATAGATATTAGGTGAGCTTTTCTCTCCAAACACGTGGCATTTTGGCATCCAATAAGTGACACGTGTAACTGCTGTGCAACCTTCGTGTCCCCTCTCCGCATGCCTCAGTGTGCAGGGTGGGTGGTGGGGGCTGTCCATGCCTCTCTCCTATGATGTGCTTGGTGAGGAACGGTGGGAGAAAGGTGCAAAGGTGGTGGCTCCAACTGGCAGTGGGGCTGAGCTGGCTGGCAGCGGAGAACATACCGTACAGTCTGCGCGTCCCAGCGGGGTCGCGCCAGAACTGGGACAGGTCATTCACGCTGCGGGACCTCTTGGGAACAAGGCGCAGGTGGGCGAATTTTGGTCTGGGTAAGGTTGATGAGGAGCTTTCTACTGTTACAAAGGAGAACAACCTTCATTCTCTGACTACCCTTATTTTACAATTTATTCATCGCTATCAATACTGTTTACTGCTTCTACAGCTCATTTTAAGCACATTAATTTTTGCGTTACCAAGAGACCATATTCTTGTAAACTCCTATAACACAGTGCTTGAGGCTTTTAACTTAATTGATGCTTGCTAGATGAGCTAGCTTAGAAACATACCAAACATCAATTAACAGTAATTTAGAGAAAGTACAATTAATTATTTCAGTGTTGCCAACCTCGGGTGCTCAAGAGAGAGTTGTATATTCCCAAGAACTGAATTTATGATTTTATTTAGAAAATTACTTTGGGGGCTCTTATCGTGCTTTCTTTTCCTCAACCTTTAGGAAACACTCGGGTCAACTTTTCCGTCTTTTTTCTGCGTCAGGATATTTCAAATACCCAGATTACTCTGGGTAGTTCATGAGTCCCACAACTCTGGGAGCTTGGACATTCAGGGGAGAAAAATGCTAGGAGATAGGTGGTAACATTATGAGAATTGGCATCACTACTCTTTACATCAGGCTATGGCAAAGTAATTAACCACATAAACAGGATCTTTGATCTTAACTAAGATAGCTGCCGCGGTACTGTACCTCGGAAACCTTGGGCCTGCATAGGCTTTGTTCCAAGTTCTGCGTTGGGCATGTTATGCTGCTGTAGCTTCCTTTTTGCTTCTAGGACAGGGTTTTCAAATTGTGTTCTTCTATTTATGTGGCTGGAAAAAATTTGGTTTTGATTAAAAATTGGGTTCAGTTGGGGAAAATGATCGTTTTCACAGTAGGATGCTGCATGTGACTTGGGCATGTTTGGTCAGAGAGCAAAGCCATCATGAATCCCACATGGGCCTGAGCATATCCCTTATACTTCACACAGTTTTGCTGGGGATGAGAAATGCATAATGACATGCACATTATGTGTGGCATAATGAACAGCACTGAGAAGTGTCCTATCATTCTGAACCCTGCTCCAATCACATGGTTATGGGACTGCCTATTAAACAGTACGACTGCCAAAGAATGTTACAATGACAGTTTTTTGTGTCTTTAGCACAAACACTGTTCTATGCATGACTTCAATGACCAGAACCGCTTTTGGGCACTGTTATTGATTAGCTGTAAGTGAAATGACTTAAACACTTGTAGAAAAGGTAAAGCCTGGCACACAGAGTGCTTTTACAATGGCACCTGGGAAATAAATCTAATGCTGGAAATAAGCTGAAGATAATTTATTCTTAATTCTATGGTATGTATCTGCTCAGCTGTACAGACAGTTCAGACATTGAAAAATCTAAGCTGATCAGAACTACAGAGGAAAATATATGAAATATAAGACAGGTTGATGTGCACCTTTTTTTTTGTTGCAATGGGTCAGTAACTGCAACGTTGTCATTACCCCACTGATTTTCTGTGCTGTGTTTAGAATATCTTAACTACACACCCTCACCATATCACTTATTTTAATTCTTTAATTTAAAGCATGCATTTTATCAATCAATGAGTCATCCTACAATGCACATTTATTGAGGAAGGCAAACTCATTTAGTAGGCTGCACTGATCAACTTCTCAAGATAGGATCACAAATGAGAAAAAAGGCTTGTGCCTGTAAATGTTGTTCCAGGAAAATAAAAACCTATGTATGGAAGGGCAGGTTTTCAAACATGTCACTCCTTGTTTATTCTCCCTGAGCTCCTATGTAATTGAATTCTTGTGAAAATTCAATCCAAAACAGGGGCTTTAACCACCTGGAGAGGTTGTCTGGGAACTTCTGAACCTCTGGAATCCTAAAAAGAGTTGAATACCTTCAATTTATAAAGAAATGACCTTTTATGCCACATTAAGCATTTTTCAGGTCCCTTGGAATTTAGATCCTACCACTGCTTCAAAGACAGAAAGTGGAATTGCCATTAAGAAGTGAAGTACAGGAAAGGCAGCAAGCCCTGCAGGAGCACAATACACTCTGAAAATCAGGATTTAGTGGCCAGAGTTAATGCAACAAAAAGATTTCCGATCACATAATATTTGAGTATTGGATTTAATGAGAGGAAGTAAATGTGAAAAATCTTGCAGTTGCTACTTTATTAACATGGCTATAACTCACTTACTCCTGTGCTCAAAAATTCTGATTAATAGTTTTCTTGTAAATTTTAATGTATGCTGCAAACAGAGGTAGTCTCTTTTGTTTCTTCCCTTCTTCAGACAGGTTGTTTAAGCTTGTAGACTTTACTTTCCTGGACTTTTGCTTTCTAGATAGACCATCCTGTAATTGTCGAGGTCTTCATCACCTCAGTCTATTGGAAATGTAGAAATGTATGAAGAAAAGGAGACAAACTTCACCTGCTAAAAATGGAAAAATCTGCACACGTTAAATCGGGTAATTATGAATACCAGCATGAAAAAGGTAATATTCATGCTACCACCCATCGTGTGATGTATTTCAGTATTGTAAAGGAAATACTGCTTCTTCCATTAGAGAAGGCAGTGATGAAATATCATGTGAATTAAAGTTGTGATCACCAATGACCACATTCATAGAAAAAGTTTTACATGTACAACATTGAAGGAGATTATTTTCTGTGACAGAAGAACAAAGTCCTTTTAGCTTTTCAGTGGCAGAATTAATGATGATCTGTAACTGCATTCTATGAATGCATTTGGAAGCAAATACTAAAAAGCATTAAAGGTGTCAGGATTTCAGACTTGAAAGCTGTAGGCTGCTTAGAAGCAGAAGTGTGAAATTATGAAACAGCTTCCAATAGCAGGTATGGGGTAAACTATCTAGCTTGTTTTATATTAACATTTGATAAGGTTAAAAACAGGGTTGCTACACAGAGGGTTGAGTTAATTACTTCAGCATAGGGATCATGTCTTATTTTAGAGGCTGTAAAATATCCTGCCCTGGTATTTGGCTATCCTTCCAAAAGAGCACAGGTTCCCTGATAGCTTTTATGCTACATTACACAGATGTAATAGATATTCAAGATCACACTACAGATTTGCATTTAGACCTTAAACTATACTTAGTGTCATGCAGGGCACATCTCAGTGCTGCAAGTAGCCTTTTGTAGATCTAAGTTACAACTTAGATGTGATATAAAAAAGATGAGATTTTAGTTAATACTGGATGTGTCTATGGTGCAAGGGACATTAGTTCATCTGGTACTGACATCACTGATAGAATCTGTTGTCTACTGGTTCTCTACAGTTTCTTGGTATAGTTCAAGTTATGGTTTAGGCCATTTAGACAGAAATGTCTTCAGTAATGCCTATCTTGAAAACAACCTTTTTGTTCTAGCGGATCAGACAGGAAGACTAGCAGAGGTACTTATAGTAACTGAGGTTGCTGGTGCAGTCTTAATAATTCTTAGCTGCATTTTATTCCCTTATTTTGAGTGGTTTATGGTAGAGTGTAGTCTCAAAAGCACAATGTGAGAATTTCCACAAATAAACCAACTTTATTAAATATTGTGCCCAAGAAGAGTCAAAAAAGGAGAAAATTATACTGATAACCAGTCATTTTTATCAGTCAGTAGTACCAGATACATGCTTCTTGACTGATGAGACACGAACTTCCACTCTTTTATGAAGTTTTAAATGCTCTACAGCTTCATTGCTAAATCAGAAAAAAATTGCCACTGATGAGTTTATCTGAGAAAGAAGTTATTAAGCTGAGTAGTTCTCTTGAAAAGATGTTGCAGCCTTTCATCTGGCTATTTCAGTTGCGTACAAAATAGATATTACTAACCTAGGACCTAATACAACAAGCCAAATGCGAGATTTAGAAATGGTTACAAAGAGGTGCTTTTACGGTTAAAACAGATCCTGGATGTGATCCAAAAATATTTTGCTCATTGCTAATTCAGTGACCACTTGTATCTTAACTTTTCTTCCATTATTTTATGCAATGTATACCAATTATTAAAACTTATCCAAATATGAGAATCCAACTAATTTATCCCAGGGCCATTGTGGCTGTACAGAAGAGTCTTGTGACCTGTTTTCTAGCCTTAGTGAGCGCTATTGTCCTCTGCTAGCCTGCTGTATGCTAACTGGGTACAACCTCTCAGAGGTAGAATTTCGTGGTTCTGGGCTGCATTTAACTCAGGTTGAAATACTGCCTCTTGTATTATGAGTAGGTACTGTTCCCACCAGGCAGCCTATTGGCACCATTCTGCCATCTCATCAGCAAACGTGGTCAGGCTAAGTTGTTTTTGTGATGGAGTTTCATGTTAGATGTACTGAAGACAACTGAAACACATTCTTGGGAGATTTTTGGGTATTAATGCCTAGTATACATATTTTATTGATGCTAAAGATACAGAACCCTGCCAAAACAGTAGCACATCTAAGCATGCGTTGTGTAATGACATGATTTAGAGGTGGACTTGGCAGTGCTAGGCTTATGGTTGGACTCGATTGCCTTAAAGGTTTTTTTCCAACCTAAGCAATTCCATGATTCTATGGATCAATGTGCATCAGCAGAAGGTGTTTAACCAGTCTCCTTTTCTTAGCTACTGTAATGCATAGGTTTTTTGGGTACTTGTGAGTAATGTTTAAAATTGTTGCATATAACACACCAAAGTAATCCTGAGGATCAGGATGCCTAAAACATGGACTCTTTGATGCATGAGTTGGTAGCACCTAACTCATCTTTACAGTCATATTTTCCAGTTACTAACACTTCATGCTGACAAAAAGACCTACCATAAGTTTTCCTATTTGAGTAGTAACTGAGTGCTGCCTAGAAATTTTAAGTACCTAGAAATTTAAGTACCTGTATGGTTAATTTAGCTTTTCTATTAGGGAAACCATGTCTGGAAATTGAGCTCTGTGTTGCAGTTAATTATCTTTAAAGGGGGGAAATAATCTTTTGGCAATTAAAATGCTGAAAGACCCAGTACACTCTAATAACCACATTCTTTCCATAGCCTTGTACAGCTAAGTGCTGCTAGATCTTAGTTTATAAATCAAGAGAAAATTGCATGAAAGTTAATCCATGTGTAGCAAACACATTTCATCTATGTAAAATGTCTACACCTTACAAATGAAGGCTAGACCTGCACAACAAGGCAAATTATAACTTTAATACTGTCTCTCACCTATATTCATGGATGATTAAGAGAGAAAGTTATTTTTTAACAGAATTTGCAAATATGATGTGATTACTCTTTATTAAATTTACCATCAAGACCTCAGAGGTTTTTCTTTGCTTCTTTTTTAGCTTCTCCTCTGATCTCAGAATACTGGAGTTCAGCATAGCTGGTCCTTGGAAACCTAAGTCATTGCTCTTCCTTACCAATTTCCCAGGGGATACAGATATTTCGGTAAGAAGAGAACAAGCCCTTCTTTCATGGACAGAGTTATAGGCCTGCATTTAAAGATTGACTGGACTTGAATGTGTGAAAGTTGGTAACCTAACTATTACCTGCTTTTATGACATGGTTAAGAGAACTCATTGTAATCTGGTTTTATCTAGTTAAAAGTGAGCTCAGTTGTAGATTACTTGTAATAAAGAAGGTGTGACTGGGACTTTTCAGCATGAAAAATGGATAGCAAGCTGTGTTTCAAAGTAATTTAGCTCAGACATCAAATTAAAGTACAACTACTGACTATAAAACTCCTTATGAAGACCCTGTGAACAGCCACTCTAGTTCTAAAAGTCTCTGAGGCTGTAGCAGGTTTGATATATCTTTCCACAAATCTTATCTGTCATAGGGTTAATAAATTTGGAAATAACAGCCTTAAAGTATGTAACTGCATAATAACATCTGGGCCTGGTGTCTGTTTACCTGTGGGTGGACATGGAATGGAGATAAATACCTGCTTCTTTCCTGACTCAGGAGTGGAGTCTGAGCCTCAGCAGTGCCAGAATGCCTCAGGCTGCACTAACACCCAGGTGAGGACTCAGTAAGAAGTTAATGGATAGAAATTGCACCACACCTGTTACTCACCAACATACACTAAAATCACTGGGGCAGAAGACTCACACTCAGGAGCTGCGTAACTGCATGTGCAGAAATCTTCAGAGGGGGGGTTAAGTACAAAGAGAAACAAGAACTACAGCTCCTAGCTAACTGTGGACATCATGAAAGAACTCAGGCATAAAGATAGAGGGAAATTAAATGGCATTACATAGGGACTTAAAAAGCTTATTTATCTTTTTGCTTGAATCTGAACTGACTAAGCTCATTTGGGCTGAGCATCAAAGCAGATGGGGCTGCTGATTCCACCTGAGGGCAGGGGACACAGAAGTAGAGCAGGTGCTCCTGCATTTGGAGAATGTGACAGAAGGAGTCAGCAGGGCAGTGGCTAAACACTGTTTCCATTTGTTTGCTTCGTTGGAAGGCTAGGGATGGTGCATGGGCATCCACAAGCTGCTGCTGTTACAGCAGTAAAGAAAATGGACTCTTAATCATCTCACCCTCCAGAAAAAAGCTTGAATTTCTGAGCTCTCTATCCAGCTCTACACTGTGCATGTTAGTAGTAGCATAACCTGGGGTCTGGAAAAGCAGGAGCACCACTGTCTGTCCAGAGTGGACCTACAGTCAAAGTGTTGGTATGGACTTGAGAAATTAAGGGAATAATGTGACCCACAAACTAGAACTTTCCATTTGTATGAAACCACTACAATAAATTTCCTGTCTGAGTGGCAGAATTTGAAATTGAGATATTTGTGTCAGGGGCCATCTTCTCCAAAGATCTCTCTCTTTAATAAAAAACCCTAATATATAGATCTTTCATCTTTCCAAGATCTCCACCTTTCCAAGTACTGTGTGCACAAAGGCCTTCCTCCTCTGCGATATACTTTGTGCCATATACTTTGTACGAACTGACCACTCTGAACATGTATCACAATTCTGCCTCCAGATTCACTTTGCCCAAGTCTCACTCACTGTGTTAAGCTAAAATGCAGAGAAACTAATCTCTCTGCCTTATGTTACGTAGGAACTGTTTGGAACAGTATTACCTAATACTTCAAACAAAAGCTTTTTGTTGCCTTTTGTGCAAAGAGTAAGAACCTTTGTTTTCTTGACTCATGACTAAAATAAAATCTGAAAAAAAGGAAAGCAGGGATTGTGCTGAGAAAATAGATTTTTTTCTTTTCAGCTGCACCTCTAGGTACAAAACAAACCACAGTACCCTTAGAATTATACACTATGCAGTGTATAAATAATCTGCCTTCTGGCACAAACAGTGTAAACACTTGATTTGCAGCAAGGAAGGACTATCCAAAAAATAATCTTGACTGAGCTAAAATGATTATGATTATACCTCATGGATACCTCATGATTATACCTCAATGGATATCCAAACTTTGCATAGAAAGTATAGTATTTCTTTAATGATTGCTCTTCGTATAAGATCATCTGGAATGATAACATGAAATCAGACCCTGGACAAAGACAGTGACTTAACGCCTGAGTAACTGATTTGAGACACAGTGAATATATTTGGATGCATTAAGCTACATTAATGCATGAGAACTCCTGGCATACCTTCAGTTTAACCACGTCAGGTAACTATATCCATACTTTGTCAGGCTAAGCACTGCAGAGGATACTAGTACTAGGTTATGACATATTAACAGCAACATAATATTGAACTTGGGAACTTACTCAACATAATAAGTGCCATAAATGGGATCATCAATTTTCTCCCAGCCATATGGAAGCTCTGAAAAACAAAGAGTTATGTCTCTCAGTAAATGCAGTACAGAATGCCAAGATTTCTAATAACAATATTGTGGACCTTTGCTGGGCATTGAAGGAAATACCTGGATAATGAAAGAAGATACAGTGACCAAAGGAAATGACAAATCTTGAACACATATGGCAGCCACAAGTAGCAGTAACTTGAAAATTGACATGAAAACACAGATCTCAGCTTGTAGAACAACACATTTTAGTTGAACTACTTTATTGTTCCAACAGCTGTGCCAGCCAACAACTGCAGCACATCTTGTGTGACATCACCACCAGAGGAAGTGAGGGCATTTGTTTTTGCAAATAGGTGCACACAAAAAAGCTGTTTGAGATGTTTTTTGTTTGCTGGAATCATCGGAGAAGTAGGCTTTGAAAGAACAAAGAGTTTGCTTTCTGCAGTGTAAGTACAGTAAGTACACCTAACCATTCCTTAGACTTTGTACTATTTGTCTTATTCTCACAGCAATTCCACAGCCTTTGCAGGCATACTGCTCTGCTTCAGTTACACTGGAGTACTACTAGTATGTGTAAGCACTATCAAAAATGTTACAGCACCATAAAATCCATTACTTTTTATACACATAGATAAGGCATTTAATTGTTTACCTAAACCATTCAGGTATTAACCATTTAAATGTTAAACATGTTAATTTAGCAATCCTACAAATCAATCTGAACTCATGTACAAGCAAAACCGTGTGTACATCCATACATAGTTTATTATCACTCACACTGCATGCCAAAAAAATTACTATGCTACCAAGAGAACTTTGTCTTCTGTTTAAAAGGTGTCAGGCAGATATGACAAGTATCTCAATTGACATAAATAGAGTAAAGACCTCAGAGTCGCATGTGAAGACTTTGATACAGGAGACTCACAAAAAGATGGGCACTAGTATCGTGCACAGGTATTGATTTCTGTGCAGTTAACAAGAATTTGTATAAGGAAATTTCATTCTGGAATTCCTTATTTAGGATTTTTTTTTCTTCTCAAACTCATGTGCACTGTAAAAGTAACTTTTCTCAGAGTACAGCAGGAGTACTAAACTAGAGAGAGCATAACTGATGTTCATACTGAACATAGTCATCAAGCCATTCATAAAGATACAGACCTGGATGATATGAACTTTTCTTTTTCAGTGTCACTGTGAATAACCAATTAATGGTGTGCTATAAAAGGCAAATAGGAAAGTAAAGCCTGACTGGCAATAGGGTGTTTAAAGAGAAATTGCTTCATCTCTTTAAACACATCTGTCATATCTTTCTTAAGTAAACCTGCTTAGATTGCTGTTGTCTTCATGTCCTATTGACCCCTGTTCAGCCCTTTCCAATATTGCAATGAAAAATACAACTCTCTGCCAAAGACTGGCAGATGAAGAACTCCTTTAATATTGTTGGGAGTTTCACTGGAATCTCTCAGGTATGTCCATGTCTTTCTTGTACTGGGGAGCCCAGAACTGGACTCTGTGTCTCACCAGTGCTGCATTGAGAGGAAAGATAATCTCCCTTCATCTGCCCGCAGTGCTTTGCCAACTGCATCCAAGGAGGCTGTTGGCCTGCTGTGTTGCGAGGGCACATCATTTGCACGTTATCAAGTCACCAAATATTGCTCTTTCCAGATTCGCCCAGAACTTCAGTAAAATCTGTACAGTGGTTCCCACAACATCCTGTAAATCCTGAAGCAAAACTGTGGAATGTACTCCATAAATATTCCAAAAGAAAGCAGCTGACACACTAATCCCCAGAGTTTCATTTCCAGTGCATACAGGATAAATAATGAAATAATTTGCTATGAAGAAATTATGCATTTCCCTAACCCCATGACACAGAATAAACTATTAGTTTAAGCACTATCAATACATTTTATTTTCATAAACCTTGCAAGGCTTCTTACTGCTGATTTCATATCTGGCCATTTAAAATTGCATTGCCTTAAAGAGAAATGAGGCCGGTACCTGTAAAATCTGTACATACTCAAAATCACACACAACCACACGAAGTGTATTAGCAGATAGAGATTTTTTCCAACTATGAAATTAAAAAGAAAGTGGAAGTTTTGCCCAAATGTACAAGTAGGCATCTGTACACTTTCAAGGGTGCAGATGCGCAAGAACATATTTTGTTTTACATGCTTATGAAAACCTAAAATAATTTGAAGATTTATTCTTAACCTATTGGCCTTTTTTTCCCCTACATTAATGATGTAGAACTGTATTTATGAACTGGCACAACTATTGAGAAGGCAAATGGCAAATCCCATTTTCTAGTCTAAAAGTCTGTAAAAAATTAATGAATTGGAGATACTGTTGAGAACCCACTTCTAAATGCATGAGTTGAACGACTAATTATCTAGGATCATAAAACAGTCGTGGGTTCAGATGAAAGGAAATTAAAACTTACCTTTGTGTACAATAACAAGCTCCATGTAAGGCTATGCTCGAATTTATTTTTGTTTTTATTTGAGATGCAGCCTGTCACCTATGTTTATGTAAAATTCTGTGTTGACTAGTAAAACGGAACTGCTAGAGCACAAACCCTAAGCCCTCTGCACTCCCCCAAAGTATGGCAGATAAGGCTAGTGCAATGTAGTTTACTACAGAGTTTCTGTTAGAACCTTCTGTTACATTTGCTTTCAGAAGCAATGTGATCATTTTTCATTACATTAGTTGCATGGATTCCACTTTTTTGCCATTGAAATGAAATATTAAGGACAGAAATACTTCAGTGCGTCATAAAATAGGAAGCTAAGCATTTGCCAAAAGAGTGTTGAGGACATTACAGTTTCTCTTTTTCATGTCACTGTGCCCAGCTATGATCATTAGGGATGGAGTGAACAGTAAACATTTATAAATCAGAATTGTTACAAAACACTCGTGAAACAGTGCTGGCCACTATGATTTGAGTTGGAAAAGATGTTAGAAAGTCTTCATTTCATGAGGTCAAAATTTTGTCATACATGTCTTTGAAATCTACTGACTCCAGAAGGATTTTTCTGTATTGGAGAAAGGAAAAGAAAACATTGTATACTTCTTTTTCACTCTTCAGTACCTAACATCTCTTTCTATCATCCAGTGGAAGGACTGTTCACGAACATGCGTGTAATGGATGAGAGCAAGGGTCTAAATCACTTCGGGTTGGTGCCTGCAATTCAAGCACAGCAACCAGCTCTTGCCAAGAGTTCAACAGGCAATGAAGCAATTTTGCTAAAAAAGAAAGAATTTATTGAACCCATCACCAATAAGAAAGGGAAAATCCCCAAATAAGTAAAAGAATCAAAAAGATAAAACAGAAACTGTAACACAATGCCTTCACACACACTCTGAGAGAAATGGGAGATGGCTAACACATTGCTTTTTGACTTTAGATGAGCGCCCTGGAAAAAGAGAGTGTACATCAACACTTATAACCATAAAGCCACCACACATGCACACAGAATTGACCCCACTTCCAGAAAGAAATGGAAAACAGGCAGGGGGGTGTGGCAGCAGAAACACAGCATAAAATATACATTTGATGCTTGTGGAAGACTTCTTTTTCTGGTCCTCTTGCAGACGTCAGCTTCCCCTGTAGGTCCCAGGCATACTTCTAACTCCCCTTGGCTTGTGAGGTCTTCTTTGAGGCAATAACAGCATCAGATGTAAGAATCTAACAGATTCCCAGCCTTTCTATATTGGTCAAAGGTTTAGGAGAACAGTCCTTAAGATCTCTCAATCTCTCTCTCTCTCTTATCAGAGGCTTCTCTCAGTTTCTCAGTGGCAGAGCATACACCATCTTGGTGGGGACAGAGGCAACATGGCCCGATCACATGAGGTCATGCCTGTTTTGGTAGATAGGGCTTCTCCAGGGCCATTCCCACTCTTTTCTTCTCCTCTGGTTAAGGCCCTGAGGGAGGGAGAGGCTTAGGAGCTCACCACTGTTGGACATCTTCTAAGGTGATCCACTTGAGAGAAGTGTAGGAGCTGTTAGTCCCTTCAGCCTGCTGCTGGGAACCGGGATAAGCTGGTGCTGGCTTTCTGTGTCCTTTTGCTCTCAGGCAACAGAAGACTGTAGTTGCCCCCGTGGCAGAGCTGCAGTCAGGCTAGGTTTCTCCTGTGTTCCACCCTTCAGTGGCAGGTAGGCCAAGAACCATTGCTCGCCCACACCCAGATGGCGGCAGCAGGGGAAGCTCTCTTGCAGAGGAGCTCCCTGGCTTACAATGCACAATTGTGCAGCATTTGACAATAATGATACCATAAGATTATGAAATTCTGTTGGATGCTCTGTATACCATGCATATATGCTTCAGATTTCACTTTTCATGATTTATTCCTTACCAGAGAAGCAGCATCTAGCTAACTCTGCAGAAGTCATAAAAAAAAAATATCAAAAAAGTACAGCTGATACTAAGCAGCTTTGCTCACAAGGCAACCGAACAAGCTTATAAATGCAGAAGGAGCTGCATTTCTGAAAGGTTAATGTCCAACGGTAACAAAAGCCTTGGTATTTTCGAAGTATGAAAGGAAAAAAAAAAGATAGACTAATATAGATTCAAGCAGGTCACTTTAATAATCAGTGGTAGTGCCTTCTCATCACAACCTGCTTATGCTAATGATCCAGATGCTCTTATTGTGCCTCCTGAAAGCTGTTGTGCTCCAGAATGGTTTTTGATGGTGCCACTTAAACTTCTCTGGGGAAGGAGGAAGGAATACATCTCTGTGTGCCATGATGCACAAGCATATTACCAAAACCAAGGATTAATTTTTCCAAAGTTTACGGAGTACTAAGTATTTTAAAGAGAGTCGTCAAAAGCTTTCAAGGTTTCAGAACAACAGCCAGCATTGTGTCACTACTCTACCAACAGGCTGGAAAGAAAGACAAGCATATTTCTTGAATTGGCTGCAATCAAAATATTTGTATAGTACAAGACAATATAGTATTAGAGAGAAAAACAAAATGTACTGCCTGCTGTTATTGAAAATGCTGTCGATAAGGATGAAGAAGCTGTGGAAGTCAGTCTGAGTTTGGTTCACCTGCCTTGTTAACACCCAGGCACAGGTCAGGAATCCCTTTCTAAGTGCTATGTAAGACTTTTCATAAAAATACTTTATCTTTCCACTCAGCAGTCTGTGTTTGCTTTATCTCTTGCTTACTTTCTTCTATTTTTTCCTGCTTCAAATCCAGTTGTGCCCTTTCAAGTCAGTTACCCACTACAGAGGGTATCAAAAGAGCTGGGTTAAAAGTTACAAAATACCATGCAGCTCCACAGTCCAATGCAACTGTTTACCCTTCCAGACTCTTTAAGAGATACACCTTTTGTGAAGTTTTATCTGTAAGTCTAAGCTACTGTTCCTCGCCTTTATAGCGTACAGAAAACTCGCTGCCTGCAATACCCTAGAGCACAGCACACAGATTACCAGGAAGAGGGTGCTACTCATAGCTGGCTGTGCTGCTCTCTCAGGAGCAGAGGGCTGGAGATGTCTGGTTTGGATGCTTTCCATGGAGCATGCCCACATTGCTCAGCTGAAATACACACAGTTGCACCACTGCTTCTGAAACCTTCTGTTACAAGTTGCCATAAGGAAACAGAGGATAATACTGCTGACTGAAAAACAGTATTTACCCTGCTATCCACATACATTTGGTTAATGGTTGGACTTGATGACCTTAAAGTTCTTTTCCAACCAAACTGTTTCTCTAATTCCACCTGTGTGAATTCTGCATACCATCTGGGATCTCCACAAAACAATAAAAAAATCAACAGCTATACGCTATGGCAAAATCCTTTGCACTATCTCTATACTTGGTGTTGGACTCGATGACCCCTGGAGGTCCCTTCCAACCCCTAACGATCTGTGTATCTGTGTGTGTATCGACAGTTTCCTCAACTTAGCTATGTTTCCAGTGTTACTACCTGGAAAATGCAATTACTAACACGGACTGGTCTATGCTAGAACAGAAAGCAAAAGTCGCAGGACAAAATACATTATGTAAATATTTGGAAGTTGAATTGTTCTCTGCCTCAGTGAAAAGCGCAATAAAGGCAGAGTGGACAACCTGACCTCCACAGCAAAGCCAAATTCATTCTTCTATCATGGGGAAAGTTTAGGGAATGTACCAACTCCAAATCAAACTATGTGGTCAATTTAAATTGAATTTGTGATCACCCACTGACCTTCTCATACCAGCAAATTTCACAAAGTCATGATTGTTTATGTTCTCTCTGCAGTAACAAACCATTCATGTGTAATTTATTATCACAAATAAAATGAAATTATGCATAATTTCTCTAGCACAATGGAAGCAAATGTCTATGTAACATTCACATCTGATAAATGCATAGTCTCCTGTACAGCTTAATGTGACATGCTCCATCCTTAATAGCGCGGAACCTAGATTATTAAATATTCAATATCAACACAATAACATTTTCTCTCTGCATTGTTACCAAGTGAAATATTGCCAACAGTGGGGATATTTTTAACATTAGGTGTACTTGAGCCCTCTGACATGCGGAATTGTGAGGTATCTAATAAAGATCTGCATTAATACAGTGAAAAAGTCCCAAATCAGTTACTGAGTTTTAACCATCAAAAAGGAGTTTATAAAGGGCTTGTTAGCTATTAACTCAAATAAAAAAGAAAAAACCCAAAACAATTAAAAAGAAATTGCATGTTGACAATTTCGCATGTTGACAATGTTGTTAGGTTATTTTAGGCAGTGCCTGTGATGGTTTCTTTCAGGCACTGAAAAAGACTGAAAAGACCTATTCCACCTGTCTTTCAGTGACCTAATGACTTAATAAGGAGCTTCATCTCAACAATTTAGTGGGCAATAGCTGATGCTAGTGAGAGTTAGTTCATCGACCTTTTCAAAACAGTGCTTAGTGTTTCTGTTAAAATATTTCAGACAAAGTACAAAATGCTGTTGCCCATATATTTTGAAATAATAGATTTCAGGAAAGCATAAAATACTTATTGAAAAATATTCGATATTACAACTTTAGAGTTCTTTCATCAAGTTATGTTCTTTGTCTTACTTCTGTGTTACTTGTATTTGGTACTAGACTTGTATTACAGAACCTCTGGGGAGAAAGAAGCTTAAACCAGCTCCATGTCAATCTTATGGTCCCCATTAAAGCAACTAGTGTTTTGCTGGTAACAGAGACTGCTAGGAAACACTGAAATTCTTCAGTTCAGGAGACTGGGTATGAATGCACCCAGGCTTCCGTGGAACAACTAAATAGCTCTTTACCTTACCTTGCAAGACAGATAATTTCTGAATTCTGTGCTAATTACACATTATATCATTTTTAACATAACATGGGGTACATGTAAAAAGGGCCACTGAAACACTTATCATCACAGCTCCTAGCCTTAAACTGGCTAACATGGACACTGCTAGGAGTGAAGTCACTTCAGGATGAATCTGTAAACTGATAAAGAAGCCCAGCATGTGCCCCAGCAGTTTCTCACGTGCGTGCCAAGGAGCTGTGATGGCACTGCTGGATGGCTCAAAGCTCAGACATGCACAGAAAAGCACTGACACCAGCATCCTCATTTTACCAGCAGAAAAGGAGCCCCAAGTACATCAACTGTGCACTGCACTATCAATTTGTACTCCTGAAGCTCAGCATATCTGCTGCACGCCACGTACAGCTTTAATGTGGAATATTCTGCCTTTGAAACTGATTTTATTAACACAGTTTTTTATGCTCTATTCTTTACACTTTGAAGAAAACAGGCTGAAAAGAAACATTCTTTTTGATCTCTTGCATGTTCAAGTCTTCAGTGCTTGTACCTCATTACTGACTGCTTCAATTGAGCCTTGTTACAAACCGGTGTTTTCTACCTAATAACTGCCTGATCTCAGGAAGCTACAATTTTCTTCTTGCTTGCTCTTCAGTCTCTTAATTTATTTATATTATTTTCTTTGCTGTTAAATGTTTAACAACAACCCCTGTAAATTTATAGAGTTATTGAGTTTACTGTTATTATATAACCTAAAACCTTTAGTTTTGCAACTGACCTAAAAAGACCTGCGGCAGTATGTACCTACTAATCGCGCATCCTTATGGGAGGCAGTTCAGTATTTAGTTACTAGTATCTCTAATTCATACACAAGCTTCCACATTAGCTAGCTATAACCTTTGGTGTAACACGGAAATAAAAGCCTATTATTCTGTATCAAACCCCAAAACCCCACGCTCTTAATGTTATTTTTAGTTACAAACTTCATTAAAGGGGAAACAGGGTCATTCTCAGCCCTTTTTTCACCAGGCAAGTGGCCCTGTATCTGACAACCTTGGTGGCTGTCTGCTGAACTCACTCATTTGTATCAATTCAGTCTATTGTATACTGGGAGTCCCAAAATTTGGTACAGCATTACAAATGTGGTCTAATGAGTTAGGTCCCATTCTGTACCGCTGCAAGATTTTCTTCCTACCCAGGTGGAGGACTTTGCATTTACCCTCGGTAATTTTGTGAAGTTTCTGCTAACCTGTTACTCCAGTTTGCCTAGGTCCCTCAATGTCTCTCTTGACAATGCTGACTGGTGTTCCTGGAAAGTTGACTTTGTTGTCTCCTTCAGTCTGTACTTCAAGATGTCAAATTGGACAGACTGCTGTAATTCCCTGCAGTCCTCCTCTTACACAGGTATTCAGGTATAGACAGTAAAGCCCATTCACCACGATCCTCTGAGCCTCACCAGCCAACTAGTTATTTACTGCACTGTTCTCCATCTACCCAGAGCTGTAATGCCCTAAATGTGATACACAAATATTGTGGGAGACTGTAAAAGATCTTGCAAAATTCAAGATAAATGAAATCTAGTGCTTTTGCCTCATCCTCATAAATGTGGTCATTTTAGCAGATGAGAAGGAGGTTAATGTCTCCCACAAAAGCCAGAATCTGTAATCAGACTTCCTTGACTTGTTTAAAGGCTTCCTCACCCTTATCAGGGCATCTGTAGCAATCATCCACAATGATCTCCCTTACCAGTTTGTCCTCTGACTCTGACCCACCCGCAGATTCTTCTCCATCCAGCCTTCCTTCCCATAGGAAAGCACAGTACAGCCAAGCTGTTCCTTTGTACAGAGGACACCTTCTCCCATCTCCCCTAAGCATCTGTCCTGGTCAGACAGGTTATTTTAACTTGTCTGTGATGGATTTTTAAAATAACAGCAAGAAACTTGAATTAAAATTTCAATCAACATTAGAAAACATTTGTCTCGCTGGACCTTGAAAGTCTGAAGTCACAGTTTCAAAATAGAGTACACAGCATAATGCTTTCTGGGAGGCTTTTTGGGGGCTCTTTGTTGGTGTTTTTTTTTTTTCTGCCTTGTTATTACAACAAATGGCAATTACTTGATTTTATGTGACAGGCCAGTGAGGCTAACGGATAGACATATTATAAAAAGAGATGGGGAAATGTAGCATCTATAGTGATAATGAATAAAACCGCAGCCAACTACTTTGTATGCTTACAATGAAGTGATTATCTGTGGGTGGTCCACAAATAAAAAGCCATCCTGACCAGACTGTAAAATTACATGGGTAAATCACTTATTTGTGATGAGCTGCAACTGCCTCAGAAGCATCAGATATTGGCTTTGGATGGAAATCTCAGAGCAGATTAAACAAACTAGTGGTCTCATGAAGTACAAGACAGTTTACATTTCTATATTTTATTTTATTTCTGAGAGCCAATGAAGTTGTAGGCAATCAGAAGAATACTTCTCAAGGTACTTCCTGCATGATCTGTTTCCATGACTACCATGCTTTTTAATAATAAATTTTCACAGTTCTGAACTGTGGAGTTGTAGCTGGATAGGCAAACTGCAGATACATTAGTTGTTTAAACAGCATTTGAGGACACAGATAACTCAGTACAATTGATGAAGGAGATTACACTGCACTGTGGAAAATTCAGATTAACACTACAGCTTCTGAAGCAGCTATTCTTGATTTATGATAGTGAAATAAGATTAGAGTCTGGTTTTGTCTCCTCAGTTGCTTCAGTGACTTGTTGTGGGTGAGAACTTTTCGCTTTGTTGCACAACAGATAAAAAGCTGCTTTAGTTGCAAGTAACTGCTTTCTGAAACATACTGATGTAGCTTATTCACTATAAGGCATTAGTTATATTTATAAGGACTCTCAAACTGAGTCACTACACACTTTAAACAGTACGTCAAAAAATCCCTTGTCATCTGAATGATAAAGAAATACATACGAATGAGAGGCTTAGTTTTCTTTATTTGAATTGTAATGCCATCTGCCGAAACCCTCAGCATGGTTCAATGACAGCACCAGATAGCAGAACTCTGCATGGGAATCAGGTGTGTGGTCCCTTGATAATCTAACAGGC
Organism: Upupa epops; assembly: GCA_013397515.1. NCBI lineage: Eukaryota > Metazoa > Chordata > Aves > Bucerotiformes > Upupidae > Upupa > Upupa epops. The sequence goes on along the minus strand of VZRI01007955.1, from coordinate 117,561 downwards.
ATATTTGTCTGCATTTGTAAGGGCACTTTGTGAATGCAGTGTCCAATCATTTCACTGAGTTGTGATAATGATGAAATAATCAGTTTCTAAGTCACTTTTACTTCAAGAATTTCAACTGTGCATGATAATAAGACAATTAAGATCTACCCATGTTTTCTTCAGGTGTTAACATTCAGTAGTGTTGGCATGTACTAACATGTTATGGGAAGAAAGCAAAAAAAGGAAGGTGAAGTAGTTCCTTCAGGTTCACATTTAGTAGATTTTATTTTTATATGCTGCAGTGTCATGAAAAGTTGTGACACACATATTTTACACTCTATTTCTCCTCTCTTCCTTCTCAATGTAAAATCCTCATATGAGCAAACAGAGCAGTAACCCAAACTCTAGAGATAGGACTAAGGGGTTACTAAGAAAGTCTTAGAGGCAAAAGATGGAGATGGAGCTGAGAGATGGAAAAAAACCAGACAGCTGATGGTGACTGTTCATGTGTCTGGTTTATTATCAAGCATCTCCAAAACCCTCCAGGTAATTTTCCCAGAGAAAAAAGCCCCTTACTTCTCCCAAGAATAAACCAAGACCACTTCAAAGACAAGTTGTAGCCTGCCCTGAGATCTCTCCAAACATAATAGTATTTTAACAAAAGCTTTTTTTCCTCACCCTGCCACCTGTCTTTCAGTGACCCAAGTGATGCAGATCCTAAGGAAGGACTGCCATGTCTAAACCTGAGTCTTTTCCATACCCAGAACTTCTGGGGAGAATAAGATTCAATTATGTTGTGGCTCAGAAAAAACGTATCTATAACATCTAATGAAGAAGAAAGTGTCTGCTCAGTTTTCTTCATAGCCTACTTGCATAAATCAGAGTTACTCAGTCATACGTCTGCTGTTACCACAAGCATCTACCCAGAGAATGAGGCACTTGATTTTCACTATACTGCTATACATAAATTTTAAATCTACTTGAGTTATTCTGACAAGAAGTAATGGTTTGCTCTATGTCTTTGCACAGTTATCATATTAATTAATTGGTTTTAGTTGCATTTGTACTTAATAGTGAAGGTAGGTCTTCAGATATAAGCTATACCAACTCAGTGGTGTAATAAACAAATCTTCAATTTCAAGTCATTATTTTTCAGTTAATTTCTGCTCTTTAGTGTTCTGCAGTCTCTTCAGCTTCTTAAATATCAAGGTCACTACAAGTTCATAAAAAAACCCCTGAAGACCCTCCAAACTGCTTCCACTGCAACTTATATCAAAAGATGTATAGTCTAGCTCAAAGTTAGTTCAGAATAGACCCTACAGGGACCCTTCAGGAACACCAAACACAAAGACTGAACAGATGTCTCACTGCAGCATCTCATTTCAGTTCAGCTTTGCCTGAGTCTATTTTATACCTTTCCAATTCTTCTGTAAACCAGCTTAAAAGTAATCAGATATAGGCATACAAAGGCATGTCTTTCACAGTTTGACCTAGCAATACTTGACTGAAAGTTTTTGAGTGTTTCTCCTGGTTCATGAGAACAATGCAGAGCAAATGCTTAAGCTGGGTCACCTCAATGCCAGCACAGTTCAGAAGTAAGAAGAAACACAGTAAGAAGAACAGCAGCATGATCTTACTGACTAGAGCCTCAGTTACTTAAAAAAATACATATGTGAGTACCTAAAAAAATATAAAAAACAACTGTTCAACCAAAGCTGTCCCTAAATCAGTAGAAAGGAGTTGGAGGATATCAGACAAATAACCTGCAGAAATTGCAACAGAAGAAATGGGCAAATTAGGTCGTGGCAGCAAATACTTTAAGATTGATTTTGTGGCCAGTCTGTAACTACACGTAGTCGAAATATAACCCAGGAAGAGCATATAGCACAGGATGCAACAACTTTTAGTGGCTGGGTACATTTTTTTACATTCATTTTCAGTTCTCATAAAACTTAATAAACTCCACTGGCCATCTGCAGGTAGAACTCAGAAATTGAACATTTTATTGGGACTTCTTTTCTGGACAGATGTAAAGACTATAATTTTATTATCTTAAAATCAAGCAGAGCAGGAAGGGACTTGATTTTACGTCTCTCTTGGTAGACAAACCTGATATTGCAACTGCAATGTTTGCTATGTACCGCTGTAAAATGCAATGTTTGGATTATTATCCATAACATATTATTATTATTACCCATAACTTTTACATGCAGCAGAATAGACTAAATTAGCTTTGTTTATGATATATTCACTGTGTGCACTGATCAGTAGTTATGTTTCTTGGTGAATTTCAGTTACTTAGATGAAAATGTTTTATGCCTACAGATATGTATACGCAATGCCTATGTTTGCCTTTTGTGTGGAGCTGCAGTCAAGATTTGTGGATTTAAACTACTATTTTCTTCTTTCATATGAAATTAGGTGCCTGCATTTCACAGGCTTGGTCCACTGGTCTGTTCTTACAGATCTGATATTTCTGTACCATGGGAAACAATAGGCCTCCAATCATTTATAAAAAGCATTATGAACACAGAGAATGGCATGGTACATGCATTTTAGGTGCATATTTTTCTCTGCTCCACTGACAAAGTCAGTTGTGCAACTGCCATGTTTGTAAAACAGTTGGCTCTGAGAACTTGCAACACCTGTGGCAGAGGCAGCCACTGCCAGATTTTTAGTGCACAGTGAAGTAAGAAAAATGTATTAGTTTTCCACTTCGCAGTTGCAGTCCTAACTGTACAATGCAGCTGCTTTTTTACAGTAAAGGAATCTCAGTTGAAGGTGTGAAGACAGCTTTGCTTTGCAATGGGTCTCCCTTTCTACCTGTTTTTAGTTCTACCATTTAAAAAGAAGTATGTGAAAGGGTAAAAGGACAAGGTGAGTACAAAAGATGTTTACAAAAGATGTTTGGACATGAGACACAGAAAGCATCAGTGTGACCGTGAGGGGAGGCAGATCTGTTGCTACAGTTGATGTAAAGGTTGGGCAAATCTTGCTTGGATGGGTCCTGAAATTGCTTACTTCCTTCTATATTTTACTTCTTGTCCTTTACTTGTCAACCTCTTATCTTTTTGACAGTTCTATTTTCTATGTTTTTTATCTTCTTCAATATTTTATTTTTAGCTTCTTTTCCTTTTTTTTTAAAAACCCTTTGAGTTGGTTACAAATGGGATGACTTTTGGTTCTCTGAAACTGACGGAAGACTAGGGGAGACAAATGAAAATATAACTACATGCTCAGGCAGTTTGTACCATACAGCCTAAAGAAGGGAGACTGTATTTATATCTTTTGAGTTTGCAGAAGCTGAGTCTCGATGTCTGTACCAAACCTATAAGATAATGGGGGTTACACAGGCAGTTTTAAGATTATGGGCAGTTTTTTCCTTTAAAACATAAACCCTCTGCATTATGAGCATGTACCTCATTAGTGAGAGCTCTACACGATGATGATTTTATAAAATAAGACTAATTTACATGTCAGTATAAGGTTCCTTTGATAATATTTGCATTTCCTTGTCTTCCTTTAGTAAAGACAAATAATGCCACTTAGTATTTTCAGGACCACAACTGTAAACAGGGTAGTATGAGCTCTGTCAATATTACAGTGGCCCAATAAGACTAAAGTTCAGAACACTTAATTATTATTTTCTCAATTTTCCAGTAACCTAGCACCTTCCAAAATAAAAGGGGACCTCACAAGCAAACCTACAATCACCAAGGTCATTCTCAAGTTCCTTTAGAACAGTGCAATTGGTGTCAAACATTTATCTCTAAGCTAAACTCTGCCCATTGTTTGATTTGTAAACAAGACTCCTGCCCTTCAGATGTTACCAAGGTTCTGAAATAATGTTATGAAGTCAACCAAAATACCAGGTATTTATAGCGATCAGTCACAAGCATCCTCATCCACACCAAGTTACAATAGTGAGCAGAAAAGCATACTGAAATTGCCAGTGAAAGTAATGAAGCACACTGTATTAATATAATATCCCAGTAACCATGAGTTCTCAATTCTGTCTGTTCACACAACAATAACTGGAGTCTGGAGGCTGTTTTGATCTAAAAATGACAGGCAACAACACCTTCTTTGCTGTAGCAAAAGTAATTCACTGCAATTAACACCGTTTCACAGCTCCAACTAGTCTTGACCGATGGAAGCTTATACTCAGACCTACTCATGTTTCTTCTCTCTTATCCTTTACTGTTATTCAAGTTCAGCCATCATCTTTCAGGATCCTTCTTGTAACCATTGATAGAAAGAGCATTATTTTTTTTATTCAACAGAAAATATTAAAAATATCTTTAAAAGACTGGAAATTTTGCTGTGGCTATATAGATGACTGTGCTATTCCACATAATCACACTTGTCCCTCATAAGAAGAAGCTCTCAAGGGCTGAAGTGATGATGCAGAGTGTATGACTTTGGTACAGATAGTGTCACGTTTTCTGCAAGCTGAAATGAACACCAAAGCCTTTCTTTCCTGACTCCATGCAAATGTAAGATGTAGAAAAAAAAAGAAGGAATATTTGGCAGGGCAGAAGGGCTGTGGAAATGCAGACACACATCTGTGCTCGGACAAAGGAACTTGCATCTCCCATTTGCAATAGATTTCTGGCCATGAGTGGTCTTTGCAGCTACACGCTGCCCAGCCCTGGGGGGGGTGTTTCACTCTGTACAGTTGTCATGGTTTGAGCCCGCCCAGCAGGACAGGGAAGGCTCACCTACCCATTATGGTCACGGACATAAGACAGACTAAACAAACCCATAAATTCACCATTTAAATCAGAGTAGGACAGTGACAACTCAATCTTGAATAAATACACCTTTTCCTCAGCAGTTCTTCTCAGGCCCAGCTCTGCTACCTCCTTTTCCCTCCCCATGGTGCAGGGTGGCAGGAATGGGGTTGCCATCAGTCACAGGCCATTTTATGCTGTTTCTGTTCCTCCTTCCTCCTTGGCGGGAGAACTTCACACAATCCTCCCCTGCAGCAGTGTGACAGTCCTCCACAAACTTCTCCAAGTAGCATGGATCCCTTTCACAGGCTGCAGTCCTCCCAGCCATGACTGTTTCAGCATGGGCTTCGCTCAGATGCAACAGTCTTTCTGAGGATAGTTCCCTGCTCCAGTGCGGGGCTCCCCATGGGCTGCTGACAAAAGTTTTCTCCAGTGTTGAAGTCTGAAGGCTGCAGGGGCTCAGCCTGCCACCTTAGCACTGGGCGAAGGTGAAGCACAAGGTTCCTTTGGTGTGCCTCCTCCTACTCTTTCCTCACTCACCTGTGTGTCCCTCTCTTGTCCAACTCCCCTCCAAAACAGAAGAGCTCCTAAAATGTTCTCCCCTCTTAACTATGTTAATTGCAGAGATGCTAATTGGCTCAGCCTTGGCCAGAGGTAGGTCCAGCTTGCAGCCAGGCAGGTTTCTCAAAACTTCTTTCAGGAGCCATGACAGTAGTCCCCTCTCCCACTAACAAATCTCACCAGTCACAAACTCAACACAACAGCCTCTGCCTCACAGCCACAGGTTACATCTCTCCCAAAGAATGTGCACAAGTTTCAATACTTCAGGGGAAGCAGCAGAGTTTAATCCCTGATAGTTATCCATAATCCACTACTTCAGTTCAGGAAACAAGACCTGTTGATTGAGATGTTTTTGTCCTATTTTAACTAATCTAATAGTTGGAGGTGAATCCTTAAGAGAAACCATTGCTATTTCTTCATAAAAGGCACTTAATTTTAAAAATGTTGTTACATTGATGGTTAATAATAATTAAAGACTCTAACAACAGAAGAAAAGAAATAGAAACCAAAATAAAGTACAACACGCTTGATCTTGTGAGGATAAAGTATTGGATAAAGGAAAGAAAAATCTGTTCAAGTACTGCAGTCTGAATGGTCTTGCGATGTCAAATAAAAATACCAAATTCAATTTTTAATCTATCTGAAAGTGTCTGCAGCCTTTGATTTGGACTCATGTCTAGTGCAAATCTTATTAAGTAAAAGAAAATGTTTGGAAGAAAGAAAAGAGAACAGAATAAAATGCATAACCTTCTTTCCCAAAATAAGACATTGATCTATGAAAGATAGCACACAAATGCCTTTAATATTTTCCCTAGATTAGTTTTAACCTCTACATCACTTTCATTATTTTTTTGAAATCAATGGATATTTATGATAATCTTTGACTTATCTAGAAGCCAGGAAATGAGAATTTCTGCTGAAGGTTCTCCTTCTGGCATTTAATGTTTTCTTTCAAAGACATAGAAGCTAGTAAAACAAGCATGAGGAATTAAACACATCAAATCATAGAATCATTAGCGATTGGAAGGGACCCTGAAAGATCATCCAGTCCAACCTACCTGCCACAGCAGGACTACCTAGACCAAGTCGCACAGGAACACAACCAGGCAGGTCTTGAACGTTTCCAGAGAAGGAGAATCCACAACTCCCCTGGGCAGCCTGTTCCAATGTTCGTTACCCTCACTGGGAAGAAGTTCTTTCTGATATTGATATGGAACGTCCTCTGTTCCAGCTTGCACACACCGCCCCATATCCTTTCACCAGTTGACCTTGAGAAGAGCCTGGCTCCATTCTCCTGACACCCACCCCTCACATATTTATAGACATGAATGAGGTCACCCTTCAGCCCCCTCTTCTCCAAGCTCAAGACACCCAGCTCCCTCAGCCTCTCCTCATAAGGGTTACACATGTACATAAACTGAGCTAGAAAACAACAAAGTGTAATTTTCAATTAGGATAGTGTCTTTTCTGTTGTCCATCCCAAACCAGACAGCAAACTGACAATATCTTCATATTATTTTTCACATTTGCCAAAGAAAGTACCTTGTGATTCCATTTGTATGCAGTTGATGAAAGATGAAAATGATCAAAATAACAAAACCAGACACTGTGGCCATATGTTCCAGTACAGAAGCATATTATAATACATTAACACCCTATCAGTATCATATAAAAAAGCTTGAAAGATAAGTGTTCCCTAAAAAAATATTCATTTAAGAATTAAAAGATAGGTAAAGCAATAGTTTGAAATTAAAAATACGAAAATGTATTTCTTCCCTTTTCAGGGGAACCTTCCAGTGAACCCTTCCAGGTTCCTCTTATTTTTTCACTCTTTATTCCCATTATTACTATTCTTACAGATTCTCTCATAAATTTCTTTGACTATCCTTACGCATCTTGATGGTATCTTTGACCTGTGGCTCCAAGGATATCTTTCTATAATCTTCCAGAAGCTATCCTTTGCATAGTTCCAAGAGTATGTAAGCTTCTCATGTCTGATACATTGAAAAATCCTCACCCACGCATTAGGGGTCCTTGGAGCTTCAAATTCTAGTGTTATATATATTGATCTGTAAAAACTCCTTTTTTTTGGGGTCAGTATGAAACATGTGACATCTAATTTAGTGGTTTAATAGAAGTTTAGATGTTCTCATTTCAACTACCGTTATTTTTCCCATCAGAATTTATTTCCACTTGAAAGAAAACTGGGATTAAGATAGGCTGTGCATTGCTTTTCTATAGCTCTTGCTATTTGTGGGTATCGTTCTGGAATAAGACTATGTTTTACTAGGCTAACCTTCAGCTGAATACTGAACACATATACACATGGACAGAATGTTAAAGATGAGCTAGAAATACAAAAAGGATGAAAAGTCCCTGTATTCAAGGTTAGGCTTCCAAAGTACACAAATCTACTGGATTCTTCAGTTTCCCTTAAATCTTCATAAGAAGAAGGAATAATAACCTATAACGAAATTGCAGACTCCAACAGAATTTAAGTCTTGAGAAGAAATAAGGGAGGGCTTTGACTAGGTCTGTTCCTTCCTACCCAAACTGTTCTCTGATTCTCTGATTCTAAGGATAATTTGGAGCACGAATGATTATGCCATTTTGGAATGTGGAAAATTATCTACAGGAAATCCAGTTTCTTTACAGGAGAGTTACTTCTTTTATTGCACCCTCCCCTCTCCCTTTCCCCTCCTTTTCTCCCTACAGTTTCGAACCAGAAAGTGTTACGAAATAGCTCAAATCCCTGGTTCCATTCTCATACACCTTCCTACAAATAGAGTTCCTTGCTTTTAAGCAAAAATTCTTTGCATGCTGCCTCTAATAATTTGGGTTGATTCATCCTGAATTAGCACTGAGACTGAATCAGAAACCTTAAGAAGTGTGATTTTTCACAAAAGTTGTCAACAAAGAGGCTTTTCTCAGGACCACTAGTCCTTGATGATGGTTTAGGTTGGTTTCTCAGTACAACAAGGTGTGAATGTCACTAATTTTTTGAAGCATGCATAAGACAAACAATGTATTAGCAACTTATACTACATTCTTTCACTAAAATAATGACCATAGAATCATTACAGATTGGAAGGGACCTCTAGCGATCCTCTAGTGCAACCCCCCTGCCACAGCAGGATCACCTAGACCAAGTTGCACAGGAACAAATCCAGATGGGTCTGTAATGTCTCCAGAGAAGGAGACTCCACAATTCCACTGGGCAGCCTGTTCCAATGCTCCGTTACCCTCCCTGTGAAGAAGTTCCTTCTGATATTTATATGCAACCTCCTATAATGCTAGAGAATGCTGTGAACTAATCCAGTGAGCAGTGTGCAAAACCTGACTGAACTGACAACAACCCATTTTCTAGTCATGGAAAGAGGGCTCTTGTCATTAGGAAGGACAAGCTAGGAAGACAAGGAGGTGGAGTTGATCTTTATGTGTGAGAACAGTTTTGCCTGGAGATGGATGAAGAGCCAATAGAGAGTTTGTGGGTGTGGATTAAATTGAAGACAGGTAAAGGTGACATTGTAGTTGGTGTCTGCTATTGGCAGACCAGGAAGAATGAGTGGGTGAAAATGAGCGCCTCTATACAAAGATTGGAGCAGCCTCACATTTTCAGGCTCTGCTCCTCATGGGGTACTTCATTCCAAGTCCTGGTCTGACAACAAGGCAGAATTTCCTGGGGAGCTTCACAACCTTCCCAAGCAAGTGGTAATGCATCAAAGAGAAGTTGGTTTGTCATGTTTACCATCAAGGAAGGACTTATTTGGGATATGAAGGTCAAAGGCAGCCTTGGCTGCAATGAACGTGAGATGGTAGAATTCAGAGGTTCATTCCAATCTCATCCTTCCTGTGATTCTGTTAGGGCAAAAGATGCTGGCAGCACCTACAAAATCTTAATTAGCCCAGATACTTGGATCATGATTTGCCAAAAGTACCAAAAAAAAAGTATGCTTAAAGGGCTGTACAGAAACAGACACAAGAAACACAATGCAAGGATACTAAAAGAGTGAATAGCACCAAACAAACAAAAAAGTGGGTGAAGTAGATTTATCCTCAATATTTATTCCTCCTTTTGTCCATTTCAGGTTCAGTTTTTGATTCTGGTTCAAGATGTGTTTCAATGGACAGTCTATTCAGAAGGTACATTCCTCTTAAAATTATGTATTGTTTGTCATCTGTTTTCACTCTCTAGATCTTGTTAATCTAAATACTTCTAATTGAAATCTCTTGCATGTGATAGAGTAATTTGCTTTTCTATTTCACCCACATACCATAGGTTCTGTCTAAACATGTAGGTAACATTTTATTGACCTATTTGAGTTTCAGATCATTAAACACAGCTGTTCTGATGTTCAAAGAGCAGAATGTAAAAAAAACCAACAACCAAACAAAACCAAATTAAGCGTAAATATGTAAACTAAGACAAGCAAAATGGTCTGTTTACATTCTCCTATTGAAATCCTCAGCTTCACACAAGTCCTGTTTTTGTTCCACTTGGAACTGACGTGTACATGCAGGACTTCCACTGAACGACAGAGATCAAACTTTGCCCCCAGTTTTTGTGTAAGCCCCAAGTCCTGCAGAGACATTTGCACTATTGGTGTGAACAAGATAACTCAGCAATCAGAAACAGTCTAGCACAAAGCTGCATGCATACTAAATTTATCTGATGCTACTTCTGATTCAGAAAAGACCTTTCAGAGCTAGTCAGGAATTCCCTCAAAATTCTTTGAAAGCTGATTTATTTTTTCTGTTGTCAAAAGATTTCTCAGACTATAAATTTATCTAAGCAGACATCAGCTAATACTTGTTTGTATGGTAACTAGAAGAAAAAGGCTCTCTTATGCTGTGTGACAGCCCAAATTAGTAATCATAAAGCTGTAGTAGCAACAGATCAAGCAGTGGCAAAACATACTGTTTGCTAAAAACCAACAGTAATCAAGAATTATTTATTCTGAAAAACTTCTCGGCAAACACAATTAAGAATGTTGTAAAAATTTTTATCAGTGACTTATAATGAAAAGAGATTTAGGTGCTGTGAATAGCAAACCAGAAAACAATTCTATATTCTTATCAGCAGGTTGGGAGGGAAGCAGATGGAGAAAAGCATGGCATTTTAGCTTCTGAGCCATACTGCTGAACATTTTTACTTTTCTGAGATCTCCAGGACACATGAGTATGTTTCTATTCAATTAAGGCTGAATTTGCCTCTAGTTACAATTCAGTATTTATTGAATTGCAAGGATCCTTATAGTCAAGAGTTTATGTGCTGACTTCAGGTAAATCGCACTTCTCCACTGCATCATCCTCACTGCGGAGGTATTTTATGTTTGTTCTTTAAATTACTTGCTCAAAGCAATACTTGTTTTTGAAATACGTAGTTGAACAACTAATTTCTCCAACAGCTTTGCAGGGTATTTTCCATATGAAGTGCTAAATCTGCTTAGTGTGCTCAGCTTTCCTTTTCCTCATGGCTACTTATATATGTTTGCAGATTATTCCAAAATATCTACAAAATACAATAACTCAATGTTAAGTATTTAGATATGGCAGGCTAAACCGTGCTTTTGATTCACGGTATTAAACCCAACAGATTGACTGATTAAATCTCAAAAAGTATCTGCACCTGGTTTTGAATGTGGAGCTGCTACTACTGGTGGCACCATTAAAACTGCTACGAGATTGGTAGCTACAGCTAGTACTGAACCCCTTGGATCTGGGCCAACTCACACTATAGTCAATTGACTATAGTCAGTAGCAAAGAGATTTGATTGCACTGAACTCATGACATTGGGAACTGAGAAAATTCGATGTATTGGCTACTTAGTTTTGGAAAAGCAGAGATACTTTCTCCATAGAAGCAATGATTACAGAAAGAACTGTTGGAATGCCGCAGTAGGGATACTTGCAAAGGCCCAAATGGCAGCATGTCCCTTGCACCTCTCTTTAAACATTCCTTTTAATAACATGGGGAGGGAGGGGGGAAACAATGCTCAAACAAAAAAATAAACCAAAAAAAGGGGAAAATCTATGTTTTTGTTTAATGAGAAAAGCAGCAAATTCATAGTGCCTTTTCTTCAGAGTACACCAATGCTTTTAAATCTCAAATGGAATATGAAAATACTCTTATGTTTACTTTTGCAGATGGGGATATTGAAGCACAAGAAGATGGAATTACTCGTAGTCACACATTAAATCACTGGCAAGGCATGGGACAGAGTCCAGGACCCCTGGCTCTCTGTGAACCACTACAGCACAGTATCTCTCAGCATGATTGAAAGAGCCATCCTCAGCACCAGAAGACAGCTTTGTAAAACATCATTTTGATAAAGGTTCTCGGCAGAGTTTTAGATGCAGTAGTTGTAATTCCAATTTTTCCTCTCCATGCTGTTTCCCAGCTTGATGATTTAGTAATGTGCTTTGGGATTAGCAGAATCTTGGGTTTCAGCCAAACACCGATTATGGATCAGATAGCACTAATTACAATTAATAATATGGCAATAGCATTGTAAATCATGAATTTACCAGGGAATTAATTTTGTCACTAAATGTTGGAATGGTGCTATAAGAACACAAAATACATAACCAGGAACCATCCTACGGAAAAGACAAGATTTACATCTAACAATATTTGGTCTGAATGGAGTTGTTCTCTAAAGATCATAAATTGGTCACTCCAATAACAATTCAGAAATGGATATTAAGACTTGGGATAGATTTGGCTGCTGGGTCTTTTTCTGGATGAGATTCATAAGGGTTAATATTTATTTAATTTAAATGCACAGTACAGGTGCTCCCCATGGGGCCTCCATGTCCAGAGGAGATTTGAAGCACATTTGCTGTTTTGCAGAAGTAAAGCCTTACCACTGTGCTCAGTAAAAATGCAAAGATTTTGCTCCTTTACATCACGTGAATGTTTACTTAACAGGGTAGAAGAACCACAATATGTTTTAAAAAGTAGGTTTTGGCCTATTTAATGAAAAATTAGAAACTGCTTATAGTCATTTTGTGAGCAGCAAAATGTAACTTCTAAATTAGGGGTTCAATTATTTTCTCTAATATCATTAGAAAACTGCTGAGTATAAAGCAATATTTTCTTATGCCTAGTTACTGTTTATTGTTTCAAACAGGAATGTTTGCCCAAATGTAAATTAAAAAGCAAATTATGAACCCATAAGTGATCACAATGATATACTTGATAATAGACCTTTCAAACAGCAAGACATACATTATGCTGATTCTGTCATTAAAACAGAAAATCTTCAATGTTTATGAACAGACACGTCATGAAGACAAATTCTGATCTGTATTTTTCATTCTCCTATTCTGAAGTAGAAAACGACAGAAAGAAACATTACTGTGGAGAAGTTAGACGTGTTCAGATTTCTCTGACTTTCTCAGGCACTTGAATTATCAACAGAGAATGTAAAATACAGAAAAAAAACCCTATAAGCATTTTCAGACCAAAGTTAAGCATTAAGCTGGGTTCACTGCCCAAGTAAAGCAGTTACACAGCTCCAGGAGCAGAACTGACTGAAGAGCAGCCAGACTGGAGTCTGAACAGAACAGGCACACACAAACATAGGTCTGATTTTGTGGATCCAAAGGCATGCAACACTTGCATGCTTCCAAAGGCATGCAATGTCTTGCTCTTACGTCTTTAGATATAGGAGGCACAGAATTACGAGAATTCAGTGGATTTCTCCACACTATTAACTTTTTAACACTGACAGAGTCTTTTCTCTCTATCAGAAATACAAAGCTAACAGAAACATGCTCTAAAACAAACGTAAAACCAATCCCAAATTTAAAAATCCAAACTCAGTAAGGCGGTGACTGAGCCTGTACTAACTTACTGTAGAATATACTAAATTCAAAATTACAACATAGTGCTGCCAGCTTTAAGATCTTAAATAACTTCATCAAGAAATATCACTTCCGTTTTTTCAGTTATTTTTTTAATGCAAAGCCATGCTGGAAAACAAATATATTAACCTTATTTAGAATTATAATTTGGTTTCCAAATTCTTTACTAAAAAATACAAAGGAAATATATTTCTGCCATAGTATCTGATGGCAGTATCTCCAGAATACAATTTCTTAGAAAACAGGAATCTACCTGGTTTGCTTCTTTAACCTAAATTCAGAAGGATTTCCTCAAATATACTTAAGGTGTCAAGGGTGACTTGCTTCAATTTAGGATCTAGAGAGAAAAAAAGACATCACTGGTCCTGCAAAAAAAACCCCCAAGCAAACCAAAAAAGGAATTGCCAGCTTAGAAAAAATAAATGAAATGGGAATTTCAGCCAGATACCCTAGAACTGAGGTAGGATAAGTATTAGATAAATGAAAGCAGGCATGGTTTCTCTAATTGGCTTTCTAATCAATTCCTGTGGCATCGCTGTCTTGTCAAGCATCAGAAATAAGAAACTCTCGAGGAACTTGTCATACAAAGAGATATGTCTACCCCACCAGGGCCATATTCACCCTCAGAGGTAAGAAGACTATTTTAAAGCCCATGATTCAAATATCAGGATTAAAATGTGGGCCTACACCCAGGTAGTTCTGGCAGTATTGCAGGCAAACTGGAGAATATTCCTGGTCAGGACATTAGTCTGGAAGAAGAAGCTGCCCATGGAACTGCTCGGTAGCAGATTGTGAGTGATAACCATATATTGTAGGCAACGCTGGCCACAACTACTGCCTGTCACCAGGCTGACAGAAAACTACTCCAATAACCTTCCTTCTACTTGTTCCTGATAGAAAAATGAAGTAAAAATGGGACAGTTATTTCCTAGAATAAGGTCAGAAGAAAATATTTGGACAATGATAAACAATCAATACATCTTCAAATAATAGTCAGAAATGCCATCAGAAACTATCTGTTTAAGAACAGAACTTAAACCTATGTCTTTATGTCAAACAGGGCCTTTTGTTGCCTCAAAGGAATAACTAAACATTTTAAAATGAGCACATTGCACAAAGCTATTGTTCAGGCTGAGTAAAATTTCTGTAACTGTACTGCGCACGCACTGCCCCTTTAGCATAGAATAACAGGGGGACAGGTAACATAACCAGACCACATAAGTACTTGTTTTCAAGATAGCAGAAACAACCAAACAACCAAAATCATTCCAAGATTTTGAATTTCTCCATGTCACTGGTCCTGCAAGCACACATGCTACAGACCCTTCTATACAGACAGTCTATACAGACCCTTCCTGACCAAAGACCCCACAAAGTAGCCTTCTCAGGACACACATGACTGCTCCCACTGTGCTAGTTGATTGCATGAAAAGACTGTTATGGAAGGTACTGTTTGGAAAGCTGTGCATGAACCTTGTGGATAGAAATATTTCAGGTTTTAAACCTGAAAATTCAAACTGGATTCCAGGGCCTCGAACATTCTGACCAAACAATGACCACCACCACACTGCAGTGTAAGGCGGCACTTCATCAACGCTATATTCCACTACAGCAAGACAAATCAAGGACTAAAATTCCCCAGTTTACCTTTTCTTCCTGCAATTCCTTGCATTAAGTGCTTTGCAAAAGAAGCAAAAACATTTCTCAGCCACAAGTCTGACCTACAGAGCTTTGACTCATGCTAGAGAGCACAAAGAATTGTCCTCTGTACTTGGTGGAATAAAAGTCTAAATAAGAAATATTTACACTCATGTAGCATAACACAGTCTACCTGAACAGCAAATCCAAACTGAAATTGCCCAAGAAATGGAAACTTTAATGTGTTCAGATTATTTTTTTTACCCTGTGTTCATAGGATGAATTAAATTATCTGAGCAAAGTTTTGTTCTCTCTCCAGTGCTCAACAGAAGAGCCAAGCTACTTGTAAAATCCAGTATTTCCCAAGAGTTCAAGTAGAATGCAGCTGGACTAACAGTATGATTTCTGGTTGTTAGTACTTGATCGCATAGATACTACAGTAAATGAATTAATACATATGTCAGCATGGAAATAATGCTACTCTGAGCAAGGACACGAGTTTTTAAGGTACATAGGCAGAGACAGAGCACACATGTCTGGAGGAACCAGAGTACCAAGTCTGAAAAGCTGGAAAAAGAAAGAAATGTCTGTACATTCATATGCATAGTGACAGAAAGGGAAACTGGACTACTAGATCACCTGTGTATTTGAATTGCCAGTTGAGTTTTAAACAGATTTAAATCCATTTAAATAGCACAATGCTACAGGGTAGTTGAAACAGATAAACAGAAGCAAAAAAGAGAGAGTGCATTTTAATTTCTCGGAGACTCAATCTCATAATTAAATCTAACAGCTAAATAATAAGGTTTTACTGAATCTGTTACCTTAAATCTACATAAAGCGATCAGACCTCTGCACAGAAGTACCATTAGTCTCATTTAGCAAGATGCTTAGCAGGTAAGTAGCACCAAGCAGCCAATTACAAAAATATAGTTAGCACATTTATTATATAAGTACACCTAAACATTAATATACTGTTTGGTACCATTACATACTTCTCTGCTGATACTGAAGAAATACTTAGAGGCTGAAATAATGATGTCACAGTACAGTCAGCTAATACAGCTGTGTTCTTCATATTGGGAATTTATTTCTCAGCTGAATGTGTGTAAAGTTACACAGTTGTTAGAGTGGTTTCACTAGTACCAATGAGACAGTTTCCCTTGAGCTGCAGCAATAATATTAGTAGTACGTTTAGTTTTAGAGTTTTAGTTCATGTCTGCATAAACTTCAGGGGAAATTGCTGCAAAGAAAATCTTACGCCAAGCACTTTGGACAAGCAAATGCTTTTTTTCAATATCCTATTCACGTACATGGATGTGAGCTGCCCTTCAGTGCAACAGAACTTGTGGTCATTAGAATATTTACTTGCTTTGAAAGTTGATCAGAATTTCAGTGAAGGCATCACAGGATTTTTCTGTAACAGAAGTTTCTGAGAACTGTGCCTTATGCAAAATACATTATTCCCAAATCCGCACCACTTACACTTACAGTGCTGTGCAAAAGTATGTGTGAGGCAGGGTTTGAGATCAAATTGAACTGTCACCCACCTCTTTCAGCCTTCAGAAATGCTATACATGACTGCTGTGGCACAGGTCATTTGTTACTGCTGCAGCTGTGAATTCTGGATGTGTTTTGTGCTTCTGAGTGTTGTTGATATTGTCACACTTACAAACAAGCCTTAAGGAGAGGTTGAAGAGATCTGCAACTGCTTCACAGAGTCACAGAATGTTAGGGATTGGAAGGGACCTCAAAAGACCATCTAGTCCAATCCCCCTACCACGGCAGGATCACCTAGACCACAATACACAGGAACATGTCCCAGCAGGTTTTGAACACATCCAAAGGAGACTCCACAACCTACCTAGACAGCCTACTCCAGTGCTCTGCCACCCTCACAGGGAAGGGGTTTCTTCTTGTATTTATGTGGAACCTCCTACATTCCAGTTTACACTAGTTGCCTCTTGTCCTATCATTGGATGATACTGAACTGAGCCTGGCTCCTTCCACCTGACACACACCCTTTACATTACCCTTTTGTACATTACCCTTTTGTAACCAGTAGTCTCCAATCAAGCCACTGGTNCACCCACCCTTTACATACTTGTAACCAGTAGTCTCCAATCGAGCCACTGCTCTGTGACAGGTGATACCTGGTAATTGGGATAGATTAGTCCATCCATCCTAGGAAGACCCAGGTGTAACCTGTCACAGGATGCATATGTTAAGAATCTTCCTCCATTCTTTTCGTTACTCCTGCCTTTTTTCTGTACACATGTACAACTGGAAGCCCAGGAACCACTCACTCACTGCCTGTCAGGTGCTGTGTGGCACATCAATCTACTACTTGTCTGCCATTGCAAATGCTATGATACCGGAGGAAAGATCAGGGCTGCAGATAGGTACATCCAACCCATCTCCCATCAGCACCACTGTCTCCTATATCCTCCTATGAGCTTTCCTATTTCTGGAAATATCCTGTGAAGCTGGACAGGAGCCACTATTGAACTCCTGCCCCTGAAAGACCCAAACCCATCAGTGAGGGCTAGATCCACCCCAAAATCCAGCTGGCAGGTACAGGAGAGAAAAAGCTTTTATACATCCCTCTTCTGACTTCTGTTTGCTGAGGATTAAATTGGCAAATACTTCTGTCTCAAATGCAATGGGTGTGGAAACAGCTTGGAAGGCTGCCTGTGGTCCACAGCTATCTCTATTGCAGGCCAGACACAGATAAGGTCACTGGTCCTCAACATCAAACTGAGGAATTAGTATTAAATAAAAATGCAAAGGCAAATTAATTCTATACAAAGGGAGGCTGAGAAGATCACAACTCTCTTAAATAGGAGTTACTTTACAAATGGATATACAGAAAATAAATTGAACATGGTTATCTTCTGTCTGCCCATTTACTAAATCTACTATTTAAAGTGACAGAAACAAATTCCTTTTTTAAAACCTGGGGAACTCGCCACCACAGAATTCCACTGAGACTTAACAGGATTTAAAACAGCTTTAGCAATTTATAAGTATAATGAATATTTGTGCTAATAACTGAAGGAAAAATGTCCTTCAGATTGCTGTAATATCACAAGCTAATGAAGGTTAAGAGGAAACTTCCTCTAATTCACATTAATCTTTAATTGCTGCTCCTGGGTTTCCTGTATTTTTCTCTGAAGTAGCTGATATTGCTAGTGTTGAGCAGCAATAGGAGTGCCTATGCTCCCAGCATAACATTCTGCAATGAACCACCACTGATTATAACATTCCTCAGATGTCTGCACAAGAAGTAGCCATAATAGTGACTATAAAGAAATAGCCACTAAAAATTGTTTTGTCTGTGTATGTTTTCTGACTCAGTGATTTGGCAGCATTTTGTAGTTCGTCTGTGTCAGTCTTTCACTGATGGACTCTCCCTTTCCCAGGCTTCAGAACAAATATTCACCAGTTAACACCCCACCAATTCAACAAACGTGAAACACGGAAAAGGCTGCACGAAGGGATGCAGGATGAAGAATAAAAAAGAGGAAGACAGAACTGTGTGCCTGAGTTTCTTTGATATACTTTTGTCAGACTGTTGCAAATGGTTGTCTTCAACAGCAACAGGGCAATGAAAAACACCCTCTTGTTTTGGGCATAAATTGTGTACAAACCAGGAGACACAGTGTCTAAAGGGTTCTCTGACTATTTGTTCTGCATTCAGTTTTTAACTAATCATGTTGAAGGTTGCTCCTGGACGGCTGTTGTTTGTGAATTACAGAAATGATATTCCAGAATGTTTTCTTCTTCAAATAAAAATTCTGTATAACATTTCAACCAGCGAACCTTAGCTACTTGTATTTTCATGACAATGTGAATGTAGGTTACTCAACAAAATTCCTACCTTGGTGAAGGGACCATGAACTGTCACGCCAAGTTTCTCTTGCCATTTCATTAGATTAGCAATACTCTTTCCATTTCCTGTTCTAAAATGTTTCTTTATTAATGTTATATTTCACTAAAATGTTCTAATTTACCACTAGGGGAACTTTTCCCTACAATATTATCTCAGACTGAAAATCTATTCTTTTTTGATAATCACTAGGAGAATACGTAAAACACTCAAATTCCCTGACAAATGGCAGAACAAAACTACAAAAATATTAGTACAGTCAAATGCTTCCAAAGCCACTGTATAGCCATGACATCTTAAAATTTCACAAACCATGTACATTAAGGAAACAAGTTTGTGCATGTTCAGTTGTTTTCTCCTTTCCAATGGCAGAGTTTTAAAGATTATATTAGTATTTCCACAGGACAAACTAAGCATGTAGTAAATCTCAGTGGAAGTTATTTTATTACTTACGTATATATATGTTTGACTACTGCAAAACACATATCCCATACTAACTCCAATCAAAAAGTTAAAGACGAACATCACATTCCTGGGAAAGCAGGTGCCATGCAGCTTAGGACACTGGTAGCCAAACATTTCACAAGCAAGTCCTCAGAGTTTCATTTATCACATACGGAGCTGCTTTACCAGATTGCAGACTGGAAACTCCAGAGACAGCCATGAGTCTGTTCGTGTACACACACATCTTCTTCCACCATTTATGTATATTTATACCATTAGGCCAGGTTATATATTTAGATACAAGTTCTTGTTACCTCAGCTACACAAATCTGCAGTTAATTTTCACACACTGTTGTGGAATATGGGTCAACCTCATGATTTCCTGTGTGCAGAGGGTAATTCCTCCTTCCTATTCATAAAAGCTGAATGTCATAACCTATGAATTAAAACCCTTGCCTTGTATTCTAGCTGTTACTATTATTATCACTGTTCAGGTTCCTCTAGAAACAGGACTTCTTGTTCTGTGCCTGCAAGATCAAAGCCCAAGGTGAAACTTCACACTAAAAATTATATGTGATTAAACTGGAAGCTGGCAGAGACACAAACCCAACACGAAGAGTTCAAGTCATTAAAAAAACATCAGGCAAGCAGGTGCTCGGCAGTTTTGGTAGAACTGAGTCACACAGCAGATGGAGGTGAATACTAAGGGGCAGATCGTAGTTGGCGTATATTGTCTGAGCTCAGCTGGCTTCAACAGAGCTGTCACAGCAGAGATATGTCCTTGAATACTGAATACAAAAAGGTAGCTAGCCATCCATGTGATGTAGAAGCTATGGTCAGAGGTATGATAGTGTAACATGAAGCACAAAACTCCACCTAAGAGTTTTAATATTTCACAAGCTAACTCAAATTCCAGATTTCTGATTTCATTTATCTTTTTTATGCAAATATTTTACTTAATACATCTTTCTTAATTAAGTGGAGAAAGTAAAGTATTTAGGATATAAACTTGCTAAAACCCATATAACTAATCCACTATTGAAAATTTTTTATTAATGTCAGATATAGAAATCCTATATGCCCACTGAAAGGGCTATTGATTTTAAGCTTTTGTTGTCCTGGTGCATGTATTCTGCGTCTTCCAAAAGTCCAGAAGTTTGGGATGCCAAGTGTCACATCCTCTGAATTGCCTAGTCTCCTGCCATTAGATCACAGGGCATATGGGTACCCAGGTCATATGAGAGGTACATTGTGTAAAGGGAACAGGATGCAGTTGGATAGGATAGGATAGGATAGGATAGGATAGGATAGGATAGGATAGGATAGGATAGGATAGGATAGGATAGGATAGGATAGGATAGGATAGGATAGGATGCTTGTCGACAAGATGTTGCCCAGGAGGACTCATTGCTGCACACGGCTGCCCTTCCCTGAACTGTAATCCCAGATTGAGCAGCTAGACAGGTTTCCCATATGGACATGGTGAGGCTGCGCTGCCAAAGTCTGAGAAAGAAGCTGTGGGGCAATGAATGGTGAGAGTTAGTAAACGTTTTGCAGGAATGTGTGAGACTCAGCATGTATAAACTGGTTCACAGAGCAGGAATCCATGCCCCAGCCTGTGCTGTGCTGTACTAATTGGAGTTTGAGGCTGTCTGACAGCTACAGCCTCCTGCAGCTAATGGGACCTGCAACTGAAATGTGAAGCTTCAACTGTAAAGTTTGATCACTGCGTATGATCTTGCACCATTCTAGTCAAAACGACAAACTCTGGAAAGCAAGTGAAAGTCTTGGAATATGTCAACTTTTGCACTCAACAGGATAAATTGGCACCATGCCTTATCACAGTAAGCCAGAGTGCTCTGGTCAGTATTATCTAAAAGAAGATACAGCTCACCATTACACAATGAATTGTGTCTGCTGCTGGATTGGACTGACCTGCAGCAGTTGTTGTTTGTGCAATGATCCTGTCTTACTATTTCTCAGTATTACAAGGATGAACACAAACCTAGAATAATTGTGAGCATGGTGTTACACAGGATTGGGGGGCCATCATTGTGCTATCAGAACCTCTTCACACTGACTTACTGCACTACTTAAGC
The DNA here is from genome assembly GCA_013397515.1 of Upupa epops. Lineage (NCBI taxonomy): Eukaryota > Metazoa > Chordata > Aves > Bucerotiformes > Upupidae > Upupa > Upupa epops. The sequence goes on along the minus strand of VZRI01007955.1, from coordinate 96,349 downwards.
ACATGTAATTAACATGACCTTGTAGGTCATCATTTTCACTTAAGGGAAATGCTTAATGAGCACTCTAATTAGTTGTTCAAAAATAATTGGAGCCACTTAAAAGCAAAAGAGTCCTTACAGAAGTACTTGCTCTGCTGTGCCCTCGCATGTCTCTAACACTAACACCCTTTCTGCAGGGGCAAGGACACTTCTGTTTTCTCTGACAAGAAAAGGATGACAGTTGGAAGCTTTTCATATTATCTGAGGGGGCCAATTCCTCCACTAGCTAGTTTAGGTTATTCTGTTAACAAAGAGCATAATGTCACCAAGTCCAATCCACAACAGCCTCCTGCCTCCTGGCTTCCACAGCAAGTGATTTTTATTTCACCTAACAAACTTCAGCCACACCCTGTCCCTAAGCTCCATGTCTGCATGACTTTTAAACACGTCCTGGTACGGTGATTCAGTTACCTCCCTGGGCAGCCTGTACGAATGCCTGATAACTCTTCTGACAAAGTAGTTTTCCCTAAAGTCTAACCTAAACTTCCCGTGGTGCAACTTGAGGTCATTTCCTCTTGTCCTCTCACGTGAAGACTGATTTTCCTGTCCTGACTTAACAGACTACCTCAGCCATTCTCAGTCTATGTGTCTTTAGCTCTATACAGTCTCCAGCTGCTGCACCTGGACTTGAGCCTTCCTGAGAACTGTGCCCGGGGAGGTGGCCCTGGGGAGAAAAAGCTCAAGCAATTATTAAGAGGGAGGTTGCTACGTCCTTCCAATTCATTTAGCCCTCAGTATAAGGAATCCTAAGGCCAGTGGTGGACTACCCCAGTAAGTTTCTTGGAAGCTCTTCATGTCAAGGAGCAGAACATATGTATGCAGCCACATGTGACCCACACTGCATTCACAGTAAGGCCAGGCGTCAGTACACTCTATGGGAGAGATTGGCTGGTGTGTTTTTTTACCCTGTGCATTTTCAGAAGTGAGATAAATACCCTTCCATTCATGAACTCTGCTGCTTTTGCCCATAACTTGTAGTGTCACACAGAAATTCATGTCTTTTTCTCGTGTGTAAACTCACCAAGTGCCTGTGCACACACAAGCAGTAACACCACATGTCCCTGCATCACAGCTGAGGAGTCAGAAGGGACCTGCTTTGACTGGAATAGTAGTGGTGTAACAGATTGTTAATCCATTTCTTCCCTTTTTCCTGCCAAGCTGCTTACACTGTCACCAAACACACCATAACCTTTAGGCTCCCCCACGAAACTCATGTAACTCAATGACAAGACTTGTTGGTATCCAGCTCCCCATGCTCCCATGTTGATCACTCGTCATCTCAGTTACAAAACTCAGACAAGCGTTTTGATCTCTCTTGATTCCAACATTCCACTCTGGCTGAGAGATCAAAATGCTACTTTCCTTATATAATGCATTCATTCTTCATATCCCCATGAATCAGAGATCACGCCATGCTAACAGCCTCTGCTGCAAATGTTAGACTGAAATCAGACTGCCTGTGGGAGGAAAGGTTGCAAGATCAATTATATTACTCTCAAATGATTCCAAAATGGCTCCACCGGGTCAATTATTGCAAACCATTATGGTATCTGTCTCCTGTGTTCATACAGACTGAGTGCAAAGCCTCATTTAAATTACACATATGAACAGAACAGTAGTTACCGCTTCCACATAGAATTAACGACATATCACAATGCTGAAGTATACAAGTTATTTTACATTCATTTATACAGATAAAAGAAATAAGTTATCACTAAGGAATGAAGCTACTTGATTTTCTTATCAGATACCCCTCTTCTGGATATTGTATTAGCATGAACTTTAACCAGTTGAAAACGGCACTGTACAATGCACTTTAACTCTTTAAATATATTAAATCCTTAAAGCCCATCTGACAAAATGAAACAAACCTGATAATTCTTTCCTGATAGTCTATCAAATGATAAATGTAAGACTGTAAAGGAACTGTCTGCTGCAGCACAAACAACAGCTCTGACCAATTAAAATTGTACAGCATTGAGACACAGACTTTCATGTTATGGCATAACTTTAGAGGGTTTCCATCAAAGGCTGTCTCGATAGACATCTGATGAGAGGCAGAGATCTGACGAAGCTAGATAGAGAGATATCATGACCATCTAGTACCAATATAGATTTACTACCATCAAGAACAACAAATATTAATTAGATACCCATAATGGAGTTTCACCATTTCCATGGCCTTATATATGTTGAACTTCAATACTGTACATGTCAAATTGCATTTCTCACTTCATCTCACTTTCACTCTAACTTCCAAGCATGGTGATTCTGCCCAAATGTCTTTTCCAGCTAGACAATTAGGAAAACATGAGATCAGAGACAGAGAACATGGGCAATATAATTTAAGGCACACATTTTAAAGAAGGAGCTGACTTTGTTTTGTGGCTCAGTTTTTTCCATCTCATGACATCCTCTTTCTTAAAAAACATTATGAGCTGAAATAAAAAACCGCAAACAACTCAACATGGCAAAAAAAGCCAATTGTAATCTTCCCTTCAGGTTGACTTAAGGGTTCAGAAGGCACCCAACCTCTCCTGCTGCTCCACACCCTCCTGCCTCACTCCACAGAGCACCCTGCTCTCACTGATGATAGTACTTAGCATTCTTGGCAAAGAGTCACACAGGATTCTGCTTTTCTTTCTCACTCAGACATGCTTTCAGAAGTGACACAAGCTTCCTGCGGGGTACTGGGTTTCTAGATGGCACATAATTATTGATGTTTCAGTGGGAGCTGGGCGGGGAAGGTTACTAATGTATTACAGGAGTGATAAGAGGCTGTCTGAAGGACAAAGAGATGAGATCAAACTTTACTGCTATAAAGGATCACAGACTTTAGAAGAATTTTTCCTTTTGAAGGGTAACCAGAATGGCACATTCAAAACCATTACTTTCAAAGGAAACCAATCCTTTGCTTTTGCTATAAACTATGGCAAATGTGCAGTTCTGCAACAATAATCTAACTTTCCCTTAAAATCTAATTGCTCCATGGGAAGGACTATTGACCATAGCTAATCAATAAATGTTTTCAAATCTGTAGAACAAATTATGTGGCAGACAAATAGCTTATGGTCACGTTGGATTCATTGACATGGGTACAAATATCTCTAACCAAGAAGAATCTGATTAATGTACTTGGAAATCATGGGATAGAGATTATGCTGGGGATGGGGATAGTGGGATAATGAGGGATAGGGATGCCCAGTGGAATCTGATGCTCCTAAGTATTTCTGGATATGTATAGAACAGAGCAGGGGGGAAAAAAGATGAAGTTTCTCTCTGATTTCGGAAGTCACATTACCTCAATAGATAAAGGGTTGAATAACTTGCTACTTTTCTCCATTTCAGCATCTGATGTGTTTTACATTAGTACTTCTGATGTGGCTTTGTTAAAGCTGTAAGTATGGAGATGAAGCCACTCTTTCTCAAGCTATATTTATGAAATCTCAACTGATTCTTTCTCAAAGGATCAAATGCAACTCTGCAGCTGTATGTAGAACCTTGATCCTGCCAGAGTTGGAAGTCAGCATAGAGACTAGCTGGGGGGGGGTGTAGGGAGAAAACCCAGGTGGACCCACTTAAAATTTATCCACCTCTCTAAAGGGAAAGCTATAATGAATTTATGTCTGAAGAGAATTATCCTCTCTTGGGATCCTGCATCCTCAATTCTAACACTCAGAAAAAGAATTCTGAAGATCTGAGTGTTGCCTTTCCAACATACCAGTGGTTTGCTAAGCATCTTGCAAATGTTACTAAATTTATCTTAGCAAAATCGTACTTGAGACCATCATGCAACTTGTCCACCTCACATCACTCAGACTATCACTGAGTAATGACAGCCCGGAGGAGTAAAACATGAAGACTAAGAACCTAACACTGCCTGATACTTTTCTTTAAGGTTTCTTACAGTTCTGAAATGGACATTGCAAAAGAAATAAAAAATAAAAATCTTGTGGTTCCATATTTACATATTCAGGTTTGATTTTACTCACTTGCTGAATACGTTCTTGCCTAGGATATTTCATTGGCTTCTATTACCATTTCTCTCAAGATTGAAAGACTTCTACCAACTTTGAAAATGGAAGTAACTGGTGTATAAAGAGAAGTACTAATAGAAGTACCTTAGCTTCACTGCAAACTGCAATGAATTGGCTTGAAATACATTGTGTCTCCCAATGGAGCCAGAAAGAGATAGGACACACATACCTGAGCACCTGCACCTCCACTGCTAGAACACCATTTTAGTGAGGGTTTTGAATCTCTGACAGGTTGATTACAAGTTTAAAGAATTTAATACTATCTTTCAACACAAGTGCAGCTGTGAATGCTTTGCTAAATGCTAAAGAAAAAAACTTACTTTCCTTTGACCATAACTTAGCTGTCACTTAACTCAGTCTATGATCTTCCTTTCAAAATACCTTGTACTATTTAGTCACTGCTCTTGATAAGAGTATTTTCTTGAAACGTAAATGAGTGAAACTAGCTAGGGCTTAAGAGAAAATGCTAAAGCTGTTAGAAACATTCTTTTCTTTCAAAGTACTTGGGGTATTAAAATACATAAATAAGAATGTAAAAGAATCTTTGTATTCTAGTGCCATTTAACATGGTGAATGTCAACTTCGGCGATCACATTAAACTAGCAGGACTTAAATTTGAAGGAAGACTATAGATAAAGAAGTGGGATGAACATGTGACAGCACAAAGTAGAACAGCTATTGATGGCTTTACATAGCTGATGCACCCCATTTTAAATCTATCTTTACTTAAGTATTTTGTAACTCTTTAACTGTTTAAGCTAAATTTTTATATGCTGAATGTTTGCCACACTAAAGGGACCAGGAATTCCTTTAAATGCAAACACATCATTAACACATCTCATTTTGCACAAAATTGTGTAAAATGGGACTAGTGCTTGCAATGCAGCCTAAGATTTTGTATTTCCTTACCTTAGATGTTCCAGTGTTGAAAAATTGATTATTTTAATACAATTATGTCAGGCACAACTGAAAATTGAAGAGTTGTATAAATTTAGTAATAGCTTTCATAGATACGTCTGCCTGAATTTTACAAGGAACTGAGTCTAATCTTGGGATTGGCAGTGTGCAGAAGATACACTGAGACTTTACAGCAAAAAGACAGCGCAAGGCACAGGGTGCTGCCTGGCTTAAGGGCATCTTTTGCTTTGTGTCTCTTGAACTGAACACTGGCTTTCCACCACAGTGGAGCTTCCCAAGCAGTGTAAATGTGCAGCATGCACCTAGATGTATGGCATACCTATGGGCTCAGGACCCAGCTGGGAACTCTGTTCTCAGATCCTTTAGAATAAACAAGGTGCTCACTGTGTAAAGGACACTGAAACACTTTTCTAGAACTGTAATTCTTGAAAATGCTTATATTTTTTTTTAAGCCCACCATAATCAATGGAAGAATCATAATTACGGGCAAATCCACCACCTACAAAAACCCCCTCATAATTACAAGGCATTACAAAGGTGCTCAGTACAGAAATAACAGTGTAATGTAAAATAATGAATATCCAAAAGCCTCAACCCTTAACTAATTCCCCTTCTCTAAACCCTCAGTACCAACAGAAGGTCAATGCAAATACAGGGCTTTTTTACTGTCCTCAAGAGGCACATGAGAAGGCTGTAAACACAGTAATAATAATTTATGGAAATATTAACTTCATTGTAAAAGCACAAATTTTGCATTATCCTCTAATACCTATAGACTGTTTTCAATTTTAAAAACCCATTTATTGTTGGCCATACAAATAAAATTGTATAAAAGAGAAGTTCATGCATTCAGAAAGATGTAGTTCATACAACAGGTGAGCCAATGTTGAAACTGTCTAAATGCTTCCAAAAAGAAAAGAGAAAAAAGCTCTTTTTCAAGAGTAGCGGTCTACAGATTCTCTGGAAACCTGCACTGACCTTCTGCATCTGTGATTCTGTTGTTTGGAAGACGGAAATGGATTTTCTTTATTTAAACATAGGAAGTACTGGAGTGCCATTTGTTCTATAGCCTGTAGATTTACTAGAGCAAAAGAAATTAGAGCTTTAGTCAAATGTGAAGGCAAGCCTCCCTCATGAGATTACAAAATCAATCAGCTCTTGTTTACTGTACACTGACAGTGTCTCCTGCTGTGGCTAAGTTGCAGAGACTGTTAAAACACTAAACAACATTACCAAAAGCCTCATCTAGTTGGCTGAGTAAATTCAGTTGCCCCCTGACATACAAGTAGCTTTCCCATATGCTTATAGTTGAATCAACAATATTTTAGGCTGGGATGAGAAAGGCGTACAGGAGAGGATGGGATATGGTCCAGAAAGGCCAATCTGGATCCTTAGAGCAGGGCACTGCTCTCCTCAGATGTCCCAGACTCACTGCAAGGAGACTGGAGGACTGAGGACCAAACAGAGACAAGGAACTAGTGATGCCCCTCATTCAGTTATTCAACTCTCTTCACAGCCATTCCTGAATAAATCCCGATTTTCCACTGAACTTCACAAGTACTGAAGATGTTACAAGAGATGGAGCTCTTTCATGCTTATCACTTCAGCTTATAGACTGGAACAGCTGGGATCTGGGTATGCTGGTGTGTGGCTTTATACTTGCCATAACATAAATACTGCAGGACTCTCAAAAGTCAGTCTCATGGCTCTAGATTTCAGCAGAAAATATCCCTATTATTAAGGTTTCTATTGCTGTATTTAGTCACTGGATTAACTAATACTGAAACTTTGGCATATGATTCAGTGTAAATTGTCATTTTTATTTACTCTCTCATCTGTGGTTTTAGTCTTCTAAATGACAAGTTCAGGCAACACATACTATCCTTTGTGGAGTATATCAATAAAGACTGCAAGACATGATACAACAAGTTCACTAAAGCAGAAAAACAAGAGGCTTGTAATGCCTTTACTTTCTCTCTTTATCATTGACAGCCTGGCACCACACCTATCATTAACAATAATAATGAAGAACTACATACTATTTATTTTCCATTCCCAGTCATTTATTTCTCAAGGAAGACTATACCAGCAGTGTTTTTAACAAATACACAGTTTTCTTAAATATAATTAATTCTTAAAGAAGTTCACTGTGTGTGCTTTAAAATGCACTTACTTAGGCAATAAATTCAGATGGAAGACTTTCTGCTTTTGATGTCCACATACAACAGAGCTGTTATTAATGCTGGACCCAAATGCCAAATGAATTCTCTGTTGTGCTAATAGGTAAGTAACCCAGAGGCATCGATTATGACATGCCTATAGGCCTAGGCATGAAGATCTAGGGTTCTCAAAGCAGAATTTAAGAAAACACATAGTTCAGCACTATAATCATTAGTATTGCATGTGCAGTGTTGAGAGAAGATTGCACTATGTGATTGTAACACCTGACATTACCAGTATGTCCTTACTCAGTGTTCACTGAAATTTTCAAGGTACTCTGCTCCAGAGAGAAAATCCAAATAGCAAGGATTACAGGCTGCTAATACTGTAAAGTTTAGAAGAGTAGAACTATAGAAGTACCTGACTGTTACTGGAAACTGAATTTCCATATAGAATGATATCAGCTCCCCCCAAAATATTTATTATTATTCCCTTTTCAATTAAACTTTTACATCTTTTAATCACTGCTTTTCAATCCCCCATCAAGAGGGAAATAAAGATACATTTTGAATAAAATCAGCATTGTAGATTATAAAATCAGGAACAAAATTTAAGCTGATTATTGCATTGCTTTGGTTTTGCAAATGTAAAATAATAACTTTAACTTTTAGAACAACCTGAAAAAAACAAGAAAATTTATTTTCCTCCTCTTTTATCCAAACAAAAACTTTCCCTGCACAAATAGACAAATAGGTATGACTGTGCTAATGCCTACACATAAATGCATGAACGTTATCTGTTTCTGTAATTTATTTTACTATCATTTTCTTCTACTGTGTTAAAGTTCTTTGCATAGTTAAATTTAAAGAAAAATTCAAAGTATTTAAGCCCCTATTGAAATAGTTGTTGAATTAGTAGTTTCTTTTGATTAGAGAAGTATCTTTTCTTTCTTCTATATCAAACCTATTCTGTAGAAAAAAAAGCTAGGATGAATATTTCAAGCTGCTAAAAAATCCTCATTGTTCAGCCCTCAATACTCGTAGTCTTTCAACAGTCTGAATCACTGCATTCTTCAACTCACCTACAGAAAAGTTATAAAGGTAAAGTGATTTCTTCTACTCTGCAGACTGTGTAGACTTCAAATTTCAAAATAAAAAACGAGCACTAGAAGAATCATAGTGGAAATTCTAGGGTTTTTTTTTAAGTGGAGTAAGTCCTTCAATGTTTTTGTTCAGAAACTAGTAACAGTTAGTACACAGAACCAAGAGGGCCTTTTACCCAATAAACTGACCTTTATATAACTCCTGTCCATCATCTCCCTTAGCACTATGGCATCCTGGCTCTCCCTTTAGGAGTCTAGCAACTTGATTAGATTTGGGGTTCCGAGACTGCGGATGAGAAGGACATAGGTCACCTTCAGACAGCCTATGTAACATGTATTCAAATAGCAACAAAGCTGACTGTGTAAATGCTATCCATAGTTTAACAGCAGCTACACAGAGCAGCAGATCAATACTTTAGACTGAAGAAACAGAAAGAGTAGTAAAAGCGAAACTTATTTTAAGAATAATGCTACTTTCCTTGCTTTAGACTTTTTGTAATTCTTCACTACTGACTTCCGTTACAAACTACATTTTGTTTCACCTAAGTGAAAGAATATAACTGTGAAGGGGTACTTTACACTTGTCAAAGCTTCTTTGCTGAAGACGAAATCTAGAGAAGGACTATAAGAGGTTACAATTCCAAATACTGACAATCTTTTTACAAAGCCTAGGGATTACTTAAAATTCTAGGACATCAACTGGAAAGAATATGAATACATTATCCATTAGTATATTCTTGTCATAAATCTAGCAGCAAGAAACTGTATTTGCCACACGTAATCATTATGGTGATTGTCCTGATCATTATTAGTTACAATTTTGTTATAAATTGGAGGCTCTATATTAGGAGTGAGTGAGATTCTTCTGGTGACCATGATCCCATTCCTTTCAATGAATTGTGTATTTCATTCTATAGCAAAAGCTGTTGGAAGCAATTGAGAGCCATTCCAAGTGTTGTGTGACTACAGAGCGTAAAGTATTAACTGGTCAAGAGATCATTTAGAACAACTCAGCATATAATGCTTGCTGGATCAAGTACCTTTGATTAACTCTCAAGTATCAGAAGGAATAGGTACACATCTACCTTTATAAGTCACCTTTGAATTGTTCATCCTGTTCAGCAGAAGATGGATGCTAACTCCCTGTTTGGGTTCTAGCAGCAGGGTGAGAGGCAAATTGATGTAGTAAATTTAACAGTTGGGATTTTATTGTGGAGTAGACTGAATATGCATACCAGATAACCTAGTGATACAGATGAAGTTAGCATTTAGGTATATTGGGGCATTGCTTAAAGAGAAGGGTGTTAAAATACAGGTCCATGCTTCCTTTGTCCAAGTGTGGGGATATTTTGGGGTGGAATCTCATCTGGACTATAAGCCTATTTTTTGTCAGTAAATTTACTAGCATTTATCAGCCACTAAGTATCCAGCATTTTATGTCTTCAAAGCCACACAAGAAAAAAACAAACAGTCTGTGCAACCAGCTCTTTATAAGAAAGTTTCATGCCTCATTTTCTATAGATGTGGCTACTTCCCAGACCAAGGCCACAGCTTCCACTCTTATGATCTATGTAAGAGAAGGGTTCCCTTCCTTCCTTTGGACAGGACCCTCTCTCTATCTTTGTTTACCTAGCCTCCAGTCCTATTTCTCACAACAGTGAGGTGAAATTATGTATTATGTGTGCAAAGAACTTTATTTTAATTTGTAATTACTCATTCTCTATTTTTTTTTCAATTTTATTACCATCAGGATTACTTAATTTTTACTGAAAGAAGAGAAACCACCATATTTTTGGACTTTGCAATCCACTTATAGGAAGTAAGGAAGGTTCTATTAGAATGCAAAAACAACAAATCAGTCTGTGAAAAATTCAAGTTCACAGAACAGGACAGAGGGATGAACTCATGCACATCCAGTCTGCCCAGGATGAAAAATGAGCTTTATAGCTACTGCCTGTTGACAGAATTGCTGTGGGTTCCATATGATGAGTAAAGAGAATGTTGAGTGGTTTAGATCACTTGAGTCATATTGAAAACCATCACTGGTTACTAATGGACATATTTCTTTGGAAGTATTCAACTTACTGGCAATAAACCAGCGATACTAATTCCATCTTCCCCCTCCAGTAGGAATAACAAAAGCCTAGGAAATGCATAGATGTGGATTTTTGAGCAGTAAGAAAAAAAACACATTTAAAGAGGAATGGGTTCTAAGTATAACCACAGTGGAGCTCACTTTTGTGGCTCATAGAGGAAAAAAAGGATACAAAGTCAAGGAATATTGAGTATTGGTGGTAAGCAAATCTCTTGCCTGAATTCACTGCAGGTGAATTACACAGGACTTCTGCTAATGAGTTCAGCAGTAGCAGAGCAGCTCTTTCTCTGGAATGCTGCCAAGCTCTAGAAAATATTTGTCGGGTTTTTTTAGACACCAAAGTGAAGTGCAACAGTTTTGGGAGCACAGTTACAGAATCCAAAGTGGGAGCAGTCTCTATCTGTGTCAGTCAAAGGAATAATCACATTTCAACAGAAACTTCCTTGCTAGGGTTTGTTCAAAGAATAAAAGCTGTCAGCATTTCGGCATACCAGTAACAAAATGGAAAACCTGTCAGAAAAATCTCAAAGCTGACTGAAGCAGTATCTCTACAGTCCCTGCAGGCAGTACTTCCCTGCATTTTCAATGAGGAAATTGAGAAGTTTCTATTTCATTTAAAAAAAGGTCAAAATCATATAAACGGGTGATGAGAAAGTTATAGTAATCAATGAAACAGGTTATCCGCCCAAGCACCAGCTTCAGCCTATCTACTCTTGAATGAGCTTGGAATAGAAAGTTACTGTATTGGGCTTTTACACATCTTACAGAGAATTCCCCCTGAGACCAAACTATCCCTTGTGTACGTGTCTGCACAACTAAACTCGTTTATGCCCCCCTCTGGAAGCTGCGGTTTCCAGGGTCTCTGTAGCCTCAGCCCACACAGGAACTCTGGCCTTTAGGTTAATAATGTGTCCCCAGATTGCTCATGCCCAACTTTTACACAATTCTGCTTCAGTCAGAGATTTGATAATGGAGAGCCAAAAGAGTGTGTAGAGCTGTGATACACAATTACGTGTTCATTTATGTATTGCATTCTAAATTTCATTTCTGGTTCTAATTAACCAATATAGCTGGCTTCATCTTGAACATCCCTTACTTTATACTATCCTAAAAGACCTCTAGATTCTTACTGATTATTTTCGCTTCACTTTTTCTGAATTGGTGTAGATAGAAGGCAGCAGCATGGCTTCCACCTCCCTGTATCTGAAATGCAGGAGTCCTGTCTGGCTCAGATAAAATCAAGCAAAAGGCCAGGGCACACGTGTTGATGATTTTGGATTGCCTGTGCTTGGCACAGTGAAAATGAGCATCAAAGCAATACTAATTTGTACTGAGACATAAAACCTCCATTGCTTTTGCATCATTCTAAACCCAAATTGTTAATAAATAATATTTTTGGTTAATACAACTATGTGAATATCTATACAAATAATTAATCAACCACCAACTCAGCTACAAGATACTTGTAGCTTAACTACCACTGCTTAGGCACTACTGGAAGCCTTCTCTTGGAAATCATATTTTCATTAGATTTTAATACATAGATATAATTAATGGATAGCTTGTCACATCTGCTCTATCTGATGATGCACTAAAAGGTGTCTGAAAAATGAAATCTATCGCAAAAGTGCCAGCTGCAAGTGGTGAACTGGAAAAACGACACATTAAACTCTTAAATGAGAAATGATTGACTCTGCATTGTAATACACATTCAGATGAACACTGCATTACTGAATTGGAGTTCATTGTGGTAAATAAGCTGGTGCTAGAGACTTGGTCTTCAAAACTCTCTGTACTTTTCTATTGTAAATCTTAAGGACAGGTCTATACAGCAAGTCTAGGTCAGAGCTGAAAAAACATCCACTGTCTGTCCACTTAATAAAATCCTTTGCTCATACCAGGATGTAACTGAGGAAGTCAGTCTTGAGATAGCGAAACCCTTTCCCACTCAGAAAGAGTTTGACCTGTACTTTTAGATATTGTGTAGAGAATAAAGGCATTCCAGGTGAGCTAAGCACAAGCTCAAGGTATGGTCAGAGGTTTCCTTGTGCACCATTGGCCTCAGACATGATTCTGCTGGGCAACAGTTCCCCTTTATAGAGAGTAAAGTTTACTGAGTTAACGACCATCATCTTTAGCAGGAAGAAGGACTGATTGCACCATTAGGAATAGGTAAAAAACAGCTTAGAAAGCTGCTTCCTTTACCTCATCCACTTAAGTAAAAAAATACGGCAGAAACATGGCTGTGCCAGCATTGAGTCAAATTTCAGTGACAGAATACAAAACCAACCTGTTTTTACCTTTAACTAGATTTGCAGTTGGTGTTTTCCTCTCAGCTGAGAGGAGGTTGCTAAAAGCTGATATGTAATGAGTAACCCAAGTGACAATTACAAAATTGAAATAGCTCAGTAGCTCAAAGATTTTGGAGCTGCCTTCTACTACTAAGTCACTCCAAACCCCATGTCTGATAATAGCTACAAGATGTATTTGGTGACTGCAACCACAGTGTGGGCTCAGGCCATTCTGCCAGCTGCAAGGATGTTTATATAAGAGATTTCAAACTGCTGACACAAAGGAGCTTGAGAGAGAACTAGATGATTAGGACCAGTATGAGGTTAGGACTGGGCAGTAAAAGATGATAATGCTGACAGAACTAAACTGATATTGAATGTGACTATAAAAATGAAAATGTAACACAGACACAACTTGTTTTCCCCTTGGATCACACAGCAAACTTACACAAAGGTTATTGTATTCATTGTCAGCATAAGAAAATGTTTCAATGCACAATTTAAATAGCTTTGCACATGTTATGTAAATAGCATCTAAACAGGTGACTCTCTTTTGACAATTGCCAAGCTCTAAATTTAGATTGATATAATTAATTATATATATACCTGGTCCACAGCCAGTAGTTTTTATTTTGGGCTTAGTGCCTCAACTGTAGATTCCAAAATGATGATGAATATGTGATCGTATAGTTAAGACCACTAAATTAATATGTGCCTTTTTTTATAGTTATTATTTTGAATGGAAATTTTAAAGAAATAAAAGGAGCTGGCAAGCATTATCCTCATGTAGTAGTGTATTAATGTATCTCTTGACAGATCAATAACAAAAATAGACTGTAGGTTTTACGTCCTTGAAGGTTGACAATACTGAACTTACAGCAATCAGCTGGATAAGCAATGGTAATGTTTTTGTTAGTTTTACACAGTCTAAAAACAAACATTTTTTTCCCAAATAATAGAATTGGAAGCCAGCAGAGCTACAATCATCCTTCAGGTTTTAATTTGCTCGATTGAGTGGAAGTTTGCTCTACATGCCCAACACCATGAACATGCAGCCTCCTCCCCTACAAAAGGGCTTTATAGCTGTCTGTCTGTGAAGAATCACAGAATCATTTAGGTCAGAAAAGACCTTTCAAGACCACTGCAGTCCAACCATTAACCTAACTCTTCCAAGCCCATGACCAAATACCATATATATCTACACGACTTTTAACTGTGTCCAGGGATGGTAATTCAGCCACCTGCCCTGCACAGCCCATTCCAATGAGGATGACGATTCCTGTCTGAGGAAGATGATAAAATATCCCAACAGGATCTAGGGAACAGACCAATTTCACACAGAGGTAAATACAAAAGGCAGACTAATGACATCCCCAATTCCTTGCAGCTTGCTGGGTTGGTACTTGGGCACCTGCTTGCCAAATCTGCAGGGCAGGCCACAGAATCAGGAGCTTAGAGTTTGGATAAACTCCAAAGGAAGAGTGACAACAGGCAACTGCATAACTAGAAGTCACATAGGAAGAAAAAGAGAGTTTAATAAATAAAAGAAAAATCAAGAAAGCAAATAGACAGAAGCTATTTAAAACAAAAACTGCAGGAAAAAACAAGCAGGGACTACAATACACAGCTACAGAAAAATGCGTAAAGGTTAAATCATTATGAAGAGGGAGAACTAGGGTAGAAATACATAAATGATTCAAAAATATTTATACTCTTTCTTTCCTTTCTTATTCAGTCTAGGATTTTTCTAATTAGCTCAGCATTTGAGGCTTTCCGTTTTGCATCTTGAGGGATGCACTTGTAGTGGGTTTATTTGGAGTATTATGTGGTATGAATACTAAATAGGTATGATTATAATTGGTTAATAGCCCAAATGCCAACAAACATGGAGCTTCTGACACAAGGACATTATGCAGGTTAGCATGTGACTCTTACCTATTAATTCATCATCAGTGGTCAATCTGCAAATAATATCAGCAGCCACCAATGAGGAAGATAAAAAACATGTTGTATAGATTTTCCTTCTCTAAATAGGGGCCTGGACAAAGTTCAGGACAGATAATCTGATCTAGGACTGATATTGCTTATTCCTTAATTAACAAGTTTTTTAGAGTCTGATAAAGGAGAGAGCCTGTATCTGCAGAGTTATCAGTCTGATGTTTCCAGCATGTACTAAGATGACTTAAAGGATGGTTATGGGAAGATGGAAATGGACAAAAGTTAAAAATTATGAACACAAATGAGGTAAAAAGAGACTACTGAGCTGATAAACAGTTTAAGTAGCTTTCTAGCGAAGGGGAAGGGAAGTTGGGCTTTTTATACATGTTAAATAACCTCAAAAAGACAGGTTTAAACCCTACTTCTGAAGATATATCTAGTAAGACTTAAAGAGGAAAAAAAATCCTAATAAATCTATGCCTAAGAGTATCTGTAGGGACATAAAACTGCTAAAGCTGCAAAATCCTCTTAAAACAGCCCAAACCTAGATGTATTAATAGCATGATGTAGTGTTCTCGTTGTTCCTGTAACCTACGATTGCAGTGACATTGCCAGAGGATAAGCAAGAGCAGCCTAAACTTCTACATGCTGAATAAGTTCTATGTTCTCTGTTGCTGTGGGGATTTCCTAGTGTGAAATCTGCAGGATACAGGTGACCCTTTTCCTTAGCACAATGTGGGTGAGCCTGCTGAGTTTGACACGGCTGTGCTGGCAGCCCGCAAACCTGGCTATTTGGGGCTGATCTCCCTTCTGCACTGCAGGGAGTGCCTCAAATGATGGATGTCCCCAGGGAAACATGGGTCCCTCCTGAGTAGCCCACATTTACGACTGTAGCAGCTCTACTCCCCCAATTCCTCAATAATGGTGTGCTGAAGATTACTGCAGTGGATTCCAGAGTAGATCTTTGTGAAGAGACCCACTCAAAGTCAGTTGAGAAGTGGGAAAAAATGGCTAAATGGGATTAACCAGGAGGTACTTCTTGAAAGACAGCAGGATGGAATGGAAGCCGTCCCCATACAGCTAAAGTGGTGATGGGGACTTACTTGTAAGTAAAAAATAGCTGAGCCATGTCCTTTGGCTTGGAGAACACCAGGCACTCTGAAAAATGGAAAATTTATTGCTTTTTCCTATTTTAACATCCTCTTCAGCAGTCAGTAGTTCCACCTTGGAAGAGCACCAGTGCCTCTATGCCAACTTTCAGTCTGGTATATATTAAACCAATGGAGATAGGCATCTCCAGGAAATTGATTTTATAATGAGAGTAGCACAGTGCTAACTGTAGTGGAACTCCAGAATGGCTTTCCAATTGATAATAAAAAACTCAATCTTCAGCCCAGGGGTGATAAAGTATTTAACACTAATAATTCCAGTACTCAGCAGAGACTAAATTCTTTCTTTGTCTTGCCTTGCCAAATGAGGGAATGGAAATCTGAGAGTAGTTCTTGTTCTCATAATCCAGTTTAAGGGCAAAAGAAGAGGTACCAGACAATACTTGTGGGATACAGGAAGAAAACAAATTTGGCAAAGGCTCCTTAAACAGCAATCACTGCATCAGTTCTCTGTACAATAAATGGCAATCACTAACAGAGGTGTTGCAGAGAAAATGGAACTTAGAAGAGTGCTTTGTTTTTCTCAGAACAAAGACTTTTAAACTCTTGTTAAAGTAATTTCTCAAAAGGCTTTGTTGAGCCTTGTCCATCTATATTTGAGAAATGAACTTGAGGATTACAAAAAAGGTTTTGGTGCCAGAATGTGCTACTCATGGCTAGCAGATGTAAATTCTTTTAAAGAGTTAAGTGTTTTAAGGTTAAGTGTTAAAGTCGACAATTCTAAATAAAACCTCTGTTTTCTCATAAAAAACCCCCTAGCAATTTAATTATAATAATTAAAAAACCACGATATTATATGAAATCACAACACTATAAATACACTACAAATATCTGTTCTTACAATGGTCCAAAAGCTGTAGGACAGACTAAATTTTGTAGAAGAAATCTGTTTCATCCATTTCATTTTGGTTCAGTTAACTTCTATGGCATACAAAGCTAAAAGAAAAGCACGCAGTGCTTCATTCAGCATGTAGATACTCCAAATTGCTCTAATGAATTGAGGGTTTTTATTTTTCCTATCTTCATTAACTTGTGCACAAGCTGATGTACTGAGGATGCACAGCTCTGTACATGCATATGCAATGGACTCTTTCACATTTAAGAACAGGAAATTTACTAATATATATTCTTTTAAAAAGATATTCCCTAGCTAAATTAAAGAGACAAGAACATTCCAATATCCATTTCATATTTATATTGTATTCTTAGCACAGTGAATTTGAATAGTGTAATAGTAAGTCTTTGAATTTGGATAAGGCTCCGCTTCATCATTCTTAAATGTCTTTCAAAGGGCACTGTCAGTTTGAAAAGGATACTTTTATAAAATACCTCTGCTTTAAAAAAAACCCAAAAAGCATTGTCTGGATCATCTGATTATTTTATAAAATCTAAAGGATGTTGCTGCTTTACGTTAGTATATAATATTAGAGAATTGTTACGCAGTCCTCCACTTCAGAATTCCCATGTAATAGAATAATGCTGTAATATTCCCATTTCACTTACTTCAGTAGAATAGATGTCTTGATTTCACACATTATAGAAATGTACCTAAATATGTTGAAGAAATATGTCTGTCGCTCTGAACTGCTACAGTATTCTTTTCCTTTTGGATTATGTTTGATCCTTCAAAGAGCACACTTCACACCTTTAATTGCTTTATTTCATTCAAACAAGTCTTGATTTAAGGTCAGTATAAGATAATACGTCCTTTAGGGAACACTCCACTGCAGTGCAGAGTTTTGCTAAGATCAGACAGGCTGTGCCCTTGGCCTTTTGGGAATTGCCCCCAGTTAGTTTAGCTTACAAGCCATTCTATTCATGCTTCTCATCAATGGTCTCTTTTTTCCTAAGCTAATGACAACCTCATGAAGCAGTATTTCTCTCATGTCTGTAAGAAAAAACCAATTGCCATAGCTACAAAAGCCACTCACACAAATGCATCATCAATTGGCTTCGTGGTGTTAAACTGTGGATCCAAAGGTGTTGTAAATTACTTCATTATTAACCTGTTCACATATTAGCTTTACTAGGAGCCAGGATAGTAAAAGCAGTTACCATGTTTAGAACAGGACTTGATCCTGAGAGATGCAGACCTGCTGAAATTTCTGCAGGTCTGTTGTCTCTTTGTTCAGCTCTCAATCCCTAATCATCACAGTGCATGCTGGGCACAAACAGCACTTTAAATATACATGCCTTATAAAAGCATCAGTCTAATACTTGACATAGCTGTCCATTTCCCCTTAGCAAATGTGCTTTGCCAGCCTCTCTTGGATCTTATTTTTGAAGCATCTATTTTACTGAGACTATAAAAAGCCTTTTGGGAACTCAACCCAAAGAATTCTGTTGAGCAGCAAATGAGATTCTTCTCTATTAGTGATTTATAAAGCTGATGCAGACAAGTAAATGCATCTAGTATTCGTCATATGCTTTACATATTTGTCCATCCATGTTGCATAAAGAGGCGTGTGTGTGTAGATATGATTTTTTTTTAAAATACTAGCAAACTTTGTAAATAATAAACTTTCTCAGATTTCACGCTAATCAAATTACTTCTTGCTAATAGGTATCCACAGAGGCTGCTCCCCAGGTTTCCTAATTTTGCTCATTATGTTCTCTAATTTTTCCAGAGAGACAACTTAAGCAACTATTTGATACACAACGGCTGTACCCAGCTGGCTTTCACTTGAGCAGTTCCTTTGATACAGCATCACATGATGATACTCATTACTTCAGATAAATTATTCAGAAACTCCCAGATGCAGTGTCCTGCAGTTCACTAAGCTATAGTAGAGTGTTGCTAAAGTGTGGTGCTTTTATATCAGAAACAGATCTGAATTTGTGAGTATTATCTACTCCTAATAAGCCAAAAAAATAATCCATGTACTGGGTTAGCAACTTGCAATTAAACATTCGCATTTTCTCAAAAAGCTCCTTTAGTATGAAGATGGTTTTCCTTTGCACATTGCTCCCTAAGTTTACTCAGGGGATATAACATGGCTGTGTTCTATTTCCTGTAATTCTTAAAATGTTAACCTTGAAAACCAGTTTAATGTTTTTATTGTTACTTCAGTAGTCATGTTTCACATTTCAAACCTTATGAGAGGACGAAGTTAGCTTACATTTATCCCCAGATTGTTAGCATTTCTATAGAAGTTCTTTAATGTTCTCAGGTGAAGAGATAATATCTGTAAAATTAATTTCAGAATTAAAACATATATATATTAAAAAGTTGCCTTTGCAGGCAGTGCTTAAATACTACTGAATCCAGAGCTCTATCCCAGCATCACTATATTGCCTGTCAGAATAAACCACAATATATTCTAGAAAATATTATCAAAGCAACTAAGTGAAACCAGAAGCCTATTGCCTAACAAATTTGTCTGTTGTCTACCTCTACAAAGACCTTCAGCAGCACAGCATCAACAGGAGGTTGCAGGGGAGTAGAGGTAAAGGGCAAGTGTAAAAGTCTAGTTTTGTCTTGTGAAAGAAAAGGAAGGTACTGGCTGTTGCTGCTGCCTCAGGCCAACACTGTGGGGGACTCCACACTAAACCAAATTCTCTGACAATTACCCAGCCTGCTTAGACACCTCAAGACCTATAAATGGGAAAAGTTTCCCTAGATGTTGCCAACACTAAAGTGGGAATTGTCTCACATACTGCAAAAAACCCCTGTGTGACTCTCACTCAGGGTCAACTCCCACTGTACAGCTGACTGGGAGGACGGGTGGAAGGGAAATTCATCTGATTTAGCATAAAAGCTAAGGTTAGGATGAAACGCTCTTTGGAGGTGCCAGTAGCTACAGAGAGCCATGGTGTCCAGCTCTGCTTCTCAAAATCCCACTTTTACATTGCTAACTTAGGCCAGCTGGTCTCATTTCTGTGGAGTAATTAAATTCAGCTAATTAAACTGAGCTGCTGTTACCATGCATTCCTAAAGGCTCTGTTTCAGAAACCAAATGACTGTATTAACTCTTCTTTTTAAGCATTATTTCAGTCCATATCGCTGGTGGATAAGAGTATGCAAACAGTCATCTTAAAGGATCAAGCAAAAGGAAGGTAAATAAAAATTGCCACAGATTCCTTCTCAAGATACTGTGATTTTGAAGTCAGCTTCTCGATTCTGAGATACTGATTAAAGACTCTAAGAGCTTATTCTAGATAATAAAATTAAAGCTGCCTGTGAGAACCTGAACAGCTATCTCATAATACTGCATGATAAAAGGGCAGGTGAATTTTAATCTTCATAAATGCAAAGAAATGCACAAAGGGAAAAATAATCCTAAATACGAATACATACACACATACATAACTATAGGCTCTGAAGCAGTCAGAGTAAAGATCTTCAAGGCGCCAACTTAAGCACTGTGGTTTTCAAAAAGCAAACAAAATGTCAGCAATCCCATGAAAGGAATTGAGGTCAAGACAGAAAACACTATCATGCCATCAGTAGTGCAATCACATCCCACGTACTGCGTGTAGTTCTGGTCATTTAACCTGAAAAGCATGTAGTGGAGCTAGCAGAGGTACAGAAGGTCACAGCCACTGTCATCAGGGGCTTGAAGAGCTTGCTTGCAAATGGGAGATTCAGTGGACTAGGATTTTCCTGCTGGATTTTCCAGCTTGTTGTAGGGGGGTTGGACCAGGTGATTTTTAGAGGTACCTTCTAATCCAATACATTCTATAATTCTATGATAACAATAATGGCATATGAAATCAATACTGATATTAATAAAGGGCAAAAAGAATTATTAATAAGGACTATGTATAAAAACCCCCAAGCTCCAACACATGATTATCTGGTGAAAACAGCAGCCAGCACAGAAAAGGGTTTGGGGTTTTTTTTTCTATCTCCTGCTCCCTTCCCACCCGTGGAACACATATCTAAACCATGCATCCCACTGCCCCAGGGGACTGGGAAAGAAGAAAGTTTAAAGCTTGTTAATAAGTAATTAGTAATTTGTAAAGAATAGTGAAGCACAATGATCCTTAGGAGGCCTCCAGCTCAGAGACTCTTTAAGATACTGAGAGATTCAAAGTAGGAAGGTGTGAGAGGGAAGAGATTTGTTTCTTGTAGTCTTTCCCAACCATCTGCTCTGAGTGGTACTCAGACAGGATACAGGTTAGGCAGAGAGCTATTCTGAGCCACTAAAGCAGACCTTATGTTCTTACTATGTATTCTTCATATGTGTAAAATAGTAATTTATCTTTATTCACTACAAGATCCAACCAATCTTTCAGCTATGAAATCACAAAAAAAAAAATAAAAAATCTGGAATTCTTATTCTATCATTCTAATATAAACAATTCTAATTCACTTAATAACATATTCTTGTTTAAAAATAACTTGGATACTTGTTAAACATAAATAGAAAACCATGTTTCATTTGTCCAGGAATAAAAGCAGCTTTCAGACTATGCGTGTATCTGTTTTTTTGGGTCAATATCAGACAGAAGTTTAGACCAAAAAGACTTCAACAGCTTGTCATCCAGACATGGAGTAAAACTTTTTTGTGTGATCATACTTTCCTAGTTCTAACTGAATCCCATGAAAACTACCAACACTGGATATTCCTGAAAGTACTGCAAAGCAGAGACTTGCTTTTATACAACCCTAGTACGTTGTCCTGAGACTGAAGGTTTGAGCAAGTCATCTTTCCTTATCTTCAAAGAATAAATAACTTAATAAATGATTTACGCCAAGGCATGAGTACAACTTCAAATGATGACAAAGCCCATCATACAAGCAGCATTCTGTAAAATCCAAGCTGAGGTAGGCATTCCATAGTGATTACAACTGAGTCATAGCCACATATGATTTTGATTTTAACAGCAGCATGGAATCTTGCATCTTTTGTTGGGAGCTCTCACTGTAGCATGACAAACCCCCACACTGTACGAGCTGTGCAGCCTAGGAACACCTGATCACTGTTATCCCCTTAGTTCACCTCTGATGAGCAATTCCCAAAGGCAATGCATTAAGTTTGTAGAGAAAATATTTCTCTGGCATTGCATTCAAAGATTTACAGTGATGGGCATACACTACATAGAAAGGGATCTCCCAAGAAGAAATCTCCAATTCTTTGAACCAGTTTAAAGCTTATCTTGCTTTGCTTGGTGTTGCAAAATTCTGTGTTCATGAATATATGCAAAGCCGAACTAGCATTTGGTCACACATAATGTTTGAAAAATAAGAGCTGGGAATGAGTTCTCAGAAGGATCAGATCCATAGTGGCACTATTTCAACCTCAAATTCAGCACAAGTCTGTACAAAATCTCAGCTGATGGAATCCGAGTCATATGAAAGGCAACGTGCAACAGCTAAAGCTGAAAAGCAATATTCCCAGTTCAAACATATCCTCTCGGTTGCACATGACGGAAATGAATTTCAATACTTTGCTTTTCTTATATAGCTCCCTACAGCAACATCAGTGGGAGATCTGCATACATAAGGAGAGCAGAATAGCAAAACAGAGAACCAGTGGCTCAGAAGTTATGGTGATTAGAATGGTAGAAACAGCTAGTTCAGGTCAATAGGACATGAAACGAGCATTCCCTCACTACTGCCCAAAGCAGCATAGTGTAGGATGAAATCGACCACAGTAATCACTGTGAATGCACTCTGAAATATGTGCAAATTCATTAACACTGCATAACATTGCACAAGCAACAGGACGGTAAAGCACAATTAACTTTTTAATGCAAATTCCCTCAAACATTCAAAATAGTTCTTATAGTGTTTTCAAGCCTTCTGTATTTGTAATAACAATGCCTAACTTCATTACGATGGCAAAACCAGGGTACATCCGTTATCCCAGGAAAAGAACAGGTATCTGTCATTATGTCCTTCTTTCAGATTAACAAGAAATATCCTGTGCACTCTAAATATTCTATCTGGGCTTTCTATCAATCTGCTTATTACTAAAAAAATATCCCAAGGGAAGAAAAAGTCACTATATTTTTGTGAATCTCAAGAACAAATGAAGAAAACATGAGCAGAGCAGTAATCCAGAGATTATGGTTGGCAGAGAAATGCATGTCGGATGGGGTGTTGGATTTTGGTTTTTTGGTTCCAGTAATCACGGGGAGAATGCCAGCACACATGCAATTTGCCCATCAGCCATTAATTGTCAGTGAATGCTGCCACAGTCATTCAAAACCATTAGAAGTGAGAGAAAGAAAATATATCACAAAGGCATACACAATCCAGCATAAACCCTGTCAGCACACAAATTTTAAATGTAGATTGCACTGCCTCCAGAACACACACTCTCTGGAAAGAATATTCATGAAGAAGTAATTACAATATTTGGTGTTGCATAAACAAAATCTCAAAAAGCATACTCCTCATCTGAATACGGAATGTTTCAAGGCAATCAGCAATGGCAGCCCACACTGAGAAAAAGGCAAAACCTCTTTCTCATAGGCAATGCATCTTTCTGCTTAATCCAAAGCTCTTCTGTAGATTTCAACAGAAGCCATTCAGTAGGTTTTGGAGAAGTGCCCCCTCACCATTCACCAACTGGACAGTCGATACAGACTTCTTAATCATCTTGTACTACTGTAATTTCTAATTTTTCAGATGCTTAAGGAGATGAAAGCATGTTTTTTAAAATGACATTAAACAGGTTGCTCAGAGATGTGATGGAGTCCTCATCACACCCAAGATCAGTCTCTTAGAAATCTGTTCTAGGTGAAGATGTCCCTGCACACTGGAGGGTGGTGAATCAGAAATTTTTTATACTGAAAATTAATATATGAATTCCAACAGTCAGTGTAGTAAGCAGCAAGAAGGCAACATTGTCCTGCATACCATCATCATTACACAAGGGCAAGAAAAGTCCAAAACCACAATTTAACTTCTCAAAAATTTCCACTGACATTTAATGAATAAACTAAGTTATTCAACAGATGTCAAATATGGCACTGTAAGACTAGACACCATAGGGAAGCATGAGAAGGCTTCAGAGAAGAAATTAAACATGATAAAATCCTTCAAGAAAGCAAAAGCAAAAGATATGAAGGGAATAGAGTATTGTGTCCAGTTCTGGGCCCCTCAGTTCAGAAGGATACAGAGCTGCTGGAGGGTGTCCAGCATAGGACAACACCTCCCTTATGAGGAAAGGCTGAGGGAGCTGGGTCTCTTGAGCTTGGAGGAGAGGAGGCTGAGGGTGACCTCATTAGTGTCTATAAAATATGTCAGGGGTGGGTGTCAGGAAGATGGAGCCAGGCTCTTCTCAAGGTCATCTGGTGACAGGACAAGGGGCAGTGGGTTCAAGCTGGAACACAGGAGGTTCCATATGAATATCAGAAGGAACTTCTTCCCAGTGAGGGTAATGGAGCATTGGAACAGGCTGCTCAGGGGGGTTGTGGAGTCTCCTTCTCTGGAGATGTTCAAGACCAGCCTGCATCTGTTCTTGTGTGACTTGGTCTAGGTGATCCTGCTATGGCAGGTGGATTGGACTAGATGATCTTTCCAGGTCCCTTTTGATCCCTAATGATTCTATGATTCTATGAATAAAACAAAGAATGTTCGAACAATTTTGAAAGTCACCTGTGTCATGAACAGGTATTTTATGTCATGACTTTAACAGTTGAGAAGCCATATAACTTAAGGGCTTTCCATACCAGTTCTCAGTACTCATCAGAGCAACACTATACAGTCTTGTGTATTAATGTTTGCCTCTTGCAAACAGAGGCATATTCTTGAGCTGTAAAGAGGCAAAAGAGGTTAAATCATGGTGGAGACAGAATGCTCAAGCAGCAACATCATAGCACAGAAAAGGACCAGAGAACTGAAGGATATAAAAGTACCTGGAAACATCTTTCTATTTGAACAAACTGAACTACCAGAAAACAACATCAGTTTTAATGATTACTAAATGAAGGCTACAACCTGCAATAGCCAAATGACCTTCCCTGCCATTAACCCACTGGAAAAACAATGAGGAGACCGAAAAGCCTACAAAATCTCTTCACCTCCAAACCACCAATGATGGCAGAGCCTTCCTACATGCACAGTTGAAGAAGGAAACAAAATGATCCTTCTAGTACAATGGGGGAAACCAGAAGACCAGACTCAGACAGAAACACTTACAAGATGAATGTCTGAGTAGACAAAATGTATCAGTCCCAAAATAGCTAAAGCTGCCCTCATTAACCCTGTTTGTAGCAGTGGAAATTTCTAACAAGCTGACACAGTTGAAGACATGGTAGAGGTCAAGCAAGAAGCATAGTATGAAAAGCGTGAGCTCCATCTTGTGAGAACAGTGACAGACACTTTCAGATTTAGTTGTTCAACATGACCTTGATGGGATCCTGTAGTATCTCTAGCAGCATTTAATTATGAAAGTGATATACAATTATTGTGTAAGCTTTTTGGACAGAAGGAACACAACTTTCAACTATGGCTTCAATGATTCTGTTTCTCTAATAAGAAAACTGGAATCACTGAAACTTTCTTAAAGGAACAAAAAATGCATAAAACCTTGCTCCCACAAGTATTCTGTTATACATGATAAACTGTAACTATCCATTCTATAAGCAATTCCATCACAGTCAGAACTGAAAAATAAAATAAAACTATCTAAAGCTAAAAAAGTGACTGGATTTTTTTAAAGTTTGTTTGAGCAAAATTACACTGAAATAAAAGTCCAATGTCCTGTACATTTCACCATGCACATGAAGAAGCTATAGCTCTTCAGAGTTATCTGCAGAGTCAAGAAAAGAAGCATTAGCACTGAAGTACCACTACAGGAAACATGAGGGTAACAGAGCATTGGAACAGGCTGCCCAGAGTGGCTGTGGAGTCTCCTTCCCTGGAGGTGTTCAAGACCCACCTGGATCTGTTCCTGTGCAGCTTGGTCTGGGTGATCCTGCTGTGGCAGGGGGATTGGACTGGATGATCTTTTGAGTTCCTTTCCAATCCCTAATGATTCTATTTAAGTTATCATCAGTGAGATGTTATCTATGTCTCAGAAAGGACTGCTCATTGGCTTTGTTGTTACTGGTTTTGACAAGAAGATATGACTTTTTTCTTCATGCACTAGAAGGAAGAGAATCCAGTGTAAGAACTGGATGTTACTCCTTTGTACAGGGCAGCTCCATAGGCAGCCTTCTGATCTCAGGAATTTACTAGAATCTAGCTACAATGGCTACAGAAATACGCACATAGGTAGAAATGCAAATAAGGCTCATTTGCATCTGTGTATAACAAGTGCTACGATTATCTGGAATCCCTCTGCATTTCTACGGCCTTTTCCTTTTCACAGTTGTATAGTCAACAAAGGTTCAGTACTTCACCAGAATGTATAATCAAAAAGTATTATTTTGATGACCTTAGACTAAAATCTGTAGAATTTAATTTAAAAAAAAAAAAGATTTTATGTTTAAAAGACACAGATTCTAACACTTCCTATCAGGATTCCAGAATCCTGCCCAAGCCCTTTATTCCTGCCTTTACTAGGCATAGAATTCCTTTCCTATCCAGTGAGATTTTTCTCCTCCTTAACTTTCTGTGCTGAAATACTCATGTTTTAAGATTCTGAAAATGCATTTCTTCCCTTCCCAACTGTTCTCTTGTAGCCACCATCCCCACACAAAATGCCTATGCATTCCTCCCACTTGGACAGATACTCTTCTCAAAATGCTTCAGATGTTACCATGCTTTTTTTTCCCCTCTCCCACAATCAGTGATTATCTGCCTCTGGGTCCGCAGGGGTATTAGTCACGAAAGACAGCGGCTTTATAAAGTACTGCATTATCTGTCACATCTTAAACACAGGACATCTGTGCTCAGAAAGGATTTTCCAGTTCTGTTTAACAAGGATTCCACCACTCACTTCTAGGAGTTTAGAACAGAATCAAACTGTAGGTCTCACAGAAGTGAAATTTCAAGATCTTATTTAAAGCATATTACAAAAATAAAAATGGCAGCCAGGAAGTCACAAGTCTATGAAGTTCAGTTGATACTAAGAAGGAACCTTGTATTTGTGAAGCTTGACTACTGAAGGTACATAAAAGCTTGGATTCATCTTCACTTGTCTATAAATGCATTGTATTACAAGCAAAGAACAATCAAAGGATGTTGAAAAAAGAATTAAAATAATCTGCATTTATAAATATCAGAAAATTAATGAGAGTTACTAGAGAATTTAGCAAGTTATTATATTTCTTATCTGGTAGAGCTGTGCTTTGAAATTATTGCCAGGAATTACCCAACAGGTCTGCACAACAAGGAAAACTTTCCACCAAAGAACACTAAAGTGTTTTTAACTTCTAAATTCAATGAAATTGCTGACCTTCTGGATGAAAATTAAATGAGGTAATTATGGAGATTAATTTTTTAAAAAGAAGATTGCCATTCCTTTTTCATTAATTATCTCTGTTAAAAACAAGAACTTCCATAAAAAAGCCAGAGGGAGAAGAAATAATAAAAATGATGGTAGCTGGACATATTCTAATGAATATAATCCCACAAGCCACTCTTTGTTAAATCTGTCATGCCTCATTGCCACTGAGAATTCAAGGATTGAAGGATTAAAGCTATAGAAAGAATAGGATTAAAAATAATTTATTCCGATTTCTATTTATGATTAAATAATATTGCAGGAAGAATTTCAACCTTTTGTTCTTTATTGGCATCAAGGCCTTGGGTATGATCTTTGCTAAATATGGTGGTGTGAAAAGATCTTCTTTCAGGATTTCCCACATTGGAGCACTTCCTGCAATAGTCCTTTTAGGAATATTTCCAACTAATTCCATTCTAACTGACACACAATGCTTACATTTTAGTAGCAAACATCAACTTCTCATACACAGTGAGAATTTTGCTACTTGCTTCAGTGGTGAGTGGAATCCAATTTCTAGCTCATTAAAAATATGAATTCTTAAAACTGTCCCTGTTTCCTATGATGAGTTTTTAAAAAGTCTCTCAAACTGCCTTTCTAAATTTCATTACCCATTTCAGCTTAGCCAGTTAACGTGGAAGTAAAGTGAAAAAAGGATGCTATTACAAAGTGGATGTGAAGAGCTCCACCAGCACCAGCAGAACTCAAGCTACCATAGCCATTCTGTTGTGTTCATGTAGCCATGGAACATGTTTCAGCTGCAGTGTACTTTGAAGTGTACTACCACATTAGCTCCAGTTTGCTGGCTCTGTTTTGGTGTCCATCAGTGGCAAATTATAATTTGAAAAGAGTTTTACTAAATAAGACATCCTTTAATGTCATTTTAAAAATGAGTTATTCATTGCATCTTCACTGAAGCACGTGCTGCATTTTTACCATGAGCACTTATGATACATGTTATAATAAAGACTTAAACTGTAAAAGGCAATATATAAAAAGAAGACTTCATATCTCCATGCATTTTTTCAGCTGAGAATCTCAGAGGATTTTACAAGCTGGTAAGGTTCACAGCTACATGAAAGGTGTTTACACAATCCTCTTTCATAAAACACTGAAACTTGACATGATTTTTTTTCACATCATCAAGAACCAATTCAAATGAAAGCCTGTGATTTTCCTCAAGGATCACAGGGCAGGTTAGTAGCTTCCTCAGCCTACATTTAGCAATCTAAAACACTCAGGTCACTAGAAGGATTGCTGTTGGGCTGACAGTACCTGTACAGGCAGGGACCCTTGCAGCCTGTGAGCTGTGTCAGCAGGCAGCCACAGGATGCCTCCAGGTCCCAGGCATCTCCCTATTTAAAGACACCATCTGGGTGATCAAGGAGAGCAGTCAGTGCAAGACAGCCAAGTGCTAGCTGAACAATTAAGGAAAACAGATTTTCCCCCCACCCTGCACTTCTATTCATTTTTGTCCTTGCAATTA
The DNA here is from genome assembly GCA_013397515.1 of Upupa epops. Lineage (NCBI taxonomy): Eukaryota > Metazoa > Chordata > Aves > Bucerotiformes > Upupidae > Upupa > Upupa epops. The sequence goes on along the minus strand of VZRI01007955.1, from coordinate 67,769 downwards.
CCAACTCTATTTAAGATTAAGATTAGTACTCTACAGGGATTTGTATGTTGGAGACGGAGAAACTATAATGGTCCTGAAAGCAAAGTAATACTTAATAGTCCATTACAGCTTAAGGGATTTGTCTGTCACATTGGTAAGTGTGCTCCAAGGAATTACTGCCTGCACCTGTGACTGCTCCCAGGGAAATACCAGCAGGTTGCCCAGGGCTGGCCAGGGGCTGGCCTCAAGGCATAGACAGCCAAGGTATGTACATATAGATGGCTATTTTGTCCTAAACCTACTTACTCTTATAAGCCGTGCTGCTGCAACCAGTTTGTCCAGAGAAGAATATTATAAATCTCTCAGGAAGAAACATTAATGAGGTGGCCCCTTTCTTATTTTTATTATTATTACTGTGATTTTGGCATTGAAGTAGGTCTTTTTTTTGTCAATGAACACTCAGCTGGTGTTGCCAACACAAAATGCCCATCCAAAGGTCATGACACTTCAAGAGAGTCATTATTTTTAGATGATTGGACTTTACAGCCTTAAAGGTCTCCTTCCAAAATAATTCTGTGAATCCAAAACTGAGAGGGGAAAAAAACCATGTTCAATCTGTACTTAAATGACAGAAAAAATTAATTGTGATCAATATTATAAGTAATTCCAGCTCCATTACATAAGTGGTGGCATTATATACTCCTTAAAAACTGTGCTAATAATCTGCAAAAGAGAGTTCTAAGAAAAAACTCTGTGGTTTAAAAGTGCATATTCTTATCATACGGAAACACCTGGACTTAAGTCAAAACTGGAAATGAATTTGGTATTCTGTCAGTCCATTTCCTAATTCCTAGTCATTTGTTCATATCACAAAGCCACCAGGCACGAGTGCATGATGGGCAGTCCCTTCTCAGAAATGACTCAGGCCTGGAACAGGAAAGGTTTTGATTTCTGAATTGAAAAGCACTTGCAGAACAGTATCAGAAGTTTGCAGCAAAATTACTCATGTGTGCCTGGTGCTCTCAGCTGAACTCTGTAAGCAATGCTTACTTGCCCTAGGGAAAAAAAAAACCAACACCTCAACAGTCTGTGGCACAGCAACTCATCCAGAGAAGATGGCTTAAAATCTGTTGCTCTTGTATCTTCTGTCTTGATTAGTCTGACATAATATTCTATGCCCCATGTGGCAGATGAACTTACTCAACACGGTTTTCTCACTTGCAGGTTGGTATCTTTTCCCGGCCACACTAAAGAAAATTTTTGGGCTGTAAAATAAACAAAATGGATCCCCACACATTTTTTTCAGAAACACTGTATAAACAACATCCTCAAGAGAGATGTAGAGGAGGTCAGACTCTAGCTCTTAGATTGATGTGATACTTCAGAACCTTGAGTATTTTTCTAAGCTCTGGAGAGAATCAAGACTTGAGATGAAAGCTCATGATTAACCTTTCCTCTTTTCTGCCTTCAGCTACCTATCTCTCCTCTACATAGCCTTATTGGCTTGCTGTACTCTATTTCCTAACCACAAATAAATTCCCCACCAGGAACCTTCATTCCCTTTGAGGGATGAAGTCACCACCTATCAGATGCTGAAGCAAGTACCTAGGAAGTGCCTCCATCAGTTATGATGGGGAGATTTTTGCTATTCCCTTCAGAAAGAGAACACCTCCTTGGCCATCTCCACATGCACGATGCTTCCTTTCCTGTTTGAAGTAATTTAACATGTCCATACTGGGACAAAGGAGTTCTGTATTTTTCATGGAAAAGGTTATCTGGTGTTTATACTCCATGCTCCGGACAGCTTCAGAGAAGAGTCAAACCCACTTCAAATATTACTGAAATTTCACATGAGATGGACAGGTGGATACACAGAAAGTTTTCAAAACATGTTTGACACAGTTTTTGAATAACAGAGGCCAAATTAAATTTTAGTTAATTTCATGGCTGCCATGAACCATGGACTGAAAACAGTGTTATAGACAGACACTTTTGTGGCCTTTATTTATTTGTGGTTTAGTCATAGGACAAGGGGCAATGGGTGCAAGCTGGAACAGAGGAGGTTCCATATAAATATCAGAGGGAACTTCTTCCCAGGGAGGGTAATAGAGCACTAGAACAGGATGCCCAGGGGGGTTGTGGAGTCTCTTTCTCTGGAGACATTCAGGACCCGCCTGGATCTATTCCTGTGTGACTTGGTCTAGGTGATCCTGCTGTGGCAGGGGGATTGGACTGGATGATCTTTCAAGGTCCCTTCCGATCCCTAATGATTCTATGATTCTATATATTATATATTAGTATTAAGCTAAAACTCTCCAAGATGACTTTCCTGAAAAAATAAAGTTATGAGCTGCTAATGAGATAAGCCAAGGTGTCTTTGCATATATTCATGTCTCATTTGTATAAAAGCCTTGTTTTATATGGTGTTCTATGTAATAACTAAAGACATTCCAGCATCAGAAGAAAAGAAGCTATGCTGGTACAAAGTATAAGAAAGAGACTCTCAACATATTTCTAACAGCAAATACAATTCCCTGGAAACAAGGTTTAAAATAGAAGTGCTAGTGGACCCTTTACCACAGGGGAACAAACAGTGCCATGCAACTAGGAATGCAACTAGCACTTAGCATTAGATATCAGTCATGGCTTGTATAATTTTAGTTCTTGTTTTGATCAAGGCAAAAGTTACTTTTCTGAAGATATCTTTCTACTGTGGTTTCCTGGGGAAATGAACTCTATAGGTTCTTACCATCTGTCTGTTCACCATTTTTCTCTGTTAAATCCTGAATTTATTGTTAGTTTCCAACTAAATTTAGCCAAGATACAGATATCTCAAAGATAAATACATTGCCCCTGCATGAGATAATATTATACCCTGAGCTCAGCAGGTACTGTCTGGCCTGTGCAAGTCAATGGTTTACAGAGAGAACTTAAAGGAAAAAAACACCTTTAACAAACTGCTGAGAGAAAAATTTTTAGGAAGCAATGTGCAGAATATCTCAGTGAGAGACACAGTCATGCAGCACTAGACAAAATGCAAGAGCTAGCCTTCTCTCCCAGTTGGTATTGGGATCTATCTATTCAACAGAAACAGGGACTTGATCTGGAGCTGCAGGAATTCTTGCTAATGCTTTGTCCACTTAACACTGTAGGACACTTCCTCCTCATTCCATGTCCTCCTCTACTCATGTACATAATCACAGAATTACTTTGGTTGGAACAGACCTTTAGGATCATCAAGTGCAATCATTGACCCAGCACTGACAGGTCATAGCTAAGAGAGCGCTGCTCTAAGTTTTACATGTAAATCTGTGATATGGATTCATCCCAGTCAGCCAGAAAGTGTCACACTCCTTTGTGCTCCAAGTTGCTTAAAAGTTTTGGTTCAGATCTCAGGTCTGTTACTACTTCAGTCCAAAGAAAACCTGTCTGTAGATATGTAACTTATATGCTACAAATTGCCACTCATAAATGTATCCATATAGTTCGTTATAAGGTCCAACACTTGGTTTCCACTGAAATATGTATAAGGATATCAATAAGTAATGCTTTACCCACAAAACCAGCATGCCTGTGCAGCAATTGCATCTGTGAAGCAAAAGTATGAGGGGTTGATATGTCACAGTGAAGAATCGGTAAACAATGGCAAATTATTTCTTATTGTGTTTCTGATTTACTTTGAATTGCAATGACGGTTAGAGTCATGCATACATATAACTATGGAACTGCTGGAACTTACTGAAAGGAAGGAAATGTATGAAGACAGCCATTCTGCAGTTCGATTGTGACAGAAAAGCTCAAAAATTCTGTTTAAGTAAGAAAACTTGTGGCTAAAAGTAATGAAAACTGCTTATGTCATAAAGCAGTCTAAGCACTTTATTTTTTTTATGAAAAGAAATATTGATATTCACTTTGAATTAAAAGAAGAAACCAAGTGCTTCAGTTTTGACACCATTTCTTACATGTTGCAAAATCTTTAAAAGTGGAAAGAAGAATTATTTATAAATAAACTGGTTTGAAACACATTTGTAATATTCTCACAATTAAATGATAATTGTGGGGATTAATGATATTGCAAATTTTTTTCATGACCTATTTTTAGTCCATATAAATTACCTTCTCAGTGGAAGAATAAAATTATCAGCAAATATAAAGGAGAAGAATGATTTTTAAATCTCGCTTTTCAAAGCAGCACAGTAGGTTGAATTTTATGTATAACAACACAAATATTACCTTATAAATCAACAGGACTTCTTTGTATAGGATTTATTTAATGGTTGCTGAATTTAAAATTATACATGTAATGTTTGTTATGTGTTTTTAACTTCAGCAAGAAATTTAAACTATACTAAATGTAAGTGAGAAGAGAAAGATGGTCCTAGATTTTATTTACATCATGCCAACAGTCAAACAAATGTATTAATTTTAACAAAAAGTATGATGAAATTCAAGAAAAAATATTTGGTTTGGATTCTTGTTTACATTTGTGGAAATAAACCAACAGAGGTGTCCATACAACCTTTCTTCTGTCACTGGAAGTGTGAGTTTGATTTCTACCCAAGTTAGGGAGGAGGAACACCTGCTGGAAAGAAACAAAACAGCCAAGGCAGCAGACTAATTGCTGGGCTTCAGTACTTTGTAGAATTAGGACAAGACATGTAGAAAAAGTGAGGCAGTAGATTAGAGCAGGAACATGAAGAGGGACTGTATATTAAATAGGGAGATTTTGATAAGGAAGTGTTTTTCAGCACGAAAGCACTCATAAAATGTAATATAAATCATTTTTGAAAACTTAAAAAGAAAATATCTCAGCATAATTTGGAAATTTTCAAATTGAAAACGCATTGAAAAAAAGGAAGAAAGGTGCTTCTGTGTGTCACAAGAGATGTGTCCAGCTAAAAATGCACTGTGTAAAGTACAGTGGTGTTCAGAAGAAAAGTGGGCCTATTTACTCATGTGAAGGATTATTGGTTTCCTCAGACAGTTATTCCTTTAAGATTAGAAATGGCCCAATTGGAGATTCCTCTTACAATTCTTAATTTAACATCTGTTTTGAGTTTTGCTTTTTTTTCCTCCTGAAAAGAATCGCATTAAAGATATAAATGATAATATTCAAAAATTCAGTTCTAGCAATAAATCTGTAGCATTCCTTTTTTTTTTTTTGTGAAATGCTGAATTGATCAAGCAGTAGTTGATCGAGATGATGATTATGTTCTCAAAAAGAGAAATGAAGAGAAATTCTTGAATTTGTGACTGTGCGCACCCACTGCACGAGCTAGGACATAGTGCATGTGCCATACAAAGCCCTGAGCAGGAACCCTGCTGTTTGGGTGAAAACAAAAAGAGAGAAGTCCTATGTGCCATGAAATGCTAGGGCAAGGACATACAGAAGTGGAAAGCACTGCCATTAGCAGTAAGAATTTTCTTGGAGGCCTCAAGAAGAGACTTACAATGGGAAATGTCATACGTAGTATGGAAACAAGGGACTCAGCTAGGAGAGGACTATGAACAGGATAAAGATATACCTGTGTGTCAATGGCTAGGGCAGGGTTGGCCAACAGACAAATGAAAGATGTGCTCTATTAACTCCTCTCTCTCCACAAAAGGGCAAAAGAAAGGGAATATGTGAGAGAGACTTATGGCTGTAGAAGAAAACTAAAATTGCTTTGCCGAAAATAATGAAATACATATAAATACAAAAAAGCCAATATTAAAACCAATCACTCTGATGGCAGATACATCACTGTTACCAGTGATACTCTGAGATAGGCACTGGGGAAGTCCCAGACTGGACTCAGCATCAGATGGGAACCACTCAGGCACTGCATTCGGGAACTGGAGTCAGAAATGCACAGATCCAGTTTTGGAATGGGCTGCCCACAGATGTGGTCGGGTTGCTGTCTCTGGAGGTGTTCAGGATTAGTCTGGATGAAGTGCTGATTGGCATGATCTAGATGTCAGATGTTAGGTGTACTTGGCTGGTTTTAGGTTGGACTGCATGATCTTTAAGGTCTTTTCCAGCCTCATCATTACTGTAATACTGTGATACTGTGACTGAGACCAAATGCAGAAGAACAGGGCTTAACCTTTGTGATCCTTTAGCTACCTAATATGACATATGTGACCAAACACCTTGTTGGTCAGTGTAGGGTCACCTGCCTTGTCCAGACTTCCCTGCAGGCACAGCCTCTCACTTACTGTATCCCCAATATGGTACACAAGATTTAGCAACAATCTTGCTTTATACCGGAGCAAATATAAGCAAGATCCTTTCTGCATACCAGTCTTTAGTAGTAACTGTAAATATCAACCGGTATTATCAGTTCTAGGAGCAGACACTGTCTGCAAAAATATGCTGTTAACTTCATAAAGTGCAGAAGAGACTGAGCTCAGAAGGGACTGAGATGCTAAGTGAAATCATGGAACAGAATTAGTTCTGTTCTAACAAACCAGGACACAGTGTGTGTTGTTGGCAGGAAGAAGGGAGCTGAAGCTGTACATGACAAAAAATGTACTGCCTGTGACTAACAGGAATGGGGAAACCTGACAAAATGTGACAGGAAGGTTCAAGATGAGGACACATAAATGTACTAGTCTGTGTACATATAGGTGTTCATATGTGAACTAGATATCTGTGCCCTCTAATTGTCAAAATAGAGCTGACATTCAGAGTCAATGAAGTTTAAAGGCAACTTGTCTCACCCTAAATAAATATCTATATTTTGCAGGCAAGTTGGTGGGTGTAGAAGAGATGGAAAGACAGATGACGAATGCTAGGTGAAATCAAAGCTTTATTTATAGTCTTAAGCCTACTTGTATTTGAAAACTAAGACACTGGAGAAAGCAGGTTGACATAAAAAAAAAGGAAGAGTTAAGAGTGATGAAGACTACTCGTTGGAATAGTAATGAAATAAGTGAAATTTCACATAACCGATCCCAGAAATTTTCAACAGCTGTTTAATTCTGAAACTGGATCAAGAACTAAATGTTCACTTTTCTCCCAAATGGAAAGTTCCCTAAAATGAACTAAAGAATTTGAAAAATTTAATTACTACATTTTTTAAACCAAAAATCAATTTTCAAAAACCTGAGGTATTTCATGTCATTAGGGCTTTCACATGGAAACTACAGATTTACCTGCCTTACGGGACTTGTCATTCTCTTCCATATTCTCTCCAACTGACCAGACTCTCTTAGTAGACCACTAACATAATACACTTGTAACCATGCAAATCTTGTGAGTTTGCTATCTAATAAGACATTACAGGAAATGTAGCAATAGGGGAACCTACCTCACAGAAACAAAGAGGGCAGAACTATAACTTCTGTAGCTCTCTTTGGATAAAAACGGGTTAACCAGTTTTGATGTGAAAAAAAACAAAAGAAATAATTTCAGGTAAGCATTCCAATTCAGATAACTCAAATATTTAATTTATATTTTTAGGAAAGCAAAGACAATTATTTTAAAGAAAGTCAAAACTGCCTGGAAAAAATCAGAAACTTGTAACTGCTTATTGCTGTTAGGAAACTCAGATAGGCACCATATATAAACAGAGAGTCAAAGGCAAGACTTGCTTCAAAGACCTGTCATCTAGGGAGATCTGACAGAGAAAAAGTCGAAGTAATTTGCTGAAATTCACACAGAAGTTCCATGACAGAGACAGAAAAAAGATGAGCCCTTAAAACCTCCTGACCTACAAAGGGGTTTAGAACAGTAGGTGTCATTAAAGGAAAACAGAAACAGTCCACAGCATGGAGGCAAAGAAAGCCTGACTTGGTAGTGATTGTCAGTCTCTTGGCAAAGCCATGTGAAAGTTTCCAAGAGGAGGTATGTGCTGAAAGGTTGGTTCAGATTTTGCAGAGAGAAATGAGCAAGCACTGGGATCTGCAGATATAGAAGCCAGAAAAAATTAAGAAATTATGTTTGGCAAAGGAGTATTGAAGAGCTGAAAGTCGAAGAGAGGAAATGCCTGGAATGGGGGGAGGACCCTCAATGTCACTAGCCCTGAACATCAGGATCCAAATATTGTACGTTGCTTGGACATTGTCTGGCATGGAAACTGCGTGCTGGTGGCAGAATGAAGGAGGATTTGGCAGGGCAGGATTTGCACTGAAAGGAGAACACAAAACCTGTGTCGTTCAGAATGAAAATCTCACAGCAGAATCTGATAGGTCATAAAGACATTATGCCGTATCTTAAAGAGTCAGTTCAAGTTTCAGATGTGACAAAATGAATATCAATGAAGACCAAGACTTACACAGATAATGCTAAAGTAGTAAGGTATCATTTCCCATCTAAACATTGATGTCTTTCTCAAATTTTTTATCTCTGAGTAAAATGTGCCAGAATCAAAAAGAGTGATAAAAAATACGTTTGGCATAAAAAACCATCTACCAGGCCAAAACTGAAACACAGTGAAATTAATCCCTGATCCAATATTAAAATCTGAACAAAAACTCCGTATCACTGTGGTGTGCTACAACACAGTCTCTGGTAATGGACCTCAATGGCAAGGTACAGTCAATTTACAGCATACTAGTGATTCTTAGGAACATTTTCTTTTGCAGGTGCAGAATTAAAAAGCCTCACAAACCAAACCCACATTTTTGATCAACTGAAAAACCTTAGGAAAAGAGATGATGTTTCAAGAACAATCTCTGTAAGAATAGAAAATCTCTCCCTGAAGTCTTTTATGCTTCACTTCAAGTACTTTGCATTAATGAGCTGAGAAACCCTTAAAAGAACATGACCCAGCACAGTAATGTTAAATAATCCAGTAGTCAATAACTACAAAATAATGCTGTTTCTTGAATGCACTGACCTTCAATTTAGCTTGTTTCAGATACTTTGGTATTTTGGTTTTTTTTAGTATTTTAATGATTCTTGAAACCTCACAATACAACAATAAAAGTAAAATAAAAAAACACACATTCATTTACTACATGATTGCACTACATTATGGTAACTGATACGTTACCATAAACATTGGTGTATCTTTCTTCTGCTTTTTCCACTAGTATTCCTTAAAAAGTCAACAAAAACACAGCTGCACATAGGTAACATGAGAGATTTAGAATGAAAACACCTGTGCCCTTGTTTTGCTTCAGTAACACACTTTTACTGTATTCACTGTAGAATTTACTCTAGGAGCCAGTGTTGTCAGTGCCAGAATAAGCATCACAAAATCATTCAGATATGTAATTTCTGATGTCATAAGAGAACGTCAGAATTACTGCTGAAATAAGGAAGGGAATTTTGGAATACAGAAATCTTTCACAATGAATCCATTTACAAAAAAACTCAGGAACTCTTTACCAAGCCACTGACCCTGCATTTCATACAGCAACTCCTCAGTGACATCTTTATCAGCTCAAAATGACAGTGAGTTTTCTTTCTGTTAATAGCAACTACATTAGCCAAATAAAAGTATTTTGAAAATGTGAACTAAATTGGATGCAATATGTGAACACCTATTAATGCATTTAAAATATTTTAAAAAGCTTTCAGTTAATGCACAGAGCATGCATGCATTTAACCCTCTGTATCTCAATAATAAAATCAGCAGTCTTTAGAAACTATCACTTCTTAACAGGCTAATTGAATAGATACTGAACTATAAAACAATGAACAAACCCTCTTCTCTCAGAAAAAGATCTGATACGATGCATTTTTACTTCGGCTTTGTAAAATGATTTTGATTACCAAAACTTTACCAGAGGAGAAAAAAGAAATGATATCAAATGCATATACGGTGCATCAGTACGATCTGTATTATTTCATATCTGGATCTGTCAAAATAGCCATCTCTCCTGCACAACAGCTACAGCTCCTCTAAGCATCTTCTACAGTATTTCCACTATTAAATCTTAAACCATTAACAATGCAGTAGCCACCAAATCCAGCCTTGAACTCTGGCAGACACTAATCTCTTTTCTCCCTCCCACACCCTGTTTTATCAGACACTAGTATTTTGTTTAAATTGGGTACTAAATAGCATAGCACTGTACCTTTAAATACAAATCAAACAATATTCATATTCCCACGGTGCTGCTAGTTTCCCTTATGCATTGAATCGCCTGTAGATTAAAAGCTCAGAATCTGAAAAGGGATTCTGTTCTGCAGACCAAAGTTCTCTGTAGGAGATGAGGGAGAGGGTCAGTCCCGGAGTCACACACACAACAGGCAGAAAACACACTTGTGATCCTCAGCTTTGGATAGCATCAGAAAGGGGAATAAAAAGCAGAAACACATGGCACACTGAGAACTGGTATCACTTATGGCTTCTAACCAAAGCAGCAATTAAGCACCTTTCATCATTCCCCTAAACGCCTGATTTTTGCAAGAACTGAGCGAGACACACACACGCACACACAAAGGCAAATCCCCTCGGAGCAGCAACGAAAACTTAATAACCTACCATTTTCTTTGCACTCTTCTGGAGGTTTAGCCTTTTTCGCAAGTCGTGGATCCAGCCATGATGTTGTCTTTGTGTTATGGCTGAAAAGAAAAGAGATCACTCTGAGCAGACACATACTGAAAGGAATCAAGTTTATTCCTTAAGAAAAAAAAGGTTAGTCCAACAAAATTGCAATCGATACACTTAATTTGCTTACTGGTTCTAAGTAGCCCTGAAGGAGGTGTAAGAGTAATTGTGCAAGGCAGCTGTAAATTTGGCAACCTCAGCTCCCTGTCCTCAAAGAGCTATTTTTATTAAAATCAACTAGAATGTTGCCAAGTTAACCTCATTGAAAATGCAGAACTCATCCAGAGCAAAAGGAATTTATTACAAATACAGTGTTCTCCCGTTGAACGAGTGCAGGCAATGGGAATTCTGTAGTATTCTCACAGTTTTTGGATGGAATTATTTTCATCTTAAACCTGTCCTTCTTATAAATACAGGTTTGTTATTTCTCACTAGCAGCACTGGCAAGGCACAGCAAAACCGATGCAAATTACAGCATGCTCCCTCAAAGTCTACATTTCCGGACAGAGTGATTAATGATACTTTGTTTAACAAACCTTTATATCTTCACATATAATTCTTCTATCGAGATAAAATAGATATGCACAAGCTGAATGAATCATGTGGCTGCTTTCTGTACTCAGAATAGATCTCGGAGGAATCAGCCATCAAATAGCGTTGAACTGGCACAAAGTGTTTTCTGGGAGTATACTGTGCAAAATGAATTGATACTTCTCACAGCTAATAAGACCTACAACAAGATCTTTTCATTGTATTCCTTTTTCAGAAGCAATTGAATTTGGGGCCAACTTATTTAAATATATTAAGAAAGGAAGACAGTAAAACAGAAAAGGATGTGACCATTACTCCTTTATGTTTTGAGATGCATTTCCTACAATACCATCATTCAGAGTCACTTCTTACCCCTGTTTTATTTATCCGATACATCCTAGGAGGACGATTGTTCAATAAACATTATATAGTACTGAATAATTTATTATTCATTTGAACTGTCATTTTAAAATGTACTTAAGATTTCTCCTATAAACATTATCATAGGATGCATTAAAATAAAACAGTGGACCTCACAAAAAATGCATTTGGTAGTTGGTGAGTTACTGATCATCACAGACCTCATGATCCAATACCACTGGTTCTCCTAGGGAAAAATGAATACTTAGAAGCAGTTCCTTCTCCTGTCTTGGCTTTCTGGTTAGTCTAGGCAGGTAGCTTCTCCTCTGCCTCGATTTCTCTCTCAGAACAGAAAAATACTAATTTTCAGCACAAAAGCCTCCATATTTTGGATTAAAGGAAAGGTAGATGAGGGTTATGTACAGATGAACTGACAACTAAAATGAAAACTGAAACATTTAAATTCCTAATTTAAGCATGCCATACTCCAGAATACCATTCGTGACATGTGACGAGGATAAATGAAACCCCTAAGGTCTAAGACAGGGGCCACATCTGCAAAGTATGAAGAACAATAAGCCAAAGGTAAGGTGAATTTGATACCATGCCAGCAGCCCTTGCTCCACTGCAAATGTAACTAAGACACCTTCTCTGAAGCTCAGGCTGCCTATGGTGTCTTGTAGGGTTTATTTTTACATTGCAGTGACAGCCAATCTGCAGCTTATGTAGACGTACTTGAGGTAGCTTTAAATTAACTACGGGTGATACTGGCAACAACGACACTGCGGCACTACAGAGCTCAGTGTGGGCCCATCACCCCAACATCTACTGAGCTACTTGGGTGGAGCTGGCAGCACATGCTGAGCTCCATGCTGCCATGGGTACTCCATCAACACTGCTACAGAGTGAGCTTGGGCACAGCTGAGGAAGCTGCAGTGACATCATGGGAGTGTAGCATATCTGCACAACAGCCATTCTTTCCCAGTTACCAACTCTGAATGATTTTAGAGACCCCCACTGGCTGCAGGGATTAAGTCAGATTCATAGATAGATTCCCATGGTTTTAAAATACTAATATATCTGTCTGCTATTAGCAATGCTTGCTGTGGCATAAAGTGTATCTCAAAGCAATTTATAAAGGTATTAATAATCATCAACCCTGTTTTAAAGGTGGGAAAATAGGGGCGCAGAGTCTTACAGTGACTGTCCATAGCCACAGAATCACAGAATCATTTAGGTTGGAAAAGACCTCTAAGAATATTGAATCCAACTATTAAACTAACTGTACCAACACCACTGCTAAACCATCTCCTTAATCTCCATATCTGCATGACTCTTAAACACTTCTATGAACCACCTCCCTGGACACCCGGCTCCAATGCCTGACAACCTCTTATATGAAGTTTTTCTCAGTGTTTAATCTAAACTTCCCCTGGCACAACTTCAGGCCATTTGTCTTTGCCTACCACTCAGTACTTGTGAGAAGAGACCAACATCCACCTCTTTACAACCTTCTCTCAGGCAGTTGTAGACAGCGGTAAGGTCTTCCTTCAGCCTCTTCTCCCAGCCTCTTCTCCTTCGGACTAAACAGATCCAGCTACCTCAGCCACTCCTCAAAAGACTTGTTCTCCAGATCCTTCACCTGCTTTTTCACCTTCTTCGGACCCACTCTAGCACCTCAGTGTCTTTCTTGTATTGAGGTGCCAAAACAGGACACTACTTGAAACCAGTACCAAGTACAAAGAAACAACTTCCCTGCTCCTCCTACTTCTACTATTTCTGATACAAGTCAGGATGCCATTGATCTTCTTGGTCATCTGAGCACACTGTTGGCTCTTATTTAGCTGATTACCAGTATTCCTAGGATTCCTTCTGTTGGGCAGCTTTCCAGCCACTTTTCCACAAGGCAGTAACCACAACAATGGGTTGTTGTGACCCAAGTGCAGAACTCAGCTCATAGAATTGGCCTCGACCCACCAATCTATCCCATCCAGATCTCACTGCAGGGCTTCTCTATCCTCAAGCAGAACAACACAACCAGCCAGCTTGGTGTCATCTGCAAACTTACTGACGATGCACCCAGTTCCCTCATCCAGATCATCAATAAACATACTAAACAGGAGTGGCCACAGTTCCGAGCCCTGGAGAGCACCATTTGTTCCCCAAGTGGTGAAAAATTTGCCAATTTGTGACCAGTCACAAGAGGACTTAAGTTCATTCACCACGACTGTTTGAGTCTGACCATCCTGACAGGGTTTAGCCCGGCAGAGCATACGTCTGTCCAAGCCATGGGCAGCCAGTTTTTCCACACAGATGAGCCCTAGCTGATGGGGCCTGATCACCTGGTTATCCTGTAAATGATGCAAACTGGCACACTGCTCCACAGTTTCTCTGACTCTCAGATCAGGTGCCACTCAATAAGCCAGCGGCAGAATCAGTATGAGAAGCCAATTCTGTCACAAGTCTGCTGTCCATACAAGTTCACACATTAGAAAAGATCAATTCACCAGCCTTGAAAACAAAACTACATTTCTAGAACAGACCTGAGAAATAAGTTTTCAGGCAATTGCAAAGACAGGTGCCAAGCTGAAAACAAGCCTAATTTAGTATTACTGTTTAAAAATGTGAACTAGTTGAATTAAAGCCTGCAAGGCTTTTCCTGAGACTGAGAACATCAACAAGCAAAGGCTTATGTTTTCCTTCAGCATAAATGGGATTTATATAATCCCATAAGAACTGATGTCTTTTAGTTTTGTGCACTGTGGCCATTCTAAACAAAATGGTAAAGTCAACAGCTGTTCCAACAGAGAAGAGATCCTTCAGTCTGCCACAAAATTTTAGATGAAGATGATCTCTCATCTGTATCAGCTCTTACTGTGCTCAGTCTCCTCTTCTAGTTACTGTCTTCAAAGCTCATTGTGAAAACTTTTATCAATAGCAGATAACTGAAAGGGCAAAGTACCTTTTGAAAATCATCCCTCTCCTGACCCACGTCTGTGCCTGCCCCCTTGCTCTGCTGTTCCTCATTATTATCAATCCTAAACACAATTGCTGCCTTTTGCAATGGCACTTTAAATATCTCTATATGTCTGCTCCAGTAGGTAAAAACTATTTCTGCTCTGAAGACAGAGCCTACTTGAAAGAAGAAGGCAGAATCAACCCCAGCTACATTCTAACACCTCTACAGTACTTACAATACTCTCGGTGCTCTCTTTAGCGCTACAGAGCACTGATTGATCATCTCAACAACGAAGTACACACAAACAATGCAAGCAGGTATGACCACTGTTGTGTTCCTTCCAGTAAAAGAGGGAAATAAATACCTCTGGATTACAGTGCAGTGAGACTTTTTATACGCAATTACTTCTGCCCTACTCAGAAAGCTTATTTGGAAGGATACTTTTCCAGCCTCTCTTGAGTCAGCTTTCAAGTTGTGGGTGTTGGAACAATGCTGCTCTTGCCATAGCCAGTGCAAACTAGCACTATGTGGTAGTGTCCAGAATAACCTTCAACAAGGACTAGAACTGGGGTTAGCCAACCCCAGAAACAAACGAGGAGCAGCTTCTTCCCCATGCAGCTAGGACACATTGTGAATGAGAGAAAAAACAAAAGCATGGCAATGTCAACTTGCCCCATATTCCGGGCAGGCTACAGGGACATCTCAAGAAAGATGCCACCTTCCCTGTGTCCCAGGGTTCTGTCTATTCCCTCTTCATCTCTGCAGTGAACTAGAATAATTAAAAGCCAAGGGGAAATCTTATTTAAATAAAGAGTTTTAAGTATAATTGAAAACAAGCCTTGATAGGACAGCTTTACCTATGAAAAGAAGACAGAAGGAACAGGAAAATGGCCACATTAGCATCAATGTTAAATCTAATATAACACGTATCTGCTGCATGAGCTCTGCACATTAGTGCTTCTTATGCACCAAAAGCCTTGTAATATGTATAACCAGGCTACCTTACTACTAGGTCTAGTGATGTGCATCCAGTTGGAAAGTCTTACAGACCAGAAGGAAAATGGGATGGGGATCTACAATTTAGTTGTGAATGAAATGCAGGTGAATAGCAGTGGTAGTTATGGAATAAATGCACAAACAGACAGTTGGAGCAGTTGTCACTGACTAAGAGTGAAAAGATGCAACACAGATACCCTGTGAGAACTACAACTATGGTTCCACCAGCATTTTTCACTGGCCACTCTTCATTATTCAGCAATAACACCACCTCATCATTAAAGGGTAGGTTTAGAAAGTCCATCTTTCCACAATATCAATCAGAGAATCACTCAGGTTGGAAAACATCCTTGAGATCATCAAGTCCAATCATCAACTCTACTCTACCAAGGTCACCTAGATCAGATCTCTGAGCACCACATTTAAATGGTCTTTAAACACATCCAGAGATGGTGACTCAACTCCCCTCCCTGGGCAGTCTGTTTTAAGGCTTGACCACACTTTCAGTGAAAAAACTTTTCCTAATGTCCAGCCTAACCCTCCCCGATGTAGCTTAAGGCCCTTCCCTTTTGTTCTATCACTAATGACCTGTGAGAAGAGACCAGCATCCACCTCTCTGTGATGTCCCTTTAGGTAGCTATAGAGCAGCAATAAGGTTTTCCCTCCACTACCTCTTCCTCAGGCTAAACAACCCTTGCTCCCTCAGCTGCTTCTCATAAGACTTGTTGTCTGGATCCACTTCAACACTTCAATATCCTTTTTGAATTCTTTGGTTGGAAAAGAACTTCAAGATCATAATTTCTGACTCCACACTGAAATTGCTCCTGATTGCCGCAGGCCTCCAGCAGTTTTAGGGGAAGATGTGCACATGGAAAAATGAAAGGAGGAGATTCAGATTAGAGTTTAGGAAGAAATTCTTCACTGGGAGGGTAGAGAGATTCTGGCATGGGTTGCCCAGAGAGGTGGATCAATCCCAGGTCAGGCTGGACCCTGAGGCTCTGAGGAACCTTCTCTGGTTGGGGATGTCACAGCTCACTGCAGGACTGCAGGGGGTTTAACTGAAGGAGCCTGGAAGGCTCCTTCAACCCAAACTCTCCAATGGTACTGTGCTCCCATGCTGCCACCAAGCAGCATTCAGACAGGGAGTAGCTTCTGCCCTGCTGACTAATGACACATTTAAGGATGAAATACTTCTATGCCTTTACCAGCATTCCCTCACTAATCTATAGTTCCTCCAACTGCCTGCCAATGATCCTGATTAGTAGCTAGGACTACAGAGCTAAGTGCTGGCACATGAACTATAAATGTCTTAGAATTTGTCTTAAAATCAAGAGCAACTATCTAAGTTTGGAAACTTTGAAAGCAGTCAGGAAGGAGCCTTCTGGTTTTGATTCAAGCAGGTGCGCGTATAACATTTTAAAACTCATCCTAATTTGTTACTGGCTATACAAAATAGAAACTGTTTATAGGCCTCAAGTGTATTGCAAATATAAAACACACACACACACATATATATATATATATATATATATAAAAGGCACCCAGTAAAGCTGTGAGGGCTTACTATTGTAGCCTAATGTTAATAAAATAATTATGCTGAGCTAACTTTAGTCTTCCCTCTTTGCCAAATATTTGCACCCAGTAGAAATGGTTTATTATAATCAGAGTCCTCCTACATCAGTTACGGACAAATCTAAATGTACATGGACAAAATATTCTCCAGATGTTTTACACAGGCTGACAGAAAGCTCAGAATACTTCTACAAGACCAAATTCAATCTCTTTCTCCAGATTTTCTTAACAGCCCTTTTTTAAAAAACTTTGCAGCCTGACTGCCTGTTAGGCTTTAGTAGCTGAACAGAATATGTAAGTCTAATTTGTGTGTTTTTTTGTAGAAAAGTTTTGGTTTAAAAAGTTGAGAAGAAAAGTATCTACCCACTCGCTCCCCCCTCTTCTGCCCCCTTAGCGTCTTCCACTTTCTGCTTTGCTTCTTCTCCATCTTGGTGTCTGTTTGGAGACATGTTCCTTTGACACTGAGAGAAAATTCTACCACTTCTGAAAATGTTATCACTTCTGAAGCTGAAGAAAATTTATGGAGGGTGGGAAGATTTTCCTGGACCTAGAGAGACTGTGAGAATTACGAACTTTGAAGATTTATGAGGACCGAGACTGAAGTCGGATGACCGCAGTGATTTCAGAGAGAAGCAGGAACTGTCTATAAAGATGCTTAATTCACTCCATCTCGGTTCAGTGTAGGAACAGTGTGACAAAACTCTGTATGTCTGTCTATATCTTGTGTGGGGTGTCATCTGACATGTGTGGGGGGGAATGTATTAAAACATCTTGGTGTCTTCCTTCTCCAGATTGAATCAGTTGTAGATTTGTAACTGGTTTTGTTATTTGGGATCTCTGACCCACAAAACTACTAACAACCCTGGTGGGATGCACTGGGATGCAGATAAGGACCCACTACAGTATTACTAAAATGCCCCAGTTTCCCCAATGTCACCACTGCAGGTAAATATTAGGATTACAGCCTCTCCAGGAATCTCACTGGATACTCCTTCATAACTTAAGAAGTAGATAACATTAAAGGTTTTCTCATTTAACAAAGAATTACCTTATTATAATTATTTGTTCGACAGTATGTTGTTTTACTTAAGACTTGAATATAATGGGTTTGCGTTAGCAACCTGTCAGTTTAAAACACTTTGACAGATACTTTCTTGCACTAACAAAGATCTCAGACAATCTTTTGAAATGGTTTTGAAGAGAATAGAGGAAGTAGTTACTGACAGTAATAGCCTTAATGTCTTTCGAAAACACTGCAAACCTAGATAATTTCCACATTATTGTGAAAGGTATTTCAAAATGAGTATTTACCAGTGTGCTGCTTCGGAGTACTTGGGAACAGCACAGATGGGTTTGTTTGGGTTTTATTGTGAATATATAACATCCAAGATGGTCCTCAATATAATAGCTTGAGCAAAGGGGACCATATGAGACAGAGAAAAATAAAGCACATTGTAGGCTACCTGACATCTAAAATGCTTACTCGATCCTCCTTTTTGTATCTTTAAGATCTGCAGATCTTCAGAGCTTTTCAGGCAACACAATAATGATTTTCAAGTTATTCATGCAGAAGGAGACTATGATAAGAAAACACAGCATTAAAAGGGCAATTTTGCATTTAATCTTTTGTGGGGTGCTACCCAACCTTTTTGCATACATGTAGGGACAGATATAAGACAGTTATCTTCAGGTTATGGTTTAAAGGGCAGCAGCTATGACTACTAATTTGCAATCAATTTCATACAGTTAGTCTGTTAAATGTGCTGAGAGTATGCGGTTCTTGAGAGACACAGGTTTGGGGGTGCCTATCCTGTGCATCCGGGACGGCTTTGGGCAGCAGATAAGCACTTACATACTTAGCCCAAATACAATGGTGAAGAGACTAGGCGTTTGCAGGAGCAGAAGATGCATATGTGAGTTTTTTTGCTTTTTGAGTCATTCTCTTTGACTCAGGCAGTTAATTCTGATAAAGAATGGGCTTCATCTTGTGGGACTCTGGCCATCTACAGATTACACAGCTAATTGTGTATGATTCCTCTCTTCAAAGGAGAGACACCTTTACAGAGTAATTTATCTTACACATCTTCCTGTGGGACTGAGGTCCTAACTATATGCTCTTAGTACCATACCAGATGCTATGGCATCTCCCAAATGGCCACTGGCTGCCCCATGTTTCTAACTGTTACGTGTCATATCTACCACTTTCATGGAGATGTCTTGGGCTACTACTATGCCCCCAGAGCAGTGCTTTGGCTCAGATCAGGAGTTACTTTCCAAGCGAGTATCTTTTCTTTACTTAAACACAATGAGCATTCGCCCAGCTTGTAAGCATCTTTCACATGAATTTAAAGCAGATAATACATAGCAAGAACTCAATGCACTACAAGCCATTCACAGGCATGCAACACATGGCACCTGAAAGGACCTACCTACTGTCTGTGGACTCTGGGTCAGCAGCAACACGTTTTTACTCTGTGGTCTAACGATATCACTATTTCAGATATGGACATATTTTAGAATAGAAGAAATGCAGTCTGTTTGTAGCTAAAATCTGATCTCATGGACAAAGTTTAGGTATCCAGAAGTTGGAGACAATAGCGCTCCTAAAGAAAAACTTCCTTCTTAGTTTCATCTGAAAGTAATCCATTTCATGTACTCTGAATGATGAACCATTGAATCACAGAACTATAGAATCACTGAATGGTTTGAGTTGGAAGGACATTAAAGTTATCATTTAGTTCCAACAACCCTGCCATGTGCAGGAACACCTCCCACTAGACTAGGTTTCTCAAAGCCCCATCCAAACTGGCTTTGAACACTTCCAGTGATGAAGCATCCACAACTTCCTTGGGCAACCTGTTCGTGTGTCTCACCAGATCCCAGTGTGTGGAGACAAGAAAATTTATTACAAAGAGTACTCCTGACACACATTAACTACTACTGCAGAGGCACCCTTGGATATCCAAGGTCATATTTATTGGTAGAAGCACCTACATTTAGGCAAATTAATTCTGTGCTTACTTTATAAAAGGGTGAATCAGCTTCTGAAGGTAATTATCTCTCTCCATTGACCTCAGGAGTCTTGGTGACTAGTTTATACTAGAAACCTAATGTCATATGGCAAGTCAGGTGAGCTGAATCTTCTGGTCCAATAAATTCAAAGTAAAAAAATTATGATACACTATAAACATAAGAGGAAAGGTTCTGGAAGAGGAAGTCTGCAGAATAGAGCAGCAGAGACCTTTGGGAGAATGATAAGAAATAAGAAATTGAGAAAAGACAACAGGAGTTGAACTGACAGTTTTGACCTGGATGTCAGCATAGATAAAACCAGCGAGATCAAGGGACAATACACCATCAGCACTGCCCGAGAATATCTTTATAATATCAAATAAAAAAAGGAAGGAAAAAATTCAGCATTCCCCAAATTCTTTCCAGTTCTGCTAAAAAGTCTCCCCATTCATAACTAATGTGTCATGGGGCAAGAAAGTGGTCTCAGAAGAAAGCAAGCAGGGGATATCTCTTCAGTGGCCTATCCTACTGTATGTCACGTTGAAATCCAAAGAGCATTAGAGATCTGATCATTGTTAGGCTGGCCAAAGCTGACTAATTCAATACAACATATAATAAACAGGGAAAAAGAAATGGACATCTACAGTCATATTGACATCTACGATCATAGTCACGAGAGCCCTACTGATTCAGAATTGTTCAAGCCATAAAGTCATACTGATACAAGATGATACAATTTCTAAAGAAGAATCCCATCAGAAAAGAATATTAAAAAAGCATATGAAAAAAATCCTTCACTGTAAGTGCTACTTAATTAAAATAGCAGAAACATCCATACAACAATTTCAGTATTACACAGCTGCAAAAGTACCAAGCTAGCTTATAAGGGATTGGGTAACTACTGCAAGATAGGGAAGTAATCTTGAGCAGGTAGTGAGTTTGCTTTTAGTATCTTCTAGAAGATAACATTATCAAATGTAAAGGTGAAGCCAGGTTTAACTAATAAATCCTGCTTTCTGACAGTGTAGCATCCAGGAACCACCAAATCCATCATGATTCCACAGGTTAGCCAGCTGTTACAATAAACAACTTGTTCCTGCAATCGTAAGACTTTTGTACCTTAAAAACCACTAAGAAGATATATTGATCCCACAGAAGTCAGTAGAAATATTCTTAGAAATAACCTAGGTCAGGATTTTCCTTTTCCAATTTAGAGTGGCACTTCTTTTCAGGTAGCACCTGTAATAAAACCAGCTGTATTCAAAAGACACAGTAACTCTGTTTTTCTGTGAAGAGGAGAGTCTTTGGCAGAGACCTATTTCATAGCTGTTTTGTAGGTTTTTACAGTGATCTTATATATATAAAAAAGCAGCTTTAACACCTAGAAAATACATTGCAACAGGTTCAAAAAGCAATACTCATTACGCTGCTCAGGCAAGTAGGTGTTGAAGTAGGAAGAGACAGAAAGCCAGTGCGATGTACTGGAAAGTGGTTTGTTAAACTTCATGTGGGCAAATTCTCCTAAAAATCATCACAAGTAAAATGACAATCCTTTAAAGATGTATTACAGAAGTTTGAGTTTATTCCAAACTTTCCTCCAGTAACAGACCAGTTATTCATGTAGTACAAGCACAGGAAACCATATGTGCTTTAAACAATACGAACAGTTTTTGTAATGGGCTGTATAATACCCTTGAGACTCTTTGTCAAGGCTTAGCTGTAGCTGAGCTCAACAAACTGTAGCTCTTCCCAATTTAATGTCTCATCATCCTTGCAGCTGTTCTAGAGAGCTCTGCTGTTTCTGCCTCCTAAAGAGAACTGGGGAGAGAGGTAAAATCAATTCTGCTTTTTGTAAATAAGTATCATCATACATAACTAACTCTACAAGACAGCCTGTAATATAATGATGTATGTGACAGAGTTGGAGAGTTGGGTGAGGGCCACACTTAAGGCTCTCTGCCTTTGCCAGCACTGAGAATCTCATCCCTTTTGTCTTCCCTTCAACACTGCACTGGATCAAAATGGATTGCCTGGAATCCAGAACAGATAATGTGTGCTGACTCTATGAGGACATGATTCTTGTGTATCTAGTACATGCTTTGAGAGTAGTTGGGAAGGTAAGGTCTCAAATCTATGGGCAATTGCAGCCTTTCTGTTACCCCAGGTGAGGGAACCACTAATAACCAGTGATGGCTACACTTTAGCATAGGTCATGCTCTTCAGCTGTGTTACAGTACAAAAAAAAAAGGAGCAAAAGTGGAGGCTTTTTTGGTGGTATTCCAATTTATATACAGTGTTTTAACTATTGCATATTCTCATTAGCATATGTTCTCACTGAAAGTAAATGTAGGAGATGGACTCCTATTTGTGTGTGCCTTTATTTGAGAACTAGGATTTGTATGTAAGGGAGGCTGGAAACAGACCAAGAAATGTACTTAAGTAGCTCTTCCTGACAAACAGTGGTAAGTATTATGCAGTAAGATGTAATGCTCTTCCTGTTCTGTCTGTGAATGCTAATATAGGTAAATGTAAGGTCATGCACCTATGTCAAAAAAGTAAAAGAAAGGAAGAAACAGACCAAGCCATGCTCTAAAATAAAGTTCTCTTCTCAATCACCCAGTAAATCTAGTATATGTTACCGGTTGGGTTTTTTTTTATTTTTAGTCCTTGAGGCAGAAGAAATTCCTCCCAGTGTGTTTACAAAAAGCTAACTGGGCCATTACAGATTAACAAATTAATACTGTCTACAGACAGCTCCCTCACTTCCTACAAAGTCACTCCTCTCCATAATCTGCCACGATACTTCTGGTGCCAGTTTAGATAAAATGAGACAATGTACAAATTTTAGTTGTTAGTTTGAGGTGAATGAATGAGAATGGTCATGAAATCTAAGATCTTTGGGTACACTTTGTGACAATCTGCAACTTGAGATTACTTACTGCTTCAAGTCCTTAGGATTTTAAGGCACAATTCAGATGAGCCTCACATAAAGAAGCTAAAGAAGCTGCCTAGTATGACAGTTTTTTCCACCCATTGTGACGCACACTTTTAAAATGTTTGTTTTTCATCTATTATTTAATAATCTAGTACAGTCTTTACTACTGTTTGGGGAGATGTTGTTGGACAAATAGGTTTTTGTTGTCTTTTTATCTTTCCGCTTTTTTGTGAAAGCAAATGGAGTCTCTTCATGCCATTAACCAAAGTGACTTGTAAACAAAGAGGCAATTTAAGAGCATCCCCACAGAATTACATTTCTACTTAACCCTGTGAAGACTGTGCAACGTGAAAGCCCAAATGATCAAAGAGTTGTTCCTTTGCTAGGATTCTAGTAAATAATCTCATACTTTTGCAGATATGTAATCACACTTTCTTGCAATTACATTATTCAAGGCTATAGTTCCAAAGGCAAGGAGCCCTTGCAACAGTCTTTCTATTCAGTCTGCACCTTTGACGGATTTATCTGCTCTACATAACATTCATTTAGTGGAAGTGAATGATGAGCACTGTCAGAACTGCAGTGTAAAACAGAATGTTTCCAGTAAAGGAAGTAAGCCGTAACATCAAAGGAATACGTGGAGTGGAATGGCTGCTCTGCAGAGCAGCATAGCTGTTCACATTCTCTGTATTTATTACAAAACATACATTTACTTTCTATTAAATCACCTGTTGCAACATTTACCCCTGTCACTTACTATCCTATCCTGCACCCTGCAAACTTATCACAACTTTTTGTTACAGTAAGGAAAATAAAAGCGCCACATAATTCAGTCTGCTCTCTGACAGAGTACCAGGAGGCTCAACAAGGCCAAGTGCACCTGGATTGGGGCAATCCTCAGTATCAGTACAAGTGGGCAGATATCTACAAAACTGCTCTCGATCACATAAGAACTTCAGAGTACTGCTGGGTGGAAAAACTGGACATGACCCACCAATGTGTGCTCACATCCCAGAAGGCCAACTGCATCCTGGGCTGCATCAAAAGAAGTGTAGCCAGCAGTTTGAGGGAGGGCATTCTGCCACTATACTATGCCCTGGTGGGATTTCATCTGGAGTACTTTATCTTGCTCTGGATCCCTCAACATAAAAAGGACATGGATCTATAGGAGTGGATCTAGAGGAGGTCACAAAAACACTCAGAAGTCTAGAGCACTTCGGTAAGGACAGGCTGCAAGAGTTAGGGTAGTTCAGCCTGGAAAAGAAAAGGCTCCTGTGAGACTTTATTGAAGCTTTTCAGTACATAAATGGAGGGTCTGTAAGAAAGAAGGAAACATTCTTTTTAGCATTCCTATTGTGATAGGTCAATGGGTGATGATTTTGAACTAAAGGAGGGTAGATTCAGACTAGAATATAAAGAAGAATTTTTTTTGCAGTGTGTGCAGTGAAATGCTGGAACAGGTTCCCCAGAGAGGTGGTAGATGCTTCATCCTTGGAAACATTCAAGGACAGGTTGGACAGTGCTATAAGCAACCTGATGTACTTGAAGATGTCTCTGTACACTGCAGGGCGGTTTGACTGAATTACCTTTGAAGGTCCCCTTCCAATCCAAAGCATTTTATGATTCGATGGCTCTATGATTCAGTATGTGCAGAATAATCAAGTTTGGGAGTGAGGTTTGAGCTAGCCTCTAGTTCTTCTCTGCATGCTTGGGCAAAGTTATTGTTACTCTTTTTCTAGAGTAAATATATGTTTGTTCTTTTCAGCACAGACACATTTTAATAGTTACTGCTATTCAGTGCCTTTTACATGACAGAAGCAAGGTCATAGCGGTGTTCAAGAAAAACTATATGCACAAAATTTGTTCTAATATTTGTTTATATATTATGTGATAGTCATAAAATTTCTCATGATAGAAGGAATTTAAAGCAGAAGTAACACCATCAGAAGTTAGTTTTATCTAGCAGTCCCTTAAAGTATACATAAATGCTACTGCTCCTCTATTTCTCTAAGCCTCTGTAATATTTTAAATACAATAAATAAAATTAGCATGGCCTCCCTGTACTGTTCCCCAGTTAGCTTTTAGCCTGTTTCATTCCTTAAACTGTCAAGAAGCTCAACACTCTCCACTTCTGTCCACGTACAAGAGGAACAACTCAGCAGCTGTGCTACTTGCCCAGAAGAGCCTTGCTTTCAGCAGATGGGACAACAACTTGCTTCTCTACTGAGCAGTCCAGTCATCTATCTTAAAAACCCAGCACATTTCACTGTAAGTCAGCAATGCAGAGACTGCCAGCAGCTCTCAGGTGCCTTGACAACCATAACGGTCCTCATGTTTTAAAGTGCAATGCAATGCTTCACTCCACCATATAAACCATTTCCACACCCAGTTAAATATGATACAGCTATTAGAAAGAGAATAAATAAGACTCACTCAATAAAGTAGACTTCCCCCTTTTCTGTATAAGCCATTTCCCAGTTATCAGGCAGTGGGCCCAAGTCATCATTCTCTTCAGGTTTAGTCTGCTTTGCTACATCCATATCCTCCTTCACTTCTTCAGACTGAGTATATCCTGGTGCAGGACAAGGTTGAGTTGAAGATGCCTCACCCGAGACACCTGTACTTTTCTCTTCATGTTCACTTGATTCTGTAAGAGAAGAAAAATTACAGGTTTTGGATATCCAGGTTAATGATGGAAAATTTATCAGGTGTGAATCTCCAAGGGTACTCTATGAACTGCAAGTCTTGAAATAAAAAGAAAAATTCTGTTTGGATTACACAAGGGTCTCTCAGATGATGCACTTTATCTGGAACACAATAAAAGAAAATGAAGCAATAACATCAGACTGAAACAAGAAACTAATAAAGAGCTGAGAAACAAGTCAAAGAGTTCTGGCAGGTTCTGTCCCAGGAGTTCTTCCAGCAGTTAGCACAGAGCAGAAGGCAACTTCCTATCAAATACTTGATAACTTTTTCAAAATATATCCACATAAAGCATCTATCCCATTGTTTTATTATGGACAACAGATCCTTTTCAATTATAGGAGTACATATGCTGTTTGCTTTACCTATATCCATACATCAAAATCAGTACAACATGGAAGTGCTAAGACCTGGACGATAGCTTTTTTCCTGGAAGACTGCTGATGTCCAGATTATGGCAAGAGAGCACAGAAGACAGTGCACCCTAATCCACCTTCACCAGAGGCAGGCCAATTTAAGAAGGAATCTGAATTAAATGGCAACAGGTGTTTTGCCTAAGGGACAGAATTGTTGAAGCAGCACCACAGTATAAGAGAGGCTGCTTACAGAGTACCCTGCTCACCCAGTAGAAGACAGAGCTATGCTACCTCGCTTGATGGCATTTCCTCCCATGAACTCCCATTACCTCTGGGTTTTCTTTCAGGATGTTTCTGGACAAAGGTAGTCTCCTTTGCACTTGTGGTGATGAGTTATGTATTGCAGAATCTAATAATATGCAGAATCTAATAATAATAAACTGTGCCTTCTGCTCATGGCTGTGCTCCTTGGGCTGTGTTACAGCCTTGTCAAAACAGACATACATAAACCCATAGCAACATATTTGTTTCTACATATTACATTGATGAAATGAAATCTAGGCTAAACAAATGAAGCAGACTCATGGCTAGTAATGGCTACACCTTTGAACCTTCATGGAGAAAAGAAGAACAGGGGGAGGTTTACACTTGGCATTAGGAAAAGGTTTTTTACTGAAAGAGTGATCAGATTTTGGAACAGAATGCTCACGGAGGTGGTTGGGTCACTGTCTCTGAAGGTGTTTAAGGTTAGGCTGGATGAAGTGCTGAGTGGCATGATCTAGATGTCAGCTGTCAGATGTTTAGGGTTACTTGGTTGGTTTTAGGTTGGACTGGATGATCTTTAAGGTCTTTTCCAGCCTCATCATTACTGTGAACAGACACAGTCCTGATATCAGCAAAATATATAGGAATTAGGTTTGCAGATATCCTGATACTCTTCCAAGCATCTAATTTCCCTATGAAATAACTTGCTCAATTAGGCCATTAGAGCTTTCTGTAAAAATGGAAAGTGAGATCAACAAACTGGTAACTTTGAATATTTCTGTTTTTAATTCATAGAAGGATGCTGGGACCAGCAATGAAACCACCTTCATTTATGCTCTTCAAAAATGATAAATAATTGTTAAGACTTTTCTGGAAGAAATTATGCCAAAATAACTCTACCTCTTTCCATTACACAACAACAGGTCCTGTTTGCTGGGGAGAACTGGTAGATATGGCTTTCATGACCTTAAGAAAGCCTTTTGCAACAGACACATACAACATTTTAGAATACTGTGTAGAAAACCAGATCCAGTCTTGAGCAGGGTGATGGTCTGTGGCTTTATAGTCATATGCAGCTCATGCTGCTAACCCTTAACTCATACGTGAATTACATGATGTTTAAATAATTTCGTAGTGTTTGGAAATGTGAATCTGTGCATCTGTAAATGTATTATCAAGAGATACAAACCCAAGTTTGGCTTAATTGCACTCGACAGCAGAGCAGTAGGATCCCAATGACCTGAAGTTTCCTCTTTCTTATCCAGAAACTCCAGAAACTTTCCTCTCCTCACCCGTTCTAGGTTAGGAAAAAATAGGTCTTTGTATCATATCTTCTTTTCTTTTATTCCCAAAAATAACATATATGTTTTGTTTAGACTGTGTGGGATGTGGAAAAAAACCCACATCAGATGGCTTCTCTGCAGATCAGCAGCGTGGCCATGTGGCCAGACCCATGCAGGGTGGGGAGAGGCTGAGGTCCTCGGCCAGCCCCACTTGCCAGGGTTGGGACACCAGTGGACGCTTGAAGCTGCACTCCAGTGGCAGTGGGACACAGTGGCAGTGCATCTTGGTTATCGTAATGTTTAATCAGTATTGCACCCAGTTTTGAGAATTTCATATCAAGGAAGACAGAAGCAGCTCAGCGACAGAAAAGAAAAATAATAATAAATAGATTGGAAGAAAGGAAAGATTGAAAAACAGGCTTTTTGTGTTTTGAGGAGAAAAGACTGATGAATCATAGAATATCTTTGTCTGGAAGAGATCTTTAATATCATTAAGTCCAACCTTCAATAATGGGAGCATTTTCAAATATGTTGAAGTTTCCTGCAAGGGGAAAGGGAATAGGGCAATGTAATTGCTGATAGATTCTTTAGCTTTTTGTTCTTATCTTCGCAAAGCAAATATAAGTTCTCATCTGTCTCAAGCATCATTCAGAGATCAGTGAGTTATACTCCTCAGGCTACCTGCAGTCTTGACCACAGGAAGGATACTTGACTATAGGAAGGATACTGTGCAAAGTAAACTGAAGACATCAGGCTACATGGTACACATGAATGCAGTAGAACAAATAAATTTGTGGCACAGATGCATCACACAAAATGACCAATTGGCTTGGTAGTGCAGAGAGGTAGCGACACTGCTGTTTCTTGGGATTTCACCATGACACCTACAATATGAATTTGCCCTCAGGACCTTATTTTCAACAGGTCTGAAGAGGTCAGATTCTGGATTTCCAACAACTATATTAAGGAATGCCAGCTATCACAATGGCAGAAGACTGAAAATTAAGCCTTGAGAAATGGAAGACATGTTCTGAGTTTGTATAAAGCAGATTGCTATCAACATACAGAAGGCAGAAAAGGAAACTGATGCTTATTTAACAACCTTAAAATATAATTATTTTAAGCAAATCTCATTAATTATTAATTACTGGATCATTATCTTTTAATAGTCTATTTTGATAATGGAGAAGGCATCACGATGACTAAATCCCAAGCAATTAAGGTAGAATTGCCTAATGCCACTTAATAACATTAAGTTTTCGACAATGGACATGCTAGTCACATTTAACCTGAAATGCAGCCCTACGATGTCATTTTATCTTTTGTTATAAATACCTATTATTCACATATTCTGAATAATGTACATATTCACTTTACTGTTTTTCTTCCTGCTATTACATGCACACACATGATGTTTTGATAAAAACCCAATCCAGTTCTAGTTAAAAACTAGCAGTGTCTTAAATGTACAAACAAAGCTTGAAATGATACTGCCACAGACTGTGAGCATAAACACTTTTCTTCTGACAATACATGATATAAAGAATCCCCAATCTGTACTGAAGTCCAGAAGTATGTTTGTCACTAGAAGAACAATCAATTGACTTTATCTCAAGTGAAAAAGCCTAGTAGACCTGCTGTGTCACTACAAAACAGATCACATCAGTGCGTTTTCAAAAGCAGTTTAGCTCTGTATCTTACGAGTGAGCATCCTGGGAAGTGACTGAATAGGCACCAATAAAGAACCAGCAAGTTACTGCAAATGTGGAATACAAAGAACTTTGTGAGAAAGATAATGTGTATACCTACTTATCATTAAATACAGTAACTTCATTTCTGTAGTATTATGACTCCAAAAAAATGTAAATACTTTGAATTATTACTGATTGATACGGTATGTTCACTGTACAGCAATTTGACAACAAGGTTGACCATTAAAAAAACCCTCAAACTGGTGATTATATTGTGATAGTCTCAGAATTTGAACCTTCATCAATACTGTTGCTTGCACCTTAATTTTTTTCTATTATTTAGAGTCTAACTCTAGAACTTTGCCGTGTAAACATGTAAGACTGTGTCACTATTTCTGTTCTACAATGGCAGAAGACTGAAAATCTAGTATTTTTTAACTACTATGCTAGTAGTTAAAAAAGATTCTTTTTTTTCCCAGAAGAACTAACTCAGATGATCTAAGCAGTACCAACAAAGAACAAATTGAAGGAAATATTATGAAATAGTAATTTATGGAGTGATTTTAGCTGTTTTTAAAATAAAGTTGCTATGTGCAACTATTTTCTTGTGAAAATATCACTCTTCAACCTTGGAGCTGCTCACTTTCCCACAAAGTTATAGCCATATTTTAGATTTGGTGCTTTGCAAGAGACACTGTTCCCACTAACTAGTAATGCCAAAAGAACTAGGAGCTGATGTGGGGAAAGGAAAACAGGAGGTGTAGAGACTGTGAATATTCTACAGGTCTTCAGCTGTGACCTAGCTGTGATAAACTGAGTTTAGAGAACACATTTACAGCAAAAATATCAATGGATACAAACTTCTGTGTTTTTTTAAATCTCACTGTGCTTGGATTCTGTGTGTGTTATTTTCATGCCTCTGGCTGTCTTTGCCAGAGAATAAGCCCAACTTGTTGCCTGGGACTACTGCACCTTGCATGGTGATTGACAGCATTGGGACTCCAGTCTTTTGCTTCATTATCAACCTAAGGCATGGAATGATCATTTGGAAATTTTATGTCATATCTTATCCCTCAATTAATTTGAGCCTGCCAGAACTTACGTTCTCTGGGTGCAACTTATCATTGCTCAAGTAATGTCAGAATAATGCACATACATAATCATCCTTTCAACATTAGACTGGTTCTTCTGGAGTTTGGATGATAAATAATCAGTCAGAAGTGTGAAGCAAATGTTACATGACCAACACTGTGTCACATCATGATGCTGGTTGTGAAGGAGACAGACTTACTTAATTCTCTGCAGACAATGAACAGCAGCAGCAGCAGTGAAAACAATGAATATATGACAAACAGGTTGCAATTTGACCAAGAAATATTTAACCCCTTTTGTCACAGCATTGGTTTTGCAGAAACCTTTCATTTCAATTCAGTGTCACAGAATCACAGAATGGTTTGGGTTGGAAGGGACCTTAAAGATCATCTAGTTCCAACCCCTCCCCGCCCCCCATGGGCAGGGACACCTTCCACTAGATCAGGTTTGCTCAAAACCCTGTCCAACCTGGCTTTGGTTTGCTTGGTTTTTTGTTCATTTGGGATTTTTTTCCTAGTAAGGCCTAGTAAAACCAGACCCCAGTGTGTTCCCTCCAGGCAGACATTATGGACCAGGCTGTTTAGGGCACGTTTACAACAAGAACATGCGGGTACATGGATGATTATAGAGAAATCCCTGCAAAGTCACAGCTACCACATACACCATGGACTAATGCAGCAGGTGCTCAGGAAGAGCACGCAGATGCACAGCGTCAGCTGTGAGCTGCTAGATGAATGTGCTGAGATCTCCTGGGCTCTGCATGAAAGTTGTTTTTGCAGGAGAACTGTTATTGCAGTTGCATAGCTAGTGCATACCCTGCCTGACAACCCATCAGGAGGGCAAGACCACACAAACACCTACATGCAGGTCCAGGAGTCTGCAGCACTGTGAATGGAGTCTTTGGCTTCTCAGATGCAGTATGTCATATCCAAACCAGTGAACCACAAAGACCCCATCCAGAACAGCCTGAGGTCCAGTAACACTGACCATTGCACTAGGCGTGGAAAACCTGTGCACTAGGCTTGGCCACCTTAACAGCTAACCAATAGATTGCTTGGCAAATAGTACAAATTTATTTATTTATTTTTTAATTTAGCTACCTAGTCTCTTGAATTGATCACAGAATTATTAGGGATTGGAAGGGACTTCGAAAGATGATCTAGTCCAATCCCCCTGCCACAGCAGGATCACCTATACCAAGTTGCACAGGAGCAGATCCAGGCGGGTCTTGAACGCCTTGACTGGAGAGGTGATTCTCTAAAATGGGTATCTAAACCCTTACTCTTTGAATTGCCTCTTCTTTCTTAACTTTATATAAAGAGTGGAGACAAGTAGCTCAAACAAAAAGAAAGGCTGTTAGGCATATAATTTCCTAAAATTGGTCAAGATAAATCCTATCTCCCAATTAATACAGCTTTGTCCTGAAAGAAATCAATCCAGGATGAAGGACTAAGTGTGCTCCATTCTAAAATAGTCCAAGTCTCATCCTGAAGAACTGCGAGACATTCTGAGCTGACAGCAAGTAACAAAAATCATAGTGCAGCACAAATAAAAAAAAACAATTATGGACAGTGGTTGAAGATTTCCAGTCTTATTGTATATAGCTGTCTGAGGGAATCTGACAGCCTATGAAGCAAGTTATGTGGAAGTGCAGTAGTGAAAAAATTTATTCCTATGAATAAATCTCAACAGATGCACAGACTATCTCAACAAGCACTGAAAATCATACCAAAACCCAAAAGATCTCTGCAACTACAAATGTCACTTGCTGGTCTAGTCAAGATGGTTCTGTTTTCTTCATATTCATCTTAGATCTGTTACTATTTCAACCTAGTAGTCCTAGGTGTTGCAGCAGTCCTTTGACTTGCGAGACTCTGATACCTTTGGAAGTTAAGTCATCAAGTTGGTGAGCAACTATACAAAATATATCAATGTCTTGCTGTCCAAAGACTCTTACACTTAAAAAAAGACTGTAATTAAAAATGAGGCATTTAAAATGGAATACACTTTCTAAAAGAGTCAGAAACAATACCCTACATTTGTTACTTCATAAAATCTAGATTTCTCCCTCCACCAAGAGTTTTAAAAAATCTAGAAATGTAACATATTCTGGTTTTTCTTATTGTTCTAAGACACATGCCCACACATTTTAGAGGTGGCTAAGACTTTGTCAGCTCACAGAGAAAATGACTGCAGGAACAGGGTTTGTGGGAGCTACACTGCCCAACAAAGGCAACACAGCATGTATGTACAGAGCTGCTTTGCTACAATCCCCAAAGTCCTCAATCAGTGTAACTGAACAACAAAACCCTGCTTATGAAACCATGAGAGTCAACACAGGCACTGCTTGTTCTGCTGGCCACACCTACAGGAATCACTTGGTGGGGTGTGAGGAGGGGGAGGAAGGGAGCTGTCTTGCACTGATACTCATGTATTTAATTTGGTTACACAGCATATGCCAGCGCCTGTTTCTTGGGTGCTGCCTAGGCATTGTTTCCATAGAATTTGCCTGGAAGAAGCAAACTGTAGGTGTGCAATGCAAACAGAAAAGCAGGTAAACACTGCCTCTTTATTCAGCTCAAGCTGAAACACAGTGCCCTGGAAATTGCTCCTCAGTAATGGCACATTTTGAATAACTGCAAATAATGACTTCTCTAATGATTTCTACAATATATATCAGAGACCAAATCCTGCCTTTGCCTCGTGATGTGGAAGTATCCTGGCAACAGAGCCAGTGCTCTGGGCTTCATCCTTTTCTGCTTAGCAGTGCAGCAAAGGCACTAAGCATCAGAGCATTGCTGAGAGATGCAATACTGTGTGGAAGGGATGAGCAAACCTCACCCAGCTCGAGATGGCTTTGGTGAGCCAAGAGGGGAAAACAAGATCCACCCATACCCCACTGCTCCCTGCTACCCACCTTGTACACAGAAATAGATGCCACACAGGGTTTTGCCCTTATGTGGAATGTTGGGCAACTACAGAAAATCATGAGCTACACTTTGTAATGCAGTAGCAGAAAAGTTCTATCTATAATCTGAAGTACAAAACCTCAGAAGACAAGGTGATGGATTTTCTTATTTCCCAATTAGCCTAGAGAACTTGCAACAATACATTTTATTTTCTTGTGCATATGACTGTCACTATAGACTTCTATGTCAGTAATTGCTTCTATTTAATTTCTAAGTTTATAAAAAAATTATATTTATTTCTCAGAGACAAATACATGTTTTAGTTAATTTCCTACTTGAACTACAACCAAAATTATTTCTTAAATGTTATTTCAGAATAAAAATTACTAAGTACTGCAAAATGACACCTTACTGAAACACTGAATGGGAAGCTGAATACCTGCTTGAGAAAAGGCTGGAGTGCCATTGCTCAGGATACCAGTCAGTATCTTGAGCCCCTCTTTTTCTGAACTATGATCCAACTATGATTTAAGGGGTAAAACAACAGGTGATTTTTGGGACCAGACAGCTGAAAACTTTAATGGCTTTATGCAGGCTCTGGAACACTGCTGAAAAGAGCCTTCGAGATAGAATTGCCAGTTAAGTTTCATTGGCACTGTCACAAATCCATTAATACGATGACAACTTTACTCCTCCACAATATCACTAAGATTTTGTAACAATTTACAAAAGTTCACTTGGTAATGTAATGAACTCTCTTTTGAGTATCATCACTTGAGAATGGAATAATCTGAAATGCAGAGACTAGATTCATTTGACCAAATTATAGTTCTCTAGACTCCCTCTATAGTCAATGGAGAGAAACAGGCACTTGTGATTGAATTTATAACCTAGAAATATAGAACAGGTCACATAAGCTTTATGCAGAATGTGGGTATTTTTCTCTCTCATCTATGAAGAGGGTTCAGACATCAGTTCAGGAATAGGTATCTTTAGGGTAGCTGAGGTGAGACAATTCCTCAGAGTGGAAGTTAGGTAATTTATTGTAAGCATCAGAGAAATCCTATTTTTCAGGATTTCTGGCTTGCAGTCTCGCAAGAAGATCCTTACCTGAACGTGCATATTCTCAGTGCTGCAGGAGATAACTGAGGACTCTGAATAACAGAAATGCATTGCAAAGTAAGAAGGAAGAACAGACCTGGTGTTACTGTCACGTCATTTCCATTGACCACAGGTCTTTCTTCCTCTTCTTCTTCCGGTGGTTCAACACCCGTCTTCTCCATATTGCTCACAGATTTATTCCTTTTACGTTTACCTTCAGCCCCGGGAGTGGCACCTGGGAGGATCTGATCTGTTACATTTAACAGCAGTGGAGTTGGCTCTGCGGGAGGCTTCGGAGTGCCGTAATAGTTGTCTAGGAAAAAAAGAAAAAGAATCATAGAAGTATAGATGACAGAGATTGGAAGGGACCTCTAGATATCATCTTGTCCAACCCCCGCTCTGGAAAACAGATTTTCTTAGAGCAGATCACACAGGAAAATGGCCAGGTGTGTTCTGAATGCCTCCAGAGACAGATACTCCACAACCTTCTGGGCACCACATTCCTGTGCTCTTTCCCTCACTGTAAAAAAGATTTCCCTTATTTTCTAGTCTAAACCATAAACCACATAAATTTGCAGAAATACATAGATTGCTTCTTCTCCTTTTGTCTTAGATTAATGACATTATGTGAGAAAGGATCTGATCTAGCAGCTAATAAAAAGATCAGTTGAAAATGTTTTCTGTGAAGTTACTCTCCTTTCATGACACGGTTAATGCTCTTGGTGGTAGTTAGCACCAGTGATCAAATCGTACTCCTAAGAATATACATCTGCTCCTTCTGAAACTTTATCAGGGTAAGTTAACATTCCTCTTGTCCTAATACCTGACAAACAGGCAACATACCAGAGCTGGTTTTATATTCCGAACCGTTAGTTAGGACAAATCAGTTTTGTAACATTTACACCATAAGACAAGTTTCTGATAGATCAAAGTTTTGCTATTCATGACCTCCAGATTTGTAATAGTTAATGCTAATCTATTTTCAAAGGAAATTGAAACCACATACTTTAGGACTTAAAACTATCTTAAAGTAGTAAGGAATTCTGAGAAGACTTAAGGTGGTTGACAGATTATCTTCTATTTGCCTCCCAGAAAATTTCAGGCTTCCTCTGAACCACCTACTTTCTTGGTTTTTTTTAGCACATCTGGTCTCAAATTACACCTGGCGTCTTATTGATAGCTCAGATTTGTCTTAAAAATATGGTTAATTATAAAACATTAACTTAAGTAAAATATGAAAACATCAGTGCATTTGGCCCAGGTGGGATGGAGTTAATCGTCCCCATGGTATCTCTCAGTGCTGTGCTCGTGGTGGTAGCTGCAGGGATGTTGGTAACACACCAATGTTTTGGCTACTGATGAGGAGTGCTTGTACAGCAACAAGGCTGGGGTTTTTTTCAGTCTTCCTAACCATCTCTCCAACAGTAGGCTGAGGAGTGGGCTGAGCCAACTAACCCAAACTGTACAAAGGAATATTCAATACTGTATGGTGTCAGTTTAAACATAAAATGAAGAAAAAAGAAGAAAGGATAGGGAGCATTTGTGGATGGTGTTTGTCCTCCACTACACATATCACAGCTTTGCTTCCTAGAACAGCGGCTAAACATCATCTGCTGAGGGGGAGCAGAGAATAATGATTATTTGCCTTTGCTACCCCATGTAGCTTTTACTTCTCCTTTATCAAACTATTGTTGTCTTTACTGGCTAGCCTTATTCTTTTCCCTGCCCACTGAATAAGGGTGGGAGTGATAGAGCAATTTTGGTGGGCACGTGGCCCCCAGACAGAGCCAAACCATCCTAATTATCAAGTTCTCTCTAGAAGCAAACATGAAGAACAGTATAAGACACAAAATAAAAATGTTCTATTTATGCAGTTATCTTTTGTCCATGATGCGTTAGAATTCGGTTTTCAGTAGGTAGTATGGGAAGTTGGAAATACTGCCCAGCTCTGAGGAACTTTTCCAAGGAAAAAAGCACCTATGTAAGGATATAAAGGTGCTGAAGGGTTCTGTAGACTGTATGACCACTTTTTAATTCTTATTCCACAATTTAGTGATTCTGCACAGTCATCAAATAGTAGCAACTGACAGAGATTATTTTAACCACATGTGAGTGTGGCACAAATAAATGAAGATGTCATACCTGCACAGTAAACCATCAAAAGGTGCGTTCTGCAGGCAGAGTACAATGTGTCTTTCCAATGAATTACAAAGCTCAGCCATATGACCACTTTAATACAGAGAAGTAATTGAGCAGCCTTGCAACCACTGAATACTCCATGAATTTTCCACAGTAGTTTAGCAAAATGATATTCATAACAGATGTTTCTGTAATTGTAATTCACTAGAAAAATTTACTGCGTTAAATGGCCCTCATACGCACTCTGGGCTTAGGGATGGCAGAATGAAAAACTGACTCAATAAAGGTTTGCTTTTGATTTTATGAGACAGCAGCAGGTTTTACGCAGGCAATGACTTGTGCCTTTGGATGACAGTCTGTGATGTGCCCTCCCATAGTCTGCAGGATGTCCTCTGACTCCTAGGGTTAAAGCATGAGAGCAGGATTTGGTGTCTAAGGGGCAAAGGGAAATCTATATTGATTCACTCACAAAACTGTACCTCTAAATTATATTGTTGACTAGTCACAGTCAACATTCTAATATCTGACAGTGCAGAGAGTACCCAAAAAAACAGCAGTCTTGACTGCAGTGCTCAGCTGGAAGTTTACTTCTGTATGTTCTGAAGTGCATGTTACCTTTATTGATGAGATTACATGCTTGTAATATTACTTATTTTGATAAAAGGATTCCTACATTTAAAAAATTCCTCTGTAACCTAAGTGATTTTACTAATCTGAAAGTTAGTCACAGATGCCTTAGGCTTCACAAAACTTGTGAAGTACGAACTGATTTTCACTGATTTAATAAACATCAACATACAAATCCCAGGGTTATAGGACCCATGTGGTTCAAATCTTAATCGTGAAAGTGCAGTACCTAGGCTTTCTTTTCTGTTTTCTTAGTTTTCCCAGTGTCATACAAAGGTGAATGCAATAGAAATTAGCAGTAATTTTGATGTCTGAGGAAAAATTTGTAACCAAAAAAGCTGTTATGAATATGACTTCTATAAAAATATAAGAAATAAAAATGCACATTTAAGATTAGGAGGTAAAAAGCATTTTCAGTCTTCCAGTTTCAAAGTTAAAATAGGGAGCAATTTCTAACTTATGTCCTGTAATATAACATGCTGTATGCTTTATAGTCTGACAACTATTGATCTTAATTTGAGTATTACATAAGTATCCATCTATCTATCTGGTCTACAGATATTAAACTGATCTACAGCTATTTACATGATCATAAAAACAAAGGAATTCATACAGGTCAAAGGGAAAACATGATGAGAGACTCAGCCATTGAAACGAAAGAGCAATATTCCAGTAAAGACAATTTAGAATCAATGTACACTGTGTCTTCTATCAAAACAAGTGCTTCAGTGTCTTGAAATTCCTTGCTTATGCCTCAGAAATGAGCATTAAAGCTAACAGTAGACTCTTTTAAAGTTTCAGCAATTGTTATATATAGGCATAATGCAGAGACTAAATGTTTAAACACCATTTGTTGTAATGATGTTTGGAAAACTGCTGATAACAACAGCTTTTTTCCTTTCATATTGCTGCATCATAAGGTACTGAAATTCAGCTTCCTTTAAGTACAGTAAGCACACCAAAGGAAGAATTCCTATTGTGCTTAGCTAAAAAACCCAAAGAATTAATAATAAAATACACAGCTTACTAAATGAAAACATCTATCTCATGCTGCCAATAGGCAGTCAAAAAACCTGGCAGTTAGGAGATTTAAAAAAGGGATGGAGCACAAAACAAAAAACACCTTTACGGCACTATACAAAACCACACAGCTCCCTCCCTTTTCTATACTGCCTGCTGCTCTGGTACTTGCCTCTCAAAAATTGCATGGGGGATCTAAAGAAGAGCAATTAAAGCTTGGACCTGCTTAAATGGATTTTGAGTTTTCATCTTGGAAAAAGGACTGTTCAAGGGGAATATGGCAGATATGTATAAAATCAAGACAACCCTGGGAAAGTGCCTAGAAAATAAATGAATGGCTGCTTGGCTTCTCGCTATGTGAGAAAAGAGGATGCCCTATGAAATTAGCAGATTTCAAAAACAAGCGAAAGAAGTGGGCTCTTTTCACACAGCAGAAGAGAATTCTGCATTCACTGTCAGATGCTGCCACTATCATAAATACATTAAAAAAGCAATTATACAAAGTCATAGAGGGGAAAAAAGAAGCATGAAGGCCTTTCCAATGTAAAGGTACAAATTCTGATTCAAGAGTTCCATACAATACAGACCAGTGAGGCACATAATGTATCTCTGCATGCCTTTCCTGTTCTTACTTTTTTTGCCTTAACATCAACCAAGAGGCAGTGATAGAGGCAGAGTATGTGGCTACAGTTTCCCTTGATTTGACTCAGTGAAGCCATGTGCTTTCACAGGTGCCTATTCATTGTACTTTAAAAGTACATGTGTGCTCCTCTGCCACTCCGGAACAGAGATCAATTTTAGCCAGCAGAGCTTAGGCTAAGCAATTTGAGCTGGACCTGACTAAATGCCTTCACACAGACAGGCAGTGCAGAACATGCATTTAGTTGTGGAAAAAGTAACACTGCTTAATCCATCTCACTGCTAGTCCTGATTGCCTCAGCGCTTCCAGCATGTTTACTGGTTCAGTTGAACACTGAGGACTAACTCAACCTGTTTGACCCTGTTGCCAAACTGCTTGGAAGCCATTGCACAGTTACACTTTCCAAATATTCCTTGTCACCCTAAACTGTATGAAGAGATCTAACTGATTCCGTGAAGCTGAAGTCAGATATAAAATTACTGGGGAGGTTAGCCCTGATGACAGAGACCAAGTGAGAAAGTTAGAAAGTCAGAAGCAGCACAAAAAGGAGAAAGCTAGGAGGACAAAGCAGCTATTTTTTTTTTCTTAACCTGAGCTCACCTATGTCAGGAAGTAGTGAGACTTCTATTTTTTCAATAGAGTGTTTGATGATGAAGCAATGGATCCTAACTTGCTTCCTGAGAAAAAGTAAGCCCTTATGGAATTAAAAAAAAAGACAAAGCATTTGACTAAAGAAACAAAAAGAGTCATCATGCTCAAATGATAACAAGACTCAAGACTACTTCAGGGTCACTATACCAATGGGCTTGTCGCTCAGTGATCCTGACCTCTAGCTGCAATAACTTTGTGTCACACATGGGTTCCACTTTGCACTACAGTCTACTACTACTTTGCTGAGCATCTTCATCATCAGCTCTCCCATCCCCTCTCTCCTTCTGCAAAGAAAGTGTCCAAAATACAGTACAAAACAGACATCTCCACTTTCCATCCTTTGGTGTGGTGAAGGGAGAGGAAGATCTGCATCCCAAGACTGAGGAGGATGATGTAATCTTCAGCTCTTGGCATCAGCCAGCCTGAACTATTAGAATGTGGAGGAAGGAGGGTATTCCTAGGAGAGTCATCGGCTCCTGAAGGTCCAGTGTTCCATCTATGAAGTGAAGAAATCTAGTTTAAAGGTAAGTATTGTGAAAAAGTGGTTGGAGGAATTAGGAAACTAGAGTAAGAATGATCAGACAGGAATTGAGACCTGTGCCAGAGCCAAGAGCTTTTAATATTAATACTTCCACTATGGCGTGACTCAGATTCTGAGCCCAGAATGAAATATACTTTCCTTCTCATACTTATTTTTAGTGTGGGATGAAACGATACCCAGCTACAACACCCCTGCTTCTGCTTATTCAGCACCTCATTTAGACTGATCTGTCTCTACTGTTTATACAACTTTGAATTGCTGAAGTTATCAGGCAAAATTGTGTGAGTCAGCCACAACTCTAGGAAATCAAAGACAAACCTTATTTTTCAGTGATTACAACAATAATGACAAAAGTTGTGATGAACATTAATTCTCTACATATGGCTTAGTGGCCACTCAGTAGTGAAAATAAATTACAGGAAAAGTACTCTGAAGTCTAGTTGTTGTTTGGATATGAGCTACATTTGATATTTTTACAGTTAAAAACCAAACTGTATGGAAAAATAACAGATTGCAATGGCACACACAGTTTTGAGTAGGCAGAAATTAGCTTTTTTATTAAAATAATATTGAATTAAATACAGTATTCACATTCTTAAGTATTTTACTCTTTGATTCAGAGATGACAGCTGAATTCATTTATGACTAGAGGCCTATTGCATACATCAAGAACCATCTGTTTATAATCCATGTCTCTTGATAATCAATGTCCAGATGGAGCTTGGTGATAAGTGGTGTTTCTCAAGGGTCCACATCAGGACCCTTCATTCATTGCTTCATCACACAGACAAGGTGATCAAGTGCAACCTCAGGGTGTTTGCACATTAACCTAGCTTAGTGGTGCAGCTGAGGGATGCCTGACACACAGGATCTATCCAGAG
This sequence comes from Upupa epops, assembly GCA_013397515.1. Classification (NCBI taxonomy): domain Eukaryota; kingdom Metazoa; phylum Chordata; class Aves; order Bucerotiformes; family Upupidae; genus Upupa; species Upupa epops. Next base: position 27,043 of record VZRI01007955.1, on the reverse strand, counting down.
GGGTCTGGAAAAGCTGGAGAAGTGAGCCCCATTTCCTAGGTGAGGAAATTCTTAGTATCAATACAGACTAGGAGATGAAGCAGTTGAAAGCACCCCGGCAGTGAAGGACTTGCATGTACTGGTGGATGAGAGGCTGGTCATGAGCTAGAAATGTGCACTTGCAGCCCAGAAGCCAACTGTGTCATATGCTGTTTGAGAAGAAGTGTGTCCAGCAGACTGAGGGAGGGCATTCTGCCCCCCTGCTCTGCTCTACCTGGACTACTGACCCAGCACTGGAGAAAGACATGGACCTGTTGGTATTGCTTAGGGCAGGCCCAACACACCAGCAGTAAGATCAGGGGGAGATCATACATGGTTGGTGGTGTCTTAGGCTTTGCATTAAATTTTCATGGCTAACACAGTCTAGGTAAATGGGTTGTGGGTATGTCCAAAGGATCTGGTATTGCGTGCAATGAATGTTGAATATAGGAAGGATTCTTAGATGCAGGCTCCATGGGCTTTCTAAACCTTGTGTAGACCTTCAGCATCCAACCACGTGTTGTTACCATGCTCCTATTTCCCTATCAGATCCACACATCACTTTGCCATGCAAGTACATGATATCAATTGGCCTCTTCCTATGAAATTATATTATTCTAACTTTTCTGGTCAAAGGAACATGCCATTTAGATGTTCTGCAGTACAAATACAAAAGTATAGAATGTTCTAAAGCTGAAAAATCCCGTTCTAAAAATTCTTTAAAAATTCTTATTTTGTTCCCAAAGAGGAAAACACTAAGCAGACATTTCTTAAAATATAATCAACTATGTATTTTAACAAAATTCAAGACAATTGCCACCTCCTCAAGGAAGCCTACCAAACTTCTTTTCACCCACTTGTCCTAGTAATTTATTTTGATGGGTGACTATACTATAATTAGAGCTTTTTTTAATCTTTGCTATGAGCTTGGGTGACCAGATTTTGGTTTTGACTTTGTACATTTTCATGATGGTTTTGTAGTAGTGATTGATGGATCGAAGTTTCAGAAATCTTAGCGTGATGCCAAAGTGGAAGTTATAAAATCAAGTAGACTAAAGCCTTCAGATTTTAGATTTACATTGGTATTGTTTTAACTCATGATCTGGTGTCATTAAGATGGCAAAGAGGCCAGCAAAGGTTGTAGATTAGGTATCCCAGAATCTAGGGAAAACAAAAATATAGAATGGTGATTATTCTTTTCAACAACAGCTCTGAAGTACTATTGTGCTTTCTGAAATATTTACAAGAAAAGTTATACTTTCAGTAAGATCTTTGCTGTTACTCTTAATACCCTTCCTTTCAGGCAAAGATTGAAGATCCTAGAGAAGTCTTTGCTCTTTTTTTAACTAAGCCTATGAATCCAGATTACTTAGTCTTGGAGCCTTGCTGTTACATTAGTGTCTGAATTAAAACCACAAAATTTATTTATTTTGGGAGTGCTGTCAGAATGAGTTACACATGATATCCAGAACTAATTCCATACGTCTTGCTTATAGAGATCCTCAGGGCTACTTGCTACAAAATCTTTTTTACCCCTGCTATTTTCTAAATGCATTGGGCTTTAAAAGTGGCAAGAGCTATGGATAAGGAACAATTTCCAGAGATTTCAGGGTTCTGCCAGAACACAGAATTCAGAGTTATTGCCCATCATTCCTGACAACTACTTGGGCACTTTCTGGGAGGGGGTGTCCAGCTGTTTCCTAGATGCCAGGAGATTTTTGATGCCTTGTGTTGCTCCAACTCTTCCCCGGGCAGAACTCTCATTTGAATTGGTCTCTGCAGCTTCTGCTAACAGACATTAGGCAGATATGCTAACTTCTGTGTCAACTAATGACATTTTAATAACTGGCTTCAGGATTGTCTATTCATCTACATTAAAATGAAATCACTAATTATAGCCGTGGATTTTTGCCCAAGAGTGTTCTGGCCCCCAATGAATTGAATAGCAGAGGAAGTTTCTCAATTCACAAATACAGGAATGGAGACAGACTGGTTGTCAAACTTTCCAATATTCCAGACCTGCTCTTCTCTTCCTATTGGACCCCAACTGCCCCAATAAGAATCTGTCTTTTTCAGACAGATGGGATATATTTATTTTGATTTTTTAACTGGTATTTTTCAAAACAATTATCAGTAGCAAAATCTGTAACCTTTGGGTACTGATATGGTATATCAGACTGGCACAGAGGATGGCCTAAAATAATTCTTGATCTTAAAAAACTTTGAAGACCCCCAAATTAATGCATACAATGTTAATTCTCATTTTAAAAATCTACTTTTGTCAAGATGTCCACTGATATTTTAGTGTATTTCAGAAAGTTCGGCCTCCCAAGTTTTCTTAGTCTGTGCTTTCATAATTCCATTTTACATTGCTGCTTCCTTCCTGCTTTTTCCCAATTCCTTAGATTTTTTTAATTAATTTTTTAACTATTTACAGTAGCCCACCTACAAATCCAGGTCCACATGCAAAACTAATCCCTGATAATTCTGTGTAAGTCTGTAAGAAATAAGTAGAATGAACAGCTTAACATTCACAGAATCAGACACTGTCTGAATTGTTTTCCTCACCCCTTTAACTCCTTCCAAGACCAAACCATTTGAACAGATCTAACTCTCCTGAGCACAGCCTATCACAGTTGGGAAATAACAGCTTTGCATGGGTTGAAGGTGTAAATGCATTCTGGATAAATTAACTATACAATAGCCTGAATTACATCCAGGCTGGAGGTGGCCACAGAGAAGGAACAGGCTTCCTTTAAGATTCCCCAAAGATTAAGACACTGACCTATCTTCTCACAAATATTCTTCAAGTTTGTATTTCTTTTTGAGAAGCAGAACAAATACAATCTAGATAATGGCCTAGAACATACATGACTACCTATCAGATGCAGGCATGTGCAGCACACACTGCACACTATGGAAGATCTGCCATCCACCAGTAAATAGGAAGTGACTTTTAACTTTCCTGTTTTGATCTTACACTGAGTATAGCATACCAAAAGTGAAAAATCTAGATAAAGCTCTTCAAAAGGCTGCTCTTACTTATTTGAGGAAAACTGTGGGCAAAGAGAGAGGAATTAATAATTAATACCAAAAGGCATTTGGACTTCACAAGCCAGAATCTCAGATAAATAAATGCAGATATGAAGACTGCACCTATTTTATAGTATATTGCACATTCTAAAGCAATTTTGTCATCTGACCTCCTCTTCTGAGAAACACTGTTAGAGTTAGTCTGAAACCTCTACTTTACTGTAAAAGAGATACAATTCCATTCACAGACAGTGTACTCTCTGCTGCAGTTAAGCAAAGACACCAAGATCCCCCAGCACATGTATTTTTTGTTGTAAACTGCTGTTGTCTGTATTCAAGGTGTCACTTGTCTTTGTGACTGATCCCTAGATGACGAGGGCAGGGTTTTCACTCATTTTACTTCTGCTGCGTACAAGTTAGGTGTCTAGTTTAAAGTAAGCAGCTGTCGCTACCCACCTGCGTGGTTTTGCTTGCTGACCTCACAAGAAGGTCCAGATACATTTCAGATAGCTAATAACAGATGACATGGTTCAGCCCTTTAATAAACAAGGTGTCAACATATTAAACCGTAATACTGTTTTCTGCCATCATGTAAATATTTAGGCTTAATTAACTATGAGACTGCTTCATTCCCTTGAACTCTGATTATGTATAATTTATATGATATTGCTAAGGTTCTTGTAGAAGTAAAATTCCAGTGCCAGCTTGCAGCAGAGTCTCTTTTGACACTAATTTTAAAACCTGCATGCGTTCATATCCTTACAAATTACATGGAAAGAAAGCTCAAAAGTCTTATCAGTCTTTAAAAAGTAAAATATAAAATTTTGAGATGAGCAATGGAAGGTCAGTGAGAGGAAGTACCTGCATTCAAGCTGAATTAACCTGTAGAACTTCTGAAATTTCTCACATCAGGCTTAGAGTTTAAAACGGGAATACATTTCAAAGACATACAGTTGTAATACCAGAAATTTTTGAGGGATTTTGAGCATGTGAAATGGATCCATAGATGTTACAGATCTATCTGAAAATGCTTTGTGTATGGGAACAAGGACCTGATGACATTTACTCAAAAAATACATACTGCAGAGGTTTTATAGTCATGAGAATCACCTAATCTGTCTTGCCTGAGAAAAGATGATGGATTAATGCCCTCAATTTTTCTTTTTTCTTTCCTTTTTAATAAAAATTTATACTTCTTTTAAAAGACCCTGTACCTTATTACAATTATTTTGCAGTGGCATTTTTTCTGGGTTGTAATTTGAAACGTGTCATCTCCAACTTCCTGAACAACCTCAAGAAGGCACTCTAAACTCTTAGTTTTGTCTGACATTTTCTTCAACTAGGTTTTTGAGGAAAAAAAAAAAAGAGATCCCTGTAGTCAGTCAAGTTTTGTATTCATTTATTCAAGCTGCTACCAGAGAAACTTATCTTGCCAATTGGAGAGGTACACAGGGAATCCTTGCCTTACGTGTCTAAAAGACATCTGCCGATTGTCCTGGATAGTCATGCACAACGTGAATAAAGCAGATGTTCCCTATTGGTTCCTCCCTTAAGGAGTTGTCATGATAAATAAAAATACTTTCAGAGATATCCAAGAATTCTAAGTAAAGAAAGTAAATAAAGGAAAAAAAAACCCAAAGTCAGAGAAAAAAATTATCTACATTGTTTTCATCAACAAAAAATTATGATTTTGCCACACTAATATAAATCATCTAGTGTTTTTTTTAAGGTAATCAATATTATTGTCCTGGGTTCAAATGAAGGTCTACACTGCTTCTGGGTTGATGCCTGAAATTCGAACATGGCAACCAGCTCTCGCTGAGATTTCAACAGGCAATGAAGCAACCTTGCTAAAAAGAATTTATTGAACCCACAAGCAAGAAGCAAAGGAAAAATCCCCAAATAAGTAAAAGAACAAAAAAAAAACCAACTATACCACAATGCCATTACACACTATCAGAGAAATGGAAGACAGCTAACATGTTGGTTTTTGGTTACAGATGAGAGCCCTGGGAAAATTACACTCTAATCAGAGGGGGATTTCAGTCACCCCTTCCATCCCTAGAACTCAGTAGGGCTCCTGAGGCCTTCTTATGTAGTGATGCTTGTGGAAAAGTCCCTTTTCTGGTCCTTCTGCAGACTCTAGCTTCCCCCGTACATCTCAGACTTGCTTCTAACTCCTCTTGTCTTGGGAGTTCTTCACAATGCGGCTATGGCCAGCAGATACTAGTCATGATCTTCCAGGCCACAGCATCTCATATGCAGGAACACACACCAGAACACCAGTCTCTTTCTGTTTGCCAAAAGTTTCAGAAATCAGTGCCATCTGCTGTTTTAGCACAAAACTTCTGGACAAGCAGTAGGAACTTCCAAAAGCCCACCTTAGGACTTCTCTCTCCCACTCATTTAGGCTTCTTCCATTCTCTCAGTGGCAGAGCTGGGATCCAGCACCTGTGTCAGCCCCATGGCCCTGGTCACATGGGGCCAAGCCCATGGTGAGGTCAGAGGCAACACGGTGCTGCACACGTGTGGTCATGCCTGTTGCGGTAATCAGGGCCTGCTTCAGGGCCTCTCTCTCTTTTTCTCTTTTTCCTTCTCCCAAGTGCTTACAGCTCCAAGGGAGGGAAAGGATTAAGAGCCCACCACCTCCTTGGCATCTTCAAAGATGATCAAATTGTAAGAAGAGTACAGGAGCAGCAGCTCCATGGTTCAGCAGGCTGCTGCTGTTTACAGCAATTGGCACTGTTCTGGAGGCAGGAACTGGCAGCTTGGCTCGACTGCTGAAGTGGATCAGTCTGACCGTGTTCAAATTGTGCAGCACACTTCCAGCAGCGGTGCGGTTTCATTGGTGACCAGGCCCTTTTCCCTGCCCTGAGGTGGAGGTGGTGGGGGGACCGCTCTGCCTGCCAGAGCTCTCTGTCTGCCGAGAGATAGAAGGAGGAATATCTGGAAGTCCACTCCCTTTAATAGTCTCTGTCCACCAATCTGAACCTGGGGTCAGGTCAGTGCCACAGGGGTTTGATGGGAGAGCTATCTGTAGTTTTAAAATCATGCACTTTTGGTATAAGAGCACAAAATCCAAAACCAGAGAATTTGGCAAATGTCCAAACAACAACAACTATAAATCCTAAATACTAAGCAAAAGCTAAACATTCAATAGAGACTTTTTGTTCCCATTTTCCCTTAAATCCTATATGGATGGTCTAGTTTTACTCATTTGCTATTTACCATCTTGGCCGAAATATGGCAGAGGTAGAGAACTTCAGTTCTCTCAGAGGAGATTTAATCTATACCTTTACTAGAAATTAGTTCTTACACTAATGAAGAATTTTAGCTCCTCCTCAGCTCAGTTACTACATGGAGATGCATGTTGAGGCAATCCATTTTCCTAAAAAATCCACAATCTGTCTGCTGTAACACAACTTGCACCAGGATGACAAAAAAAAAACCAGGTAATTCAGAAAAAGTCAGATTAGAAACAAACTAATTGACACTGGGGAATGATGTAACTGATATTTCCTGGGTTGAGGACACAGCAGTAAAAGGGAGAGTCCTGAAGTCCCTAACGAATGAATTTGGCCATTCTCTTGCTCCTAAACTATATAATCAGGTCACATCTGGCTTGCACTTCTGCAGACCCCACAGATTCTAAGCTTTACAGTGTCAGTATTGCAAAACAAGAAACAGAGTCACCTTCATTCAGTTGCTAGGAGATTCTCTGGGAGCAGAAGATGAGACACTAAATAATCCCTGACCTTCCCCTTCCTCTTTGTCTCAGAAACAAGGCTGCCAAGAAAGTGGTCATGAGGCTATCAAGAAAGTGTCATCACCAAGATGAGAGCCTGGGTGTTTTGCCATGCGTGTAAATCATATACACATTCTCTAAGCATGGGTAGCTCTGCTGCAGAATTGTGTAGGCTGAGGTGGCTGAGACCTTGGAGGTCTGTACATACATGGAACTGCGGAAATGCAGCAATCGTCAGTGCTGACTGAGTGAGTTGTTATTAAAGATGGTTGTTCAGACTTTACTCTTAATTTACCCTAGGAAGACACAACACAAAATGGATTTTACAGCAGTCATGGCTGTAGATCCAGCTGATCAACAGCAGAAGGAGTGGTTGTTAAAAGACAGAGACCTTTCTTTTTCTCTCTCTAAGATGACATCTAATAAAATGACATCTAAATGCCTGAAGGCATTTAGACAAATAATTAAAAACAGAGGTAAGCATGACTGTTTAAATATTTTCAGCTAAAAAAAAAAAAAAAAGCTGAAAAATGTGGGGTTTTTTTTGTTCTTTGTCAAGGACAGCCAAATGTTTTTGATGTGTGGTCTGCACAGTCATTACAGATTGAAGCCAACATGCACAACTGTCCAAGTGTTTCTTATCTCTCTCCTTCTCATTGACACACTGTGTTGCCCAAGGCTACTTTTTGTTGGCTGTCCTCATTTGGCCTGCCTGCTTCAGTTCTGATCCTAAAATCCTGTTCTGGGGTAAAAGACTTTTCCACTTTGTCATGGGTACCTCTTTACTCTGTCCTGTGAGCCAGTGGAAGATGCAGAAACATCTGCTTCTATATGACTTTGGTTTTTTAACACTGCAACATTTAAAAATTTTCTGGTCATGCTAAGTACTGGCCAGGCTCTAAGGAATCTAGAGGGTTGGCCTCCAGTTAACTCTGCTCTATATAAAAAAAAAGCAAAACCACAAAGCAGCCCTGTTTGGCATATGTAAATTCCTTAGGTAAAATGTGCATCTGCGAATGAAGGAGTCTTCCAATCTGTAATAATACTGTGCTTTAAAGACTGTACAATTACACGTGTTGCTCCTATGAAATAAAGGAATCATAATCTTGGATTCTAAATGTATCAAATGTCTCAGTTTTTCAATTATAACAAAATCCTTACAAAAAGCCTGTACTTTCAGTACAGACCTTTATTCCATTGTCATACTACCTTCTCAAAGCCACAGGTATCAAAGATGATTCTCCAGTCAAAGAGCATTCAAGTACCAGTGATATTAATGGATTTACTGCGTTATGAAGCAAATGCTAAGTTTGAGCATTTAAAAAATGCAATTATGTGAAATAAAGATAGGTTTGGTGATCTTCGAGTGATTACTTATGACAAGATTCATGATATTTACTCTTGTAAATGGCAAATAATTCCTCTTTAATTTCCATTCTGGAAAGAAAATGGTTGGGAAGAGTCACAAACTAATAACAACCTTGAACACTTATGCAACACTTCACATTTCAAACTACCTCAGAAATATAAACCAATTAAGCTGTCATTATGATTTATGCTAAGGGAGACAAGAAATATATAAACAAAGTCAGAGATGCAGGGCTCCAAAACGCAGCTCTGTGAATTACAAAGCACAGAAACAGTTTAGGGATGTAGAGCATAGGGGACTGGGTTAATCCTGGCAACTGGAAGATAAAACCAAGTTGAAGACCAAGCAACAGCTAATACTTCTTACTCACTTACTGGTGAATGGCCAGTTCTTTCTACAGACAACACAGAACACTTAAGTACATCACTTGGCTAAATAAGCATCATCAGCTGTGCCATTCATCATGCAAACATCTATCCTTCATCAGCTCATTAATGACTTTCTTGAGATATCTGATTTACAATGCAATCACCTAGCAGATCTGTCTAAATTGATAACCAAAGGGCAATTAAAATCACTACCCACACCAGACTATTAGATGCTTTAAAGAGAAAGAGCTACGCTACTGGTTCCTTCAAAAAGTACATTGTTAACATTAGAGGCATAAATGTTAATTAGAGTAATGACTTCTTTCAGCAATTTCTTTTCTACAAGGCCATTTGGATCAGAACCCAGCTCCTCTGTTTGAAAGGGCAAGTTCTTTTTAATTAGGACAGCTACTCCATTGGCACTAGTAATAAATGAGAGAAGAGATAAAGGTCTCACCTATCAGGATTTTTCCTTTTTTTTGTGTATGTGTAGCATTCAATATTTCAGAAAAAGAAAGGGGCAGTTTTATTCACACAAAAAAGGTAAAGTCCTCATTATTTGAATGTTATTGTGCAATGTTACCTACATGTAATGTTATCTTTTACAAACATTTATTTACAGCCTAGATATTCTCATATGGTTATTTTTGAGATGAATTCTCCTCCTTGCATGCTTGAGCGGGCAGAGCAGTAGCTTTAGGTCATTGCTATTCCACTGGATCATCCCCTTAAGGCAGGGGTCTGTGCCAGAGTGAGACTAGTTAAGGAAAAGCTTCAAAGAGTATTTAATTTCAAGCCTTCTCTGCTTTTGTGCATCTCTCACCCTTCAATCAGGCTCCTACCCTGTCAACACACAAGCATGCAACCGGGAGAGGACAGGCTGCTCTTAGCAACGCTAATGCCCAATGCCTTGCCTAGTGCTGACCTGAGTTTCAAAGCAAAGGAGTTCTGACTTGAACCTGGGGAACTCAGAGCAAGAACAGACAATGTGGGGTGTGAAGAAAGAGCAAGGACCACACAACTGCACTGCAAAGGCAGGAAACAATTTTTCCTCATAATTCTTGTCTAGACTGGAAAAGCTTTATACATTTTCAAAAGGCCACTACGACTTTTCCCTCTTAAAAGTAAGTATGCATTACTATGGAGGAGGCTGGATTCTTACCAGCCAGTTTGTAGCAGTATTTCTTAGCACTGCCCTTTTCACTGTTGGGTATCTGTATGCACCGGGCATACACAGTTACAGTGATTAGTGCCAGAGGATGATCTTGAGTCATCATTGAGATAAAGGTTTCAGACATGCAGTGATTGGACAATACAGGAGGTACCCACCAAGGCATAAAAGGAGTTGTCTGTAAAGGAACTTCATTTAATTTGTACCCATGATTCTGGAATAAAGGGCAAAGAGCCTCTAATTCATAATGGAGGGCAGTGATGATGCTGCAGTTAAGAGTTACTTCACATGCCATGGCAGCATGGTACAGCAGCTGACCTTGATTCTCTCAGAGACTCTGAAGTACCATGACATAGCAGGTTCTGAGACCCACACTTTTGCCCCTGAAAACATGAGGATAAGAAAGGCTAGACATGACTGAGACTAGACATGGGAGTCAATCTCCAGGTGGATGATAGGTACAGATTCCTTCTGGATTCTAGTGCTGGTCTGTGTGCCTGTGGGCAGATTATGTGTGCAAAAGCATGAAGCATAGTCCTCTATAGAAAATTAGTAAGAGCTCGTAGGTAAGGTAAGAACACTCCATGAAGCAACCAATGCCTCCTCTAACATCAGAAAGGATGGCAATTTATGCAGCCACACATGTTCACATGTATATACTATGTTTACACACACACATATATATAGTAATAATCTCATGCTGAGGCAAGATTTCTCACACACCATCATGAGAGAGTTTTGAAAGTGCTTTTAAGGTTGTCGCTGACTTGATCACCATGACCTGCCAGTGGGAAGAGCTTGAATGGTATATTTTGGCAAGTTCTTACAGCTGAACTGGAACCAGTATGTCTAAACAGCAAAATTCAGAGAATTACAGATTTCACAGAATCATTATGGCTGGAAAGGACCTCCAGGATCATCAAATCTAGCCCTCATCCCAACATCTCCCTAACCCCTAGACCATGGCCTCAAGTGCTCTGTCTACTCGTTATTTGAACACCTTCAGAGATGGTGACTCCACCATCTCCCTGGGCAGCCTGTTCCAGTGCCCAACCATTCTCCTTCTTCCTAATACCCAGTCTAAACTGCTCCTGATGCAACTTGAGGCCATTTCCCCTTGTCCTATCATTAGTAATTTGGGAGATGAGACCAGCACCAATCTTGCTTAGGTAGAGAGCAGTGTGGTCTCCTTTCAGCCCCTTGTTTAGACTAAATAATATCAGTTTGCTCAGCTGCTCTTCATAGGGCATATTTTCTAGACCTCTTCCAGCCTTATTTGGGAGATGAGACCAGCACCAATCTTGCTTAGGTAGAGAGCAGTGTGGTCTCCTTTCAGCCCCCTGTTTAGACTAAATAATATCAGTTTGCTCAGCTGCTCTTCATAGGGCATATTTTTTAGACCTCTTCCAGCCTTAGTGCCCTTCTCTGGACCTGCTCCAGGACCTCAGTGTCCTTCTTATACTGTGGTGCTGTCTCATGAGTGCAGAGTGCAGGGACACCATCACCTCCATACACCTGCTGGTTATGCTGTTCCTGATACTTGCCAGGATGCCGTTGGCCTTCTTTGCCACATAGGAATCCCGTTGACTCATTTTCAGCTGGCTGAACACTCCCAGGTCCCTTTCTGCCAAGTAGCTCTTCCACAAGCTTCCTCCACAAGCCTGCTGAGCGTTGTTGTGACCAAAGTGCGTGACCCGCCACTTGGCTTTGTCAAACCTCACCCCATTGGCCTCAGCCCATCAGTGCAGCATGTCCAAATCCCTCTGCAGTGTCTCCCTACCCTCAAACAGATCAACACTCCTACTTAATTTTATGGCATCTGCAAATTTACTGAGGGTGCATCCAGGTCATTAATAAAGATGTTAACAAGACTGGTCCCAAAACTGAGTCCTGAGGTACAATGCTTGTGACCAGTGGCCAGCTGGATTTAACCCCATTCACCACAACTCTCTGGGCTCAGCTATCCAGCCAGTTTTCAACCCAGCAAAGAGTCCATCTGTCTAAGCTGTGAGCTGCCAGCTTCTCCAGTAGAATGCTGTGGGAAATGCTGTCAAATGCCTGACTGAAGTCCAGGTAGACAGCATCCACCACTTTTACCTCATCTACTTGACAGGACACCTGATCATAGAAGTTTGGTTAAACAGGACTTGCCCTTCATGAACCCANCATAATCTTCCCGAGTACCAAAGTCAAACCGACAGGCCTGTACTTCCCTGTATCCTCCCTTCTGTCCTTGTAGGTGAGCATCACATTGTTAAGTTTCCAGTCATCTGGGACCTCCCCCATTAACCAGGACTCCAGATAAATGATGGAGAGAGGCTTGGCAAGTTCCACTACCAGCTGCCTCAGCACTCTAAGGTGGATCTCATCCAACCCAATAGACTTACGAGTGCCCAGCTGGCTTAGTAGGTCATACACTACTATTACCTGGATTATCAGGGCACTATACTGATCTCCAACCTTATCTTCTAGCTCAGGGGACTGAATGCCATGAGGACAACTTGTCTGACTACTATAGCCTGAGTCAAACGAGGCATGAAGTACCTCAGCCTTCTCCTCATCCTTGATAACAATCCCCCTTGTGTCCAATAGAAGATGGAGACTCTCCCAGGTTCTTTTTTTGTTGTTAATATATTTGTTAAAACATGTTTTATCATCTCTTGCAGTGGTGGCTGAGCTGTATAATGTTCTTTCTCCACAACCTAACTAAATCCCTGGACTCTTCTTGAGTAGCCTGCCCCTTTTCCAACAGTGGTAGACTCTCTTCTTTCTCCTAAGTTGTAGCAGAGGCTCTGCCATCAGCCAAGCAGGTCACCTTCCCCTCCTATTTGTCTTATGACACATGGGGACAGCCTGCTCCTGTGCCTTTCAGAGCTCCTTCTTGATGCAAGTTCAGCATTCATGAACGCCCTTGTCCTCTAGGACTGTACCCCAAGGGACCTTTCCAACCAAGGTTCTAAACAGGTTGAAGGCTGCCCTTTGGAAGTCCATGGTAATAGTTCTGCTGTCCCACCTCTTTACTTGGCCAAGTACCGAGAAAGTCACTAAGCCCAAGACAACCCCCAGCCACCACAACACACACCAGTCCTGTGTTTGTAAACAACAGGTCCAGCAAGGTACTTCCCCTCATGGGTTTACTTATCAGCTGAGTTATCCTCCACACATTCCAGGAACCTGGAATGTTTCCTCTCCACTGTATTACAGTTCCAGCAAATGTCTGGTAAGATGAGGTCCCCCACAAGAACAAGGGCTTGTGATTTTGCAGCTTCAGCTAGTTGTCTATAGAACAACTCCACCACCTCCTCATCCTGGTCAGGTAGTCTGTAACAGACTCCAAACAGGATATCTGCCTCACTGGCCTTCTTCAACTTTACCCATAAACATCCCACTGCACCATCACATTTGCCATGCAGTCAAAACACTTTCAATATAGAGGTGTGTATTTGCTAGGTTGAAGGCAGTACAAGCGTCACGAAAATGACAAAGTGATGCAGACACTGCCCCTGCTAGGGCACTCCACTAGCAAATCAAAGGAATGTGTAATTACTATTATAAAGTGAGTCAACAGCATAAGCCTTGCTATTAATGCTATTAGTGATTCCCAGTTTCAGAAGATCAAAGTTGACGTAGGCATGAAGAATGCACAAGAATCAGAACCTCAGACAGAAGGCAAGATCAGTGATTACTGAGCAGGCTGCAAGGAGAATGTTATGGAACTACTGTCACTTCTGATTTTCAAGCTGAATGTCCCACATTAAAAGTGTCATTCAGAATGATCCTGAAAGTTGCTGCTGTGTGCCATTAAAGTGCTGTGTTAGCACATATGTCATCAATGCCTCCCTACTACAAAATACTTACTTTCTTTTTCAGAAATGCTGAGATTCAACACATATTTTCTGTTCAAAAGAATTAAATTTATTGCTTTTACGGGTGTTGATGTTACTGTATTCACTGACCTTGCTGAACAAGACCTGGTTTTGTGCTAAAGGTCCCAGTATAGCTTCTGGACTGCAGCAGTGTTGCAATTTTGCACCAAAATCCAAAGCTAGTCAAAGTTGTACCTGAATCCCATCCCTCACTCTCACCTTGTTACTGGACTATTACTCTTACTGATAGCTCAGAGCAGCTTCTAGCTTATTTTGTTTGATGTAGACCAAAGGGCTGTCATGTACACAGTGATCTACCCATTTAGGGTACCACTGGAAAGCCAGGGGTGGGAGAATGTGATGTAAGCAGCCAAGGTGGCCAGTTCTCCACCAGGGTCCTGGGGAGGGATGTCTGTCAATGCCCCGACAAAGGAGTGAAGTCCAGCTGTCATGCTACCATAATGAATTCAATGCACACACAGTACAATAAAGCATGCAAATGCCTTTAAACACATTAGATCTTTTTCGTCTCTATGATTACCTCAACATCTGACTTTAATGTACTGTTAAGTCTAAACCTGCTTTAGTTTCCTGCAAGCCTGGATTTCAGATTAGTAGTCAAACTTCTTAAAATACACAACTAAATACCCACACAGATGACTGTAAAACAAAGAATGTGGTACACTGGTTTCATGGTGAAACCAAGTAGCTGTAAATCCAGAATCTCAAATGGTAGCAAATGGATGTAAAAAAAATATCAGGACTGCCTGATTTTGCTAGTATTTCCTGTAACACAGAGGTTTGGTAAAAGTGACTTGACCACTCATATGTCAGCCTGTCTACTCACTGCACAGCAAGACTATTTTTGGGGGACAAAGCTTTGAAACAGAATAAACTGCTTATGTAGTGGTCAGAGACACTTGGAAAAATCTAATTTGAGATTTTATTTCGAAAAGTGAAGAATGGATTGCCATGAACATGGGTCTTTTTCTCACTCAAGTGACATGTTTTATATATTGCCATGCCGAATAACAACTTGACTGTATTTTTGAGGCAAAAAGAAGATATCTAATTGCTTAAAAATACAATTTCCTTGAACTCATATTTTTGCACAAGAACATTCTTAATGGAAGCTTTTGAGCTAAATCTAACTTGCCTACTACCAATGCAGATATCAGGCACTAACTGAATAATAAACACACTAATAGATTCATAACTTCATAGAATGGTTCAGGTTGGAAGGGACCTTAAAGATCATCTAGTTCCAATCCCTCTGCCATAAGCAGGGACACTCCCCACTAGACCAGGTTGCTCAAGGCCCTGTTCAATCTGGCCTTGAACACTTCCAGGGAGGGGGCAGCCACAACCTCCCTGGGCTACCTGATCCAGTGTCTCACCACCCTCATTGTGAAGAAATAGCCCTTTTTACCCCTCCAGTCATAACATTTCATTAGTTGAAACTAAAAAGTTAACATGCACAATTGTTTTCTGTGATGAAAGTTAGCAGGTATTTGTCATTCAGCTAATTTAAGTCAAAATTGTTGAACTGAGAATATTTTCTTAAGGAGTAAAAAATAGTCAGATGCAAAATTGTTTTAACAAATTTGGCCCTAAGATTTCACACACTTGCATCCTGATATTTTGTCTTTCTAACTTGGATTGCAGCTTCTTAGCTAACATATTATAAAAAGAAGACATTTGAAATTAAAAATTGTTTGAAGAACGGAGATTTAAAGAACGGTTTTGCCCACGCAGGCTTTGCAACGTACAGTCATTTTCTGTACTCTGTGAATCTTTATTTTTAAAAACAGTGGTACTTATTTAAGCTGACTGAAAACGAAGTTATTCCTGGCTGATGATGCTCTCTACAGAGTGGAATGAGGCAGGAAGGACAGGAGGAAAACTGGAGGGAGGTTTTCACTGGATGAAGAGGTCAACACATTGCACAGCTACAGCCTGTCAGAAATCTCTGGCACTGCTACGGTGTTGGGAAGGTGCTGCAGTGATGATGCCAAAAACCTCTGGCACTATAAAAGCAAAGAGTGCTCCAATGTTCTTTGGGATGTACTATGCAGATTTTAAATGGACATTTTACATTTATAAACTAAACAGATGGCATATCCTTCTGGGACATCCCTATTATGCAGTTGCTAAGCAGCCAAAATCTCACGTGCACATGGCCCACGTGCTATGCAATACTCAAGCACACTGCCTGCTTCAGACCCAGGTGTAAACACACCTACAAAGGGTCTTGAAGCACATAAGCACCCCCAGAAGCTGGCTGCAGTGCTGTGGAAGATGGCTACACCTCACGCAGTGTCTTCTGACAATGCATGTCAACCATACTAGCTCCTAGCCATATCAGGGTAGCTCTTCACATGCAAAACCGCCTGCCCTATAGTGACAGACTAGCAGAAGTACACGGGGAATGCCAGAACTATTAGATGGCCCCATCTGCTATGAACATGGAGGATGCCAAAAGTAGATTCACTTGTGATGCTGTGCAACAGCTCAGCACCAGGCAAGTCACAACTTCTGACCTATGCTTGCATATCCTGCCATGAGATGACTCCAGCTCTGACCTTGTCCAGGCTGTTGCCATTTGTTACTGTTGGGTATGAACCAACAGACTCTGTAGCAGGGTTCTGCAGGAGTTAGTTCAATACAAAACAAGCCACCTCTCTTCTTTAATATAGAAACCTTATTAACTGGTAAGAGGTGAACAGTCAGGTTCTCTGACTGACAAATAGCACAGTATCTTGTGAGAACATCGTTCTGCGACAGAAATGGAAATTAATTGCCATTTCAATTACTGCCTGCCTTTTATGAAAAAAATCCAACCTTAGTTTTAAAAATTTACTACATGGTAACCCTGGGTTCCTCATTAATTGACTCCTTTGCTAAAAGCATTTGCTTTATGTCTAATCAGAACTGGTTAAAGTTACAGTTAGGGGATCACGTTATACTTTGGCTGCAGACTGAAGAGCTATCTATTACCTGGTATCTGTTTCTACAAATGCCACAGAAGTAGTTGCAAAGTATGACAAAGTCACCCTTTCAGCTATATTTTGCTAAGCTAGACAGATTCAAGTCTGAGTATTGCATGCAAATTATGTTTTCCAGTTGTTTATTTTTCATGAACTCTTCTCTAATTCAGCTTCCTACTTGAACTGCATGCACTGCAACTGGCCAGACAGACAGAATAACTTCAAGCGGATTCAGATACAAAGGTGATATAATCTCCCAGGTACTACATTCACATTACCTCTTGCCTTAATACCAGAGCAGGAGCTCACTCTCAACTAATGTATCACAGACCCCTGAAGCACTGGAACCTTGAACAAACAAGCAAAAAGCCAATTTTCAGCAAATTGCTGTCAATCCTTCTCCTTAAAGAATGAAGAAAAAGAAATACCTTTAGAATTATTTAGTGATGCCACTTCAACTTCCTTTTATGTACAGTTTAAATCTCAGGAAGATCTTATCAAAATGGGCAAATGAACTTTGAATGATATAAAGAAATCTCTTTTATATAGACTTCATAATGTTACATTGGATTTGCATTTGTTCTGGTTTTAATTTCTAAATTCATTATTGTCGCTCTTCACTAAACGCAATAAAGATTCTCTTAAAAGAAAAGTGGCTTATAAAGGTTTTTAAAGGACAAAGTAGTTGAGGACTGATTAAATTAAGTCAGGAAACCCTTGCAGGCACATGAAGGTACAAGAGAGGTTGTACAGACAGCTGTGAGCAGAGGAGGACAATTCTGGAAAGGGTGACATATTCCTTGTCATTCCTGCCAGATATCCTCCATTCTGCTTAGATGTCACCACAATGATGTATGTACAGAAAAAGGAATGGGAAATTATTTAAATCATGTCTGGAGAGAGTCTTTCATATCTGTCATCTTTATCATTACCTTCAACATTCTAGCCAGTTTTTTGAAAAGCAAATAAACTCATAGGTCATTCAGGCTGCTTTGAAAGAAGAAACTCCTTTTCTGTTTACAATGGAAGTTTAGGATTTAATGTATTCTGAATTACATCCCTTCTTCTGAAGTCCTCTTTCTGCAAGTCAGACTCAAATTGACTCATGTCCCATGCACTGAAATAAAAGGAAAGTGGTTTCCGTAGCAACAATATCAACACAAAAGCCCTTACAATTTTTTCTCTCAATCCTTTGTCTTTTTAATGGCTTGAATAATCCAAACAGCAGACAACAGTAACATGCATCTGATCTTAATGAACTATAATGGCTACAGACAGCATGAAAGCAAGCAAAGGTAGCTAAGCTATTTATAAACTAGCAGATCAGATGACTCAGATTCAGTAGCATTTAGAATTATTCACGTTATTTTCTGTGAGTCATTTAAGGAGATATCCTATTGTGTCGGGCTGTGTGCAAAATATTCTTGCACTTCATTTTTACCATCAGTTTGATCTGATAACTATAATCTCTTATATATTAAGAGAAGCATGAATTATACTTTCAATTTCACTAAGAGATGTGGAAAAATGCAGCAGTTAATTAATGGACTGTAGATTGGAGTGGTGATTTGGATCCACTGCTCTGAAGAAGACTCAGACCAGTTTATGGCTGGCTGGCTGGCCCTCAACTGAATTCTCCCCAGATCTGTTACCCAGACATTGTTCTGAGTATTTTTTGTGGTTCTTAACACTTCAGCTCATCTTACAATAGTCACAGTGACTGAAGATGGGTTTTTCCCATGGCTATGACTGTTGTGAAATTATAAGTGAAACACAGTGAGAAAACAACATTGTAATTGGATGGAATAGTTATCAGTCTGATTTTGTAATTTATCATTCATGCTACCTTTTCAGCAATTAGAGCTAATTTTTAGTGTCACCTTTTATAAGATGATTTTCCCTGTACATCTACATCCACCTTTGAAGTACAGGTGATGAGGACTGTTTCTCGTGTTAATTTTGGAACATGTAACATAGTGGGGATGACAATGGTGGATGTGGACTCTGCAGTTATTTTTATAACAACCTAGTTTGTACTACTCTTTCTGATAACATCTGTCTGAAGAACAATAATTCTATAATTTGTATAAAGGAAACTTCCTCAAACTGTAGTCGTGACTAACTACCAAAGTTCACTCCAGAGTCCGGCTACTAGACAGTGGATAAACCAAAAACCACAGGGTTACCATACTGGTACTACAGGATCTGGAAATATTGGTCTACAATATAGCAGAAATGAGAGGACTCCTAAGTTTTCCACAGTTTAATTCTACAATTGTGAGCTACAGGCATTTGAAACACAGCCAACTACTTGTCTGAAATTTTAAGTGATAAGCAATGTGTAATTAACAAAATTCTTTGCTGGTTCTTCTGGGACTGAGAGAACATCTAACTATCATTAGCATTTGCAGGATGCCAAGACCAAATGTATAAATATTACATTACTCAAACATGAATATAAATGAAAAATGAGGGATGTGAAACTAGAACATGAAGTGAAACTAGAAACAATTGAGAATGTCAGAAATGGAAAAAAGTTTTGATTGCTGCAATAGAAAGTTCATTGTTAACACTAGCAGTTGACACTGAATTTCGTAACTTCATTTCACTGGGTGGGGTTACATAATTGATAGCAACATGTGAACATAGGTATCTATCTTTAGTGTGTAAACTCCCAGGATATATAGTGGACATCAGGATTACAATCCAGTTGACTAAGTGCAAGTGCACTCTGCAGTTTGGAAGCAGTAAGATGTGTGGGGACATTACGGTCTGGAGACCAAGCTTCACAAAAAGTAGCTAAGACAACTGAGGCTATTTAATATGAAGAAAAGGAGGCAGAGGTGAGATTGTATTGTATTGAGGTTGTAGAGAGGTGGGTGTTGGTCTCTTCTTTGAAGTAACAAGTGATAGGACAAAAAAAAATGGCTTCAAATTGTGCCAGAGGAAGCTGAGATTAGACATTAAGAAAAACTTCTTTATTGAAAGGGTTGTCAAGTATTGGAACAGGCTGCCTAGGGAACTGGTTGAATTGCCAACCCTGGATGTACTTAAAAGTTGTGTAAGTATGGAGCGTAGAGACATAGTTTAATGGTGGGCTTCGTACAGTTAATTGAGCCATTGGACTTAAGAATCCAGCCTAAATGATTCCGTGATTCACACAGAACTGGAAAGTTTGAAACAGGACCTACGGATGTGTCATTCTGGAACAATAGCTGAAAATCTGGTGAGATACAGAATGTCTGCATACACATTGGTATTGAGTTTGGATCAGAAGTACCTACATGATACAATCTCTCATTGCTCTGATGTAACACACATTGTTGTGAATGTGAAGCCATCTCAGAGCACAAAACCTGGGCTGCTGTCTGATGAAACCAACACCAAATATATTATTTGGCCAAAAAAGTGCAGTATAGTGTATTAGCATAGAGTAGAAACTGCAGGTTTTATCTGAGGCACTCACCGGGACCATAGCAAACTGTGTGTTTGTCTTTACAGATCTGCTGCTATATTGCCCTGCTACCTACTGCTGCAAAGACAGACTATGTCTCTCCAAATGTTACTAAACATCTTTGTTTAAGCCACTGAAATTCCCTGGCCTGACATTGCCTGCAGAGATGAGGGAATGATTTGGTTCAGCCTGAAGTTGACATCTAGTGGCTGATCAGCTGAATCCCTCTCCAGATTCCCATTCACTAATTAACTTGATCTCATTATGGAGATCTTAGATGACGTTTGGAGATGCTTATAGACCCTCCTAAGAACAGGCAGAGCAAGATCACTGAGGATTATCAGAACTCTTCTCACAGTAACTTGATTGGAAGCGTGAAAAAATATCCCTCTCTGCTCCCTCAACTGACACATTGGCAAAAGCCCCAGTCTGGACATATTCATTCAAGCAAAGAATGCTTTTTGTTGGGATAGTTTATCTTACTCAAGGAACCACTGAAAGTTCTATCCTTATAAAATGTCTCTTGCTAACATAAGCTACATCTTACCAAGAATGTTTTGCTGATTTGAATATATTAACAAGTATGTTTTAGCGTACGAAGCCTGTAATTCAATGAACAATTAATACAATTCAAGCACTAATCTCTTATTGCATAAATTGATTAAAATAATCTTTTAATTATGGTTAATGATAGCAAAATATTCCCTCATATTCAACCAAACTTCTAATCAGACTCGTGGTATTTTCAAAATTATTGCATATATCTCAGGATTGAGTTTTTCATGTCCTACAGATGATTTTAGCTTGTCTCTTTTATAAGAAGGTTTTTCTAACATTAAAAGTTATCTCTAGACCTTTTAGGAACCTTCCAGGTTATGTTTATACATGATACATTCTGTATCTTTCCTTTCTTTACTCCCATGTTGGCCTTTCATTCTGCTATTGTCATTTTAGTTATTTATGCTGTTTGGGGAGGAAAAAAACCCAAGCATGTCTTCCTATCAGGGTAAGTTTGATTTGCCTGAAAACCAAATCAATTGCCTTGGATAGCAGGAGACAAACTGCTCAGATATAGGTCTCTTCTCACATATACGTTTTAAATCTTGTTTTTAGCTGTGCTTCAAAAGCAATATTATCTCAGCATCGTTAATTTCTGTTTTACTGAACTTACTGCTATCTTAGTTCAGTGCATTTGCAGTCCTCGCTCTCCAATTCTAGGTGAAAGACACTCAATTCAGTTATTTACTCACAGTTCATGTGGGACCATTCAGGAATTTGTCTGTTGTGTAAAAATATATCCTAAACACATACTTTCAAAAAAAGCTTGTATGTTTTCTAGAGGAAAAGATATCATTGCGAAGCACACCCCCAAAAAATACAAGTAAGAAAAGCAAGATAAAACAGACACCATGTTTAAAACTATTAAATAATCAATGGACTGGTAAATACTGGAATATTTTGTGAAGATACTGATGAACTATTGGTTGCATTTATTAAAAAATTACTGCCATGAAAACAAACCCATTAACTTCTGAGACAGAAGCTCTTTGGGGATTTTTGATACTTAGTCCGTATCGTTTTTCATAAGGCACCATTAGTTGCTGTAAGGCAACCCTTTAGTTGGAAGAAAACTGGGAAAGCTCAGAATTTGCAAAGGGGTACTTTGTGCCAGCAAGCACCCCCCTTAGGAACTCAGAAAATAAATGCGTCAGAAAGCTCCTCTGGGAATGATTTACATTTGCATCAGTGAAAACAAGAACATGTCAAAGAAAGAGTCACAAGTCAGTGAAGGTGTGCAGGAAAAAGATTGCGTCAGCAAAGGACAGAACGAACTAATTCTAGCCAAGAGAGAGAAAGGATGTATGCTGTACTTGATTTGACTTGCAAATACAATATATCAGGGGAAAATTGCTGGCATAAAGCAAAGTTATTAATAAGTAATGATAGCTGGTATCCAAGCCCCGCTGGAAGTACAGAGACCCTATTGTGCAGTGTAAAGCTTCTGGTCAGCCCCTATGCGCAGGGAGTGCTTTTCCCAGCCTTTATGGAGGGATGTATAGGCTCTTTTGCTCCCAGACCCCATTCCTCTGAGCAGCAGGCCTGGGTGAAGAGGCTGAGGGGATTGGAACACCACTAACTTGGTCTTCCTCTGTGCTACAGAACGTAAGCCCTTTCTAAGTTAATTCTTATGTGAAATAAAGCACAGATGGGATATTTTTCTGTGTTATCTGGAAAAAAACTCAAACATGCTGCTGTAATAAAATAGTTCAGTCACTTTATTTTTAGCCTTACATTATCTACTTAGCTTCCAGTTATCCTACATAAATTTGAAGTACTGCTAACTTTTGGGTTCTCCCAGAGTAAGCATCCTGCAATTTTCAACAGTTCCTAAAGGATATTCAATTCTAATATCACCTGACTTCTTCATCTGTAAATACCCTTTTTTTATTTTCAGTCATCTCAGTTGTGTTTTTACCTTGCTTCCTCTTCACTCTTCCTGTGGTGCTCTGTAAAGAGATTCCAAGTTGCACATAACAAACCCAACCACATGCTGGGGAGGAGAGTGTTAAAGCAGTTTGGCTTTAGAGACAGTGAACAAGTGAATACTGACAGAAAGAGCTGCAGCAAAGTGACATGTTGATAATTTACACCTTGGGTCTGGAATTCAAAGCATACTAGTGCCAAAAACAAGTTAAAATAAAACAATAAAAGAAAAAAGAAGCATATCAGGAAAGACTAACATCAGAATACATGTACTCATTCTAGGAATATTTAGAAAGTATTTCAAAATAGTTCAGTAACAGTTACACAGAACAAATTCCACGTCAGAAGGCAGGGTGGGAGAAATCAGAAAGGAATAGGATCTTTATGACCCTCTTTTAGAAGGGTCAAACCAGATTAAATAGAAGAATTACTTAAAATGGCCTCAGTGGATAGAAGCAGGATCAGTGGATTGATTCTGCACAAAAGGAAATCTCCAGCCAAGAAGCAGGAAGCATTTTCTCATCATTAGGATGTTAGATTACACAGCTGTCTCCCAAGGGAGGTGGTGCAAGGAGCTTCACTGTATGAGTCATTTAAAATTAGACTGAAACAAAGCACCTGCAGGTTCCGCAGGCAACAGAGCTCCACTGGCATGTAGACAACCTCAATGACCTGACAAGTCTTAACCAGCAATCTTTTCTATGGTTTCATTTAATTTTAGTCTGCTCATATTAAGGAAAATGAGAAACAAAATAGCATTCCGTGAAGCGCTTGTGTATTTGTTTCCTCAAGTGACTGATTACAAATGAAAAATACATAAATTATCATAAATTTTCAGACATTTGATAGGTAAAACTAAGGGTGAACTGAACTATTCTCTGGTTTGTGCTACTGTTTAGGAAGTTGTTTTAAAGTGTTTCCCCTTCCCCCAGCTGAAATGCCAGAACATGAACCAGTCAGGGATAATCAAATACATAAACAAGATTCAGTTTAACTTGGAATTTTTACAGTTAGAGCATTTTTTTTTTAATCCTACTGCTTGAAATATCTGCCTTTGTAGACACTCCTTGAGCAATACCAAGGCAAAAATGGTAGTAGCAGAAAAGAAGATAGTGCTAGTAAGTACCATTCATGTCTGAACAGCAAGACACCCTAAATTTGCT
Source organism: Upupa epops (assembly GCA_013397515.1). Classification (NCBI taxonomy): domain Eukaryota; kingdom Metazoa; phylum Chordata; class Aves; order Bucerotiformes; family Upupidae; genus Upupa; species Upupa epops. Next base: position 3,385 of record VZRI01007955.1, on the reverse strand, counting down.
CCCTTGAGGTTTTGCAGCATATTCTTCAGGGGACTCATTTGCTTTTCCTTCAATTCCAGCCATCCTTGGCTCAAGAGAAAGATGTGGCATGAAGTTTCTGGGGACATTACAGGAAAAGAACACAGGGAACAAGTTGATAATTTATTCTTCATCTACTTCTGCTCTTGAAATTCACTCTCCTCTTCATTATTCTTTACAGTTATTTTCAAAGATTGAAAATGAATTAACTTATCTGTAATTTTATGCTGCAGAATGTGAAGACCAGTAAGTAGCAGGACAAAGAAAGGTTCAGTGTTCTCAAAACACAGTTAACAGGTAATCTCCATTTCAGAACTGGATACTGTGTTGAGTATCATGCATACCAAGAGTATCTTGAAAATGCAAAGGACAATTAGGTTTAGGCCATTGATTGGCTATCAGAACAATGTGTCCTGGAGAAGAAACACAATATTGACATAAAAGTGTGTGGGCTTATAAGGGACAAAGGGCAGAAATAAGAGATAATTTTGTGTTCCAGAGCAGTATTTCCACACAAATTAAGGACAAGATATTATGTGATTGTGAGATAGATCTTGGTAAGTTCCCAACAGCAGAAGACTGAAACTCATTTCTCAGTAAGAACACCATGATGCAGAATGAGGGAAAGGCTGTGGTAGCCAAAGCACACATAAACAGAACCATATGCTGTATGCCAGGAGGATGGCTAAACTGAGACCTTTAAACTAGGACTTACAGGAGAGGAAGGCATTTCTCAAGAAGTGAGCAAATAAAGGATTGACTAGGGGAGATGGGAACAGAAGGGACATAGCAATCAACAAAACAATGCTTGAATGGAATCACTTTACGCATAAGTGAATAAAGAATGAAATGTCTGTGGAACAATCTTGTGGTGAAAGGTCTTGAGACTGTTCTGGTGAATGAGAATGCCTGGGTGTCTCTTTGAAATACTTGGATGCTAATTGTTACAGCATTGGGAATTAACAGGAGGTATTAGAATTCTTGGTGCAATTAGTAATTGGGCTAATTCAGGCATAACAAGGGTAACTTACACAACTCCAAAGGCTGGAGGGCAGGCTCTTCCTGAAAAGCAGGTAGGAAAAGCAAGAAGAGCGTATTTACCCTTTTGTAAAACTACAGCTGAAATGCCTGGAGCTCCGCCTGGGAACAAGGCACTGGTGCATTGGGTTATTCTTCCCTAGATGTATAGCTTTGCATTTCCTTTTGCTGAACTTCATGAGTTTCCTCTCAGCTTAATTCTCCAGATGTCCATCCGAGTGGCAGCACAACAGCCACTCACAGTTTTGCATCACCTGTGAACTTACTGAGGGTGCACCATCCTATTGTGTAGAACACAGGAACATGGTTTGAGGAACAGTCCAGGCCCTACTGTCTATCCCTGGGATACCTCACTAGTGGTTCATCTCCAATTTTACTTTGTACCACTGATCGCAACACTCTGGACCTTGCTGTTAAGCCAGTTTTCAATCCACCTTTCAATCCACTGTTCTCTTATCTAATCCATATTTTGTCAGCCTGTTGTATGGCAGCATTGTCAAAAACTGTCAAAAGTCTTCCTAAAAGCCAGGTGGAAAACATTTGTTGCTCCAGCCTCATTTGTAAAGCTAGTCACTATATGATTTGAAGAGGTCCCTTCTAAACTAAATCTGTGTCTCTTTGATCTTGAGGATGACAGTTCAATAACAGTCTGTGCCAGACAAGAAGAACAGACAGATTGTGGCGATCTGTCAGACACTGTAATGTCAAAGTGGTTTGCACCAAGCAATATCAGGGTACTGATATTAGTAAACTTGGAACCTGACCCTATCTGTTGGGCTTCTTCTCCAGTCCTAGAGCGGACTTACTTCATCTATATTTTTGCTCATCAGGGCTAATGATAAAAATGGTAGCTTCTGTCTGAGCCTGTAGCCAGCAGACTAAAACATCAATGCATTTCACTGTCCTCTGATCCTTGTCTGTGGAGTACAGTCCCTGTTCTGCTGAAGGCCTCTTCTGGGACCTTAAGCAGGTCTTTAGCTGTATGAGAGAGTTCATCTCACCCTCTTAAATCCTTAAGCATGTAACCTATAATTTAGGGCACCCAAAGTTAAGAACTACAATTGTTAATATAGTGAATAGATAATTGAATGCCACTAGGGGTGATTAAGAGCATTAAGCTAACGGTACATAGCGTGAATAACCTCTCAATCACATACTGTTTTTCTTGGTGAAATCCTGACTCATTCACACAATGAAAATGTACAGAATGAAAAAGTTGAGTGAGAAAGATGGGTATTTATTTTTATCTGAATGTTGTGTGTCATATCATGCAAACTTTTGTAGCTGATGAAGTAGAGGTGCAGTGAAGTCTTTTTTCATTCCCTAACGAAAAAACCCACAAATAAAGCAATTAACATACCCAGTTTATTTTACCTTCTTTTGCCTTAATGCCTTAAGCAGAATGGAACTTTCGAAAGCAAATGCTGTATCACAAATGTATTATTGTGCATCCTCAGAATGAGGACTGGAAAAAATGAGAAAAAGCACCAAAACAAAGTAATTTTTCTGTAAAATCTATTTCAGTTTAGATGAAGACCACGATAAAATATATCACGACTCTTTGCCCAGACAGTTTTTATAAATAAAGGCTATATTGAGAAAGTGAAAACTCGTGGCAGTGCTGAAAACAGTAGAAACTGCAACCTGTAATTAACAAAAGTAGAGCCAACCCTCCTTGCCCCCAGCTCCCTCTCCACTATTCTTCTCCTGTGGTTTATATATATTAACAGAGCAATCTCTAAGAGTGGTGCACATCTAAGGGCAAAAGGAGTCTCAAAATATTTACTATGTAATGCAGGTTTCTTTCTGAATCTTGCTTATCTAATCAGATTACAACTTCCAAAAAAGTGTCTGAGTTCATACTGTCACTGTTGGAAAACACTACATAAAAGTTAGTCTTTGTACAAGCCATTAAGTTAGATGCTCCAAACACACCCTTTATATAAAATGAGGAACTGATAAAACATTAAAAAATCAGAATGATTTTCTGAAGACTCCATCCTTTAGTCTTATGCCTGCAGTGACTTTGTCTTTCCCCCATCTGACTTTCACTGATGAAGTCACTAGTACCAAGAGTATAAACAGTTCAGGATTCAGTAAATTACCCCTAACTGATAAAACCCAAAAAGCACCCAGAATTCAGGTATCCCAGTATCACAGTAATGATGAAGCTGAAAAAGACCTTAAAGATCATCCAGTCCAACCTAAAACCAGCCAAGTAAACCTAAACATCTGACATCTAGATCATGCCACTCAGCACTTCATCCAGTCTAACCTTAAACACCTGCAGAGATGGTGACCAAACAGGTCAGCCCGTTCCAAAACCGGA